>JAJJMC010009201.1:26154-110779 GCA_023531435.1 Papaver californicum
CACTACTACCAACCACCACCACCACCACCAACCAGCAACACCACCACTAAAAACTAACCATATCACCAACAACATTGGTTTCAACGACAAAAACTAGGCAAAAATATGTTGAAACCAAATTTGGTTTCAACATAAAATTGTCATTTCACCAATACAACTTCAACAATGAAACCAAACGCGCCAACTTCCAAGTTAGACCGAGTAAACTATGAAAAAAATCAGTTGAAACCAAATTTGGTTTCAACATTAACTTACTGTTTCACCATTAAAACTTTGATATCACGGTAAAAAATAGGCAAAAATAAGATAAAACCAAATTTGGTTTCAACAAAACTTACTATTTTCACGAAGACAAATATTAGTTTCAACGTTGTTAAATTTTGTCAAAATTTGTTAAAACCAAATTTAGTTTAAACATAAATTTGTCATTTCACCAACACAACATTGATTTCGACGATGGTGATGTATCATCGTTTTCTGGTGATGATATATCATAAGGAGTTGCTGGTGGTGGTTGTAGAGGATAGAAGGAGAAGGCAAAGGTGTTGTTGGGGACGGATCTAGAGGTGATGGTGGTGGTTATAGAGGATATGAGGATGCGGAGGTGATTTGGTGGCGAATCTGAGATGTTGGTAGTTGTTGTAGAGGATACAAGAAGGAGGCAGAGGTGTTGTTGGTGGCGGATCTAGACATGGTAGTGTTTGATGGTGGTGTGGAAGAAAGGTGAGGAAGGTAGAGACAAAGGTGTTGTTGATGGTGGGGGAAGAAGATAAGGAGACGGTGTTGGTGGAGGATCAGGAAATCTTCTTGGTTTTGCTGGTGGTGCAGGAGTAGGAGGAGGAGTTGTTGCTGGCGGTGGTGGTGTGATAGAGATATAGAGAGAGACGGTATATCTCATATGAAGAAGATGAAGAAGAATATGAGGGTAGGATGGGTATTTTTTTAAAATAAAATTGATATAATTTACACATTTTTAATTTTTTAGGGTTTTTGTATCACTTTTAAAGAATATGGTGCTTTTATGCATCTCAACTTATGGGTGGATTTTTTATCTATTAAATTTGGTCACCTTGGTGTTTTACACCATTTTTTGTTCAGAATATACAATCTTGGCTCATGTTCCAGAATTTAGATCACAGGGGTAGTTTTATGTAATTGGATATAATTTGGACCACATGGTAAATTTTAAGCCACAAAGATAAACTTGGGTTATGCAGTTACGATGTTGGTTTGACGTCACAAGACCATTGAGAAAAAAAATTGGAAAAATTGAGCTTTTAAATAAAATTTTGGTCACATTTTAAGTTTTGTGTAAGGCCAAACATTATTGTAGTGCATTTCTCTTAGCTTTAGCTACATTATAGCTAAGAACAAGCACTATGGCATATTTTTTACTATAATATAGATAAAATTTTTGGCTTAGCTAGTGAAGGAACAAATTTGATCCTCATTCTAGCTAAGAAACGACCGGCGGAAACTCAGTTTCCGTAAAGTGATATTTTGGACCCACTATTTAGGTTTAATATTTATGTTTTATTAATAGTGAAACCCAAAAATCTATACGACAGAACTCAGTTAGTTATCATATTGGTTGGCTTTTTGAAAGTCTCAAGCAAAATGATATACCATAGTGCTTGGCCTAACGTGTGTGTGGCAGATTTTGATTCATATAATTTCATGTCATATTTTGGATTACTTGGCAATATTTGGATACAAGTATATTTTTGGGTCATATGGAAAGGGACAAATTTTGGGTGAAGGAGGCGGTGCTATTTTGAGTCTTAAATCTTAATCACATGTTCTGAATTATCGATGCATATTTTGAATGCGGCTAATTTTTGGTTGTAAATTGGTAGATTTTGGGGGCATAAGCATAACTCATAAGGCTTACAATAAGAAAACGAAATAAAACAACAAGCAAAAAATACAAATATGACAACAACCAAGTACTAACTAATGCTTGCAATCAGTTAACGGCCACGCACATTCTTTTCTGTAATCATTTTGAGTACACCCAAGACTAGTCATGGGAGAGTTCACCTGTCTGCGGGAGCACTCACCGGTCCAGGCGGATTAGAACGAGGAGACGGGACTCCAGTTTTTGGTGGTTCCACTAATTTTCTTCTGCTAGTAATCATTTTTCTTGAGCAGATATATTGTTTCACTGCTTATTTGTTAACAAATTAAATTAGTGATTAGTAATTGACTATTGCAATTAAAAGTATGCATGTGTTTCCTTAATCATACACATACACATACACATACACATACCTTGGATGAAACTTGCCGAAGGATGGTGGTAACCGGAGAGGAACTCGGCACCGTTTTCCGCTGCTCCATAACCGAAAAAATGATTAGTATGCATCATCGATATCCCTACAATTACTAGTACCATGAAACAACAAACACATAATACATCCCTAAACGATGATTTCTTCATTTATCGTCTTTTGGGTTTTCTTCAATTTATCTTTATCTTTGTCTAGCACAAATAATCCCCTCGTCGATTAAAATGTCTTAAGAGTTTGTAACTTTTATCGGAATTTCTTTCAAGGAAGGTCAAGGAGAAATTGTATATGGATGATAAGGATGGCGAAGACTTTTAAACTAGCTACATTGTCATATATAGGCACATTCCAGATTGAATTTCTACACTGTTGATTGAGTCGTATTAGTAAATGCACAACATTGATTGGTTCGTGTAAGGATCAATGTAGATTTGTACACGAAAAATGAATTAAAATAGGTTCAAGAAACAATCAAGCCAGCACTTGCAATGATGTGAAAGAACGTTCCTTTCGGATGTTTGAAGGGGCCGCCAGTTTTCAAGGGACGCAGTTCCGTTCGTAATGAAAAGTCCCAGGAGGCTTCAGGTCTGGTCATAGATAGTGAAAATGGACTTTAGAAACTTTGCTGCAGGCTCTATAATACAGTAAAACCTTGAGTTGAGCCAACTGACACAGGCTACATCACTTGTTGTTTACTGAGTTGGTTGCAACCTACGAAACACTGACACGGACAAAAAATGCTAAGACCCACAGATCCAAGAACCAGACGCGCGTCTGATGCAAACACGACCCCAAAAGTATCCGTGAAACACAGGTTACTACATGCAAGCAAGTAGCAACAGGTTTTCCACTTGTTGTCATTTCTGCTTCCGCTTCGTACAAAAAGGCCCAAGTACTAGGCCTACTACGCAATCATATTCTAGTGGTTGGGTAAACAAATACATCAACTGTTTTACAATGGGCTCGGGTCCTCTGTCCTAAGAAGTTTTAGAGTTACAAGAAATATCTAAAGACTTAAAGGCCTAGATAAATAAAGCTCTCACGTTGAACGGTGAGGAAATTCTCATTTTCTATTGACCAAAATAAGGTTTTCGTGGCTTTTGTGAAACGAGAGTTTTGGTGAGGACAGTTGGCAACGTATGGTTGGTACAAATATTACGGAGTAAAGGAAACCCACTAACCTAGTATAATTGTACTAGGTTAGTGTCACCTACAGTGGGTAAACAACACCTAAGATAGACGGTCTACGTTTAATCGTCTTTGATGAACGACTATGATTAAAAAATTTATTTTAAAATATAAAAATATAAAGACTTAAAGACCTAAACAAATAAAGCTCTCACGTTTAACGGTGAGGAAACCCTCTCTTCCTACCGGTCGAAATAAGTTTTTTTTTAACTTTTGTGGAACGTGCGTTTGGTGAGGACACTTGACATAATTTAATTGGTGCAAATATTTAGGGGTTAAAGAAACTCACTCTCCTATTGGCTCTTCTATTTTATAATTATTACACTTAGTTTACACCAAATACTTAATCGTACCGGGTCAATGTCACCTACAATGGGTGGACAATACCGCAAATCGACGATCTACGTTTAATCATCTTTAATAAACGGCTATCGTTAAATATAAAAAGAGAAACCAAATTCATTTTGGAATTCGTTACAAACTGGGACTAGGAAACCAAATATATATATATATACAATCAAAACGGAATTTTGATTGGTGCAAATATTTAGGGGTTAAAGAAACTCATTCTCCTATTGGCCATTTTGTTTTAAAATTATTACACTTCGTTTACACACTTAATTGTACCGGGTCAACGTCACGTACAGTGGATGGAATTGTCACTTTAAACGGTTATCAAAAATACTTAATTGGCAAATAATCGGCTGCATAGTATCATCCATGTTTCTATAAACTTTCTCAGTCAACTGCAATATATAAAATCAAATACTTAAATAATGTAATTCAAAACTAATAACCAAATTAAAAAACAGTGTAATGATTCCCTATATTTGAAACAAAGAGGTCATGCAAAGAGAGAGTTGCAGAACAAACCGGGTGTCATGATTCATCATTCTCATCGTGTCCATGATTCTGGTGATGAGTTCTATGACTAATTCTCATGTAATATTAACATTTATTGTAAAATTAAACCAAACCGCCATTAACGGTTGATGAACTTTTCAACCAGTCGTCATGATAGGATAAGGCGAAGTCCCGTCACACCAAATTAAAAACGGGACGAGAAGAAGCCCCGCCACACTAAATCAAAAATTCTAATTGAATTTGGTCGAAAAATAACTGTTACGAGAAGTTAGTACGTAGCACGAGAAAAAATATATTTTGATTTAAGAGGTAGTCAGTAAAATTTTGTGTACTTCTGTGGCCGTGTATAGCATAGGAGAAATTCACAGTGATATTATGGAGAATCTTCACCCTGATATCTTAAAAACATACTTTGTCGATTACCTATTGATCCAGCTTCACATGCCAAACGGGTATGCACGACTTGGAGAGCAATCCTTCGTAATAAACCCGAAAGGTCAGGTTTTCTTTTCGCTTTTTCTCGTGTTAAACGGGGTAATGATAATGAGGTGAGGAAACAACTTTTCTATGAAGATGAGTATGATCATTATGATCATGCAAACATAAACTATTACCACTCTGACAAGACACTTTCGAAGATAGAACACGGCAGATGTATTACGCCATCCTATCTAAATGATATCATGGTTGGGTCGTGCAATGGTTTGATCTGTTTTGGCAAAGATAATAAAGATGTTGTAGGCGTAGTTCCTTTTCTAATCTGCAACCCTTTGACAGGAGAAAAATCCGTCTTTCTCCCGGAATATGATTACTCTGAATTGCCGCGGGATACATCAAACAACAAACTTTTTCGTGGTAGTTTTTAATAGAGTGTAGAAGTATAAGTGTGTGAAGAGTGTGTGTGAGGAAGTGTGCTTTGTAAGATTGGGAATAGAAACTATATAATGTCTCTCTTGTACCTGATAATAATCATCCAACATATTCCATTAGGTATTTTTACAATGTAGTCTTTAATATTCCATTAGTTTTATCGAGTGGGTTTGGTTATTGTAATTCCACAAATAATTACAAAGTTGTTACAATATATTGGATTTGTGTTCTTGCTATGCACCGGGCATATTTTAACTTCTCATAACAGTTACCTTCCGATCAAGTTTAATTAGTATTTTTAATTCGGTGTGACGGGGTCTCGTCTTGTCCTTTCATGACCGTTAGTTGAAAAGTTTATCAACCGTCAATGGCGGTTTGGTTATTTAATTTTACCATAAATGTTAATATTATAGGATAATTAGTCATAGAACTCATCACCAGAATCATGGACACGTTGAGAATAATGAATCATGGCACCCGGTTTGTTCTACAACTCTTTCTTTACATGACCTCTTTGTTTCAAATTTGGTAATTAGTTTTGGATTGCATTATTTGAGTATTTGATTTTATATATTGCAGTTGACTGAGAAGGTTCATAAAAACATGGATGATACTATGCAGTCGATCATTTGCCAATTGAATATTTTTGGTAATCGTTTAAAGTGGCAGTCGTGTATTTTATTTTGTGGTGTTATCCACCCACTATAGATAACGTTGACCCGGTACAATTAAGTATCATATTCCAGTAAATAAACTGAAGAAGTTTAAGTTTTTGAAAAAACATAGATATCCTCATCACAACAAATGTATAATCAATGTGTACATATGATTACTATTGTAAGTTTGAGTTTGTCCATCGATGCTTATTAAAACAAAAAAAAGCTTGTTAACTTGATGGGTGGCCCTATGGTTCTTTCGAATATTATTCTCTCAATCAACCAATACTAGAAGTCTTTTTCCGAAAATGCTTCCGGACCCCTGAATTTGCTTCCAAACGTTTTCTCCCATGATATGTCGTCATGGTACTTGTTAGGAAATAAAAGGAGGACGACACGTGTAAGATGATTAAGGAAGGAAGCAGTGGTTCTAAGAAGAACGAGAAGCACACAATCAAAGCTGTATGAAAGGATCGAGTAAATGACAGATGTGAAAGACTGAATATATCCCTGCATGATTGACACATAAGATCGGGAAAGTAGTATCACATTGATCGAAATAGATAGCATTAAATGCTTATTGAACGGGAAAGTAAGAGTAATAAATGAACATGGAACGGGAAAGTAAAGGCAATAATTACTCTTATTACTTTAACCACATGATTGACACCTATGATCGGGACAAAGTTGATTCTCAAAGAACGAAGAGTACGTGTTCATCATACAAGGTAACAGACCAAAAAAGTGAAGAGCATGACCTGTCAACCATACAATCATCCCGATCTAAAGATAATAAGGAGAACAAAAGAAGGTATCAGGACAAGAGGGACCCATTAGATGATCTATAAATAGAGGAGATCATTCAACAGATAGGGGGTCGGTCAATTGAAAGAAGAGAGGAAGAGTAATCAGAGAAGAAAGAAAAGATCATTAGGTATGTATTTATTGAGTAAGATTCTATTTAAAAGTTTCACTATCATTATTCATCTTCTATACTTATAAAGATTATGAATTAGATACTGAATTAGAGACTGTAATTTGATCAAATGTTTGATATGTAAATAAATGGTTAATTAATTGATTTTAAAGAGAATTATGTGTATCAAAATATTAATTAAAATCTTTCTATTTACTGTATTTTATCAAATTAATGGTTGTTCATGTCAATGGGAATTTTAACATAACCAGTACTGATCCATAATTGCTTAGTCGGGATTTATTGTGGGCTTTTAAAGGTTCAGCATTCCCAGATAAAAATTTAGATTGGATCCGCCGGAGAAAATGGAGGAAAATGGTAGGGGTATATATCAGCTTCAATCTTTTTCATTGATAATAATTGTGTTTTTTCTTTTTCTCAACCTACGGATATCCATTTACTTAAAAATCCTCTCTGCAATCATTGACATTACCAGTAACTTAACTGACTTGTTCGAATAATTGAATCTGGTTCATTACTAGTTTGAATCAAATCAGAATCAGGTTCAAAATTACACCTGACTCAAATATTTTTAACTCGGTTAAATCAAGTAAGTCGGACCTTAATTCAGATGTCACATAAATGAAAAATCAAACAATCTGACATCTGATTTAAATCTATTTAGATGAATAGTCAGCCACTCAGCCTCAGATTTCAAGTCAAATTCCAAACAAACTCAGATGTTGGTCATCCTGGTTGATGGGCAATGTTAAGTTTCTCTTTTATAAGTCAAAAGCTTAAGTACTCCATTGGAACCTACAATCGGACTGCAAATTTTACCAACCAACGGGAGTGAAATATAGACGTCTACACGAACACGAAGTACGCATCACTCAAAATAAATTCTAATAAATTACAACGTGGCACCATCTCAGCCAAGGCATCCAACGAATTCTTCCTATTAAATGTTGAATCTTCCTAGCCATCAGAAACATTCATTTAGCACAAAAAGATACCACATCGTATGTTTGATGGACCCTAGGTGTCCTCTTTTATGTGTGTTAGATTAGCACAACCCGACTGCTGTGGTTGCAACTTGGAACCATGAACACCACCATTGTCTTTACCACTAACAGATACATGGGCACAATTCCATTGGACCCTACTATTTTTCCATCCCGCACAAAAATAGAAAAATAAATACGATTATATTTAGATCATTAATAGACAAGTAAGTTAGAAAAAAAAAAAAAAATTATAGTTGATATTATTATCCAACAATTTTACCACTATACTACGATGATATCTGTGTTTCAGATCATTTTTAAACCATGAAATTACTATAAATTGGGCGTCAATTACCTTCTAACTTTCCAATGTCTCTTTTTAAGCTTATATATTGTGATTATGCAGCATGTAAACAAACACGTGGAATAAACATTAGGGCCGTTAGCAGGGCCGGCCTTGGCCTAAAGTTGACAAAGATCAACTTTAGGTAGCATATTAAACGAAACAATTTATTTTGTCGGTTTTATTACATAGAAGATTAAACATAGGTTATCATTAGTGGGGGCATCGAAACAAAAACCATATTGATCAAGGGAGTTCAAAATAACGTGGATATATAGGATTACATATTTTTTTCTTTTTGAGGAGCTTTGTTCTAGTCACGGAATTAAATTAATTAACCAATGGTTAGTCAATTAGTTACTCCGATTTTTGGAGTTATACCATTAATTAGTTAATGCCAAAAAAGAATCATTAAATTTTAGTAATGGTGATTAACAAATTTATCTGTATTTACTACCATTAAGGCATTAATAAGTTTTTGGTCATAGACTCGTAGGGAATTTTTGGGTTGGTCAAAGTAGACTGACCTAGTCAAATGGTCAACAGGCGATATGTATTTTTATCTACTTTGGGCAGCAACAATGTCAGGGCTGGCCCTGGCCGTTAGGCATTTGAGATTATAGAAGTTTTAAAAAGGGTGTAGTTATTATTCATGCAAGACATCATCAACTACTCGTGAACTGGGGCAGAGCCAGATTTTGAAGAAAGGGTATGTAAATTACCAATATAGGCATATTACGGAGGTGCAAAAGGTTGAAAATTGTTAAAATTGGCAAAATTTACTAAAAGTAGACTTTGTTGGGCTGGGTGTGCAACTGCACACCCATGCTCTAAGCTAGCTCCGTTCCTGCTCGTGAACACGACTACTTTCCTAAGCAGAAGTATCAGCCAGACTTATAAACACATTATCAGCCAGACTTATAAACACATTATCAGCCAGACTTATAAACACAGATCATCGATATATATGCACATGGATCTGTATTTTCTAAGCAGAAATATCGGTCAGACTTATAAACACAGTTGAATTTCTGCTCCCAGCAACCCAAATTGATTAATTGACTCATGATTTGAACCCATTGTGAGTGAACCAGTGATGTGGCAACATCTTGCATGTGAGAGAAAATGTATGGAAGGATGAAAGAGAATATATTCAAGGCTGAGATGTTGCCACATGATGGGTCACTCACAATAGGTTCAAATCATGAATCAATTAATCAAGCTTCCCGGCAACTAGGTCTAAGATGTGATAAGGAAGAAACATATAATAAATCAATGAGGTGGATCAAAATTAACTAATGTTCACTAATGTCATGAGCCCGACTAGATCGAACTATTAGTTTGGGCATGTCCCAAGTACACAAAGCCTCTAGTATGGTCATAGGAGGCGGTTTCCACGCTCAAAACTGAATTTAATGTAATCATACATAACATAGGTGTTAGTACCAAAAAGCTGCTCTAACACGTGGCAGCAACGTCAGCGTAGCTCAGCATTTTCGCTACCCACATTGTCCCGATACACCAGTCCGAAATGCAACTAGTCCGAACCATGGACCACACTCAAAGTCCGAAGCCCGACGAGAAAGCCCAGGCCATGCAAGAAAGACAAGCCTAGCGCTCCTGATGTCCCGACCTCATCAGCGATGTCATCGTCCCGATCCCGATATGAAGCAACGTCATCAATGACGTCATCATCATCCCGGTCCCGAAGTACCATCCCGATATGAAGCAACGTCATCAATGACGTCATCATCACGTCCGGTCCCGTTCCAGCTGGTGCCCGATCCATGCCGTCCCGACCATGCTGTCCCGAACGTGCTGTCCCGATCCGGTCAATCCCGATAGACTTGGGCTGAACACATGGAAGCATTAGAGAGTGAGAGTAGACAGGTGGTCACACAAGGAGGTGCCACGTCACCAACATTTTTGACACGTGGAAGCACTCATCACTTGACACCTCAAATAAGACTTGGGTATAAAAGAAAAGGGAGAAAGAAAGAGAAGGGATCGGCCTCGTCCGGGAAGGAAGAAACTTCATCTGACTGTAAGGGAAATGAGAGCTCTAATGGAGCTTTTTGTAACCAGAAATTAATCAATAAAACCCACACAATTTCACCACCCGTGGATGTAAGCCATTAAGGGCTGAACCACGTTAAACCCGTGTCCAATTTCTCTTCTTTTTGTTCAACTTAGATGATTAAATTAGGTTGTTTTGGGTTTGAGAATTTCTGGCCAAACAATTTGGCACTCGAAACAGGGATTGAAGAAAGGATTTATCCTACCTGAGATGGAATCTTCATCAGCACAAAAAAAAAAAACTCGGTTACACAGAGAGAAATGAAGACAGGAGAGTGAAAAAGAGGGGATTCTCTTTTTCTTTTCTTTTCTTTTCATTCTTTTTTTTCATCATCCACAGTTACAAATCACCAACAGTTGGTTCATCCCACCTGACGAAACATCACCAACAGTTGGATCACAAAGAAAAATCAAACAGTAACATCACCAACAGTTGGTTCACTTTGTTCTTGACCTACATCTTTTTAAATTTTTGGCTTTCAATTGTGTTTTGAAACATTTGATTTTAAAACAAATCAGGAAATTTCCTTTTGAAATTTGGTTTCAGAATTTTTTCTTACAGTTGCAAAAGAAGTTTCTTTGAGAAAATCCGTTTGAAAGCAAATGAAACTGAGGTTTTGTTTTGAGAAAATCATGTGCCAACAGTACCAAAAGCTTTATATACAAAACCCATTTTATTGATCATTGACCATTGAATCATATTTTTCCTTACAAATCTCGTCTAAAATGGGTTTTCCTTGCAGTTTCATGACCATTGAATCATATTTTTCATACCCATTTGGTTGATTTTTAAAATTTAGAGTAGTTAAAACTTCAAATTGATTTGGGAAATTTTTCTCACCAATTTAATTTGGTTTTCCTTTATAAATCAATTGCTACAGTATGAATGCTTATGTGAATGATTTGTGTGTGAATGGATAATGAGTGCAGGGAAGGAGTATCAATATGATTGACGTTATAGCCAATTTCATGTGGGAATCACCCACTGAGTTGCGCCTCCAATGTTCGAAGAAATGCTTGAATGACCAATTTTGGCATGGATACCTGAACTCAGTTTCTTATTCAGAGAGTACCCATAGCTCACAGAGAGTATCAATAACTGAGAGTACCCATAGCTCACATAGAGTATCAATAGCTCACAGAGAATCCTCTTGTGCATCGAAGGCTCGGGGAACTTTTGGCATCTTCGAGTTCACATTTCAACTATCAGGATTGCTCCAGATGTAACAGCTCAAGCTTGTGGAGCATCAATACTTTCTCCACAGATATGCTTAGAAGATTCAGGGGGCAATTGTTTTGTAGCTACTATAAACACAAATAAGTACTACAAGTTCAGCAACAAGCCTACTCCAACAAAAGAAGTGCCAAATACTGCCCAATAAAGCACGTTAAGACACAACAATCATTCAAATCGCAACAGTCGAGCAACAGCCGTAATTTGGCCAGGACATCAGCTAAAAAAATCTCAAACAGCAGTTGCAATAAGCAAACAGCTCTTTCAATGCACCTGCAATTCGCTTTCTCAGCAAGCTAAGTATCAATTATGTATCAATTATTAAAAGCTTTCAATTATTAGAATCACACCATCGTACCTACTTGGTCTTTTACACCAGTTGGTTTCATTTCAAATAATTGGATTATGTTAAGATTAAATGATGTATAAATTAACTTAAAGATAGCACGAATCTGACTGTATATGTATGATCTTAAAATGCTGCAACATTAGGCTAAACCTATTCAGGCTAGTTGGCAGTTAACCATGAACGTTCGGTTTCGACATTTTGATAGAGAATAACATTATTTCTAAACCCCCTGCGGCAATCTGTCGCAACTAAGCTTGGTAGCATGTTTTGAATTCTTAAAACTTGTAAAATTTGATCTCTTTAAGCTGTGTGTGATGTTTCTTCCTGCCGTGGAATGGGTAGATTGTGACATGAGCTTGATGTCTTTATATCATTAAATGAATGCTTGAATTGCAGGAATGAACCAATTGTAATAGCCTGAACTAGGCTGGAATACCCAGAAAACAGATAAGATTCTGTCGAATTTTCTTTAAAAAAAATATATATATATATATATAGTAAGTAATAATAATTATAAAATTAAATTACATTGTTACTGCTAGATAATTATTATCACAACTTTAATAGATAAGAAAAGACTTATATCGATCCGCAGGCATTTCGAAAAAGATATATTTGCATTATCTTTTTTAATTTTTTATTATAAAGTTCATAATATTTATTGCATATTTGAAGTAGCAATTTTAAATTTAAAAATCATTCTCAAGCTAACATACAGTATGAATTGATCAAATGATTTACATAGTATCTGAATCGCATGTGATATCATGCATCATGATAATTAATCGCACAATCATCTACGATAGAAAACCTATTGAATTATTATGATGTATTTATAAGTCTGAGCAAATTCCAATTTGATTGATTATATTTAACTATGGTATGCAATTTAAAGCATGAAGATCATTTTTAGTTTGCATCCATTTAATTCTATGAAATGTATAAGACATTTTTGTGAAGTGTGAAGATACCTATGAAGGACACTTCAGAGCTGCGGCAGCCATCCAACAATGATGCATTGGGGGGCATGCTATAAAGAAGCCAAATTTTTAGCTAGAAATGAACCAAATACTGCACGCCAATTAGGTATTTTATTTCAATAATTAATTAACGCAAAATAAATAGTATTATTCGCCAGTTATATGCCTTGTACTTCTTAACATAAGGCGACAATTGATAGATACTTCAAATGGCTTATACTTCACGAAGAATATTCAGTAAATACTTCAATTTATTCTGAACTTCTTCGAAGGGCGATACTTCATATACTTCGCATGATATAAATTTTCATTTGATACCTCTTATACTTCTTGCGGCAATCTGAACGCTCTAATATGAATTATCATTCAAAAATGGGGATCTCTTTCAACCTATCATTTTCGGAAGGTGAATACTTCTACATTCGTATACTTCTGGTTTCTCAAACAATGATTACTTCGGAATATTCATCTGGATATTTCTCATGTCTTATTTAAAATATATTTCATATTTTATTTCTATATATACTTCTCATGTATATAGAAGAATATGGGAAATGTCTTAAATAAGAAATGAGAAATGAGAAATATCTGGATGATTTTTCAAGTATACTTCCACATACATTTCAGGTATATTTCTTACCAATATTTCTCCGTTCAGGAGACAAGAATAGACTAATGGGTCCATCCCAAAGAGGGAACCCATGTAAGAGTCTTAATAAAATGATGGACCATACATAATTTACTCCATGCCAGAGATAAATTAAGTGTGTGTTCCTACCGAGCTCCGTGGCTAGGAGACATGATAAGACTATTGGTGACACAATCGTAATACAAACACGAAGGGTACGTTCGGGACCAACCCTGTATCTTACCCCTGGCTCGGGTTTCTTTCGTATGTGTGGGATCCCGAATATTATTCTGAATGTCATAACTCCGTGGAAGGAGGTGCTTTATTGCAAAAAATTCCAACCCAGGGTTCAAAGGAATCTTGTGGTGAAAAACTAACGATCACTATATATCCATATACAAAATGTTATTTTGCAGGGACAAAAATACAACATAAAATGAAAAAGCATAAGCGACAACAACCACCACATTATGGTTCGGACGAGACGAGAAGTCGTTTTCTTAAGAGTTTTTCTTCAAAACAACTCTCAAGAAAAGGGGGCATGTTGTTAGTACCAAAAAGCTGCTTTAACACGTGGCAGCAACGTCAGCGTAGCTCAGCATTTTCGCTACCCACATTGTCCCGATACACCAGTCCGAAGTGTAACTAGTCCGAACCATGGACCACACTCAAAGTCCAAAGCCCGATGAGAAAGCCCAGGCCATGCAAGAAAGACAAGCCTAGCGCTCCCGATGTCCCGACCTCATCAGTGACGTCATCAGCGATGTCATCGTCCCGATCCCGATATGAAGCAACGTCATCAATGACGTCATCATCATCCCGGTCCCGAAGTACCATCCCGATATGAAGCAACGTCATCATCACGTCCGGTCCCGTTCCAGCTGGTGCCCGATCCATGCCGTCCCGACCATGCTGTCCCGATCCGGTCAATCCCGATAGACTTGGGCTGAACACATGGAAGCATTAGAGAGTGAGAGAGTAGACATGTGGTCACACAAGGAGGTGCCACGTCACCAACATTTTTGACACGTGGAAGCACTCATCACTTGACACCTCAAATAAGACTTGGGTATAAAAGAAAAGGGAGAAAGAAAGAGAAGGGATCGGCCTCGTCCGGGAAGGAAGAAACTTCATCTGACTGTAAGGGAAATGAGAGCTCTAATGGAGCTTTTTGGAACCAGAAATTAATCAATAAAACCCACACAATTTCACCACCCGTGGATGTAAGCCATTAAGGTCTGAACCACGTTAAACCCGTGTCCAATTTCTCTTCTTTTTGTTCAACTTAGATGATTAAATTAGGTTGTTTTGGGTTTGAGAATTTCTGCCCAAACAATAGGTGTCTGTAGAATGAGTATTCTTATAAAGGTCATTCACAACACCAACTCCCAAATACCTCAGTGGTTGTTATATTGTAAAACTATTCATAAGGTATCGGCTCGAGTCTCGTTGGTATTTGTGGAAAATCGAATCCGTTGGAAGTATTCTAAAATACCTCATTTTTCCCAGTTCATATCCGTTCATATAAATAGGTTGTGTGTATAAAGTTGTACTTGGTTCAAATACTTCCAAGTTGAGATTGGGCGGAGTTTGGAATCCATCTATAGATAGGTAAAAAAAAATTACCAAACTTTTATGATAAACAAGTATATTAAAATGGGCTTTGAAGCCCCATAAAATAAAAAATATATTAGGCTTGGGAGCCAGCCCATATCAAATGTAGACAACCATCTACCCTTGGCATTGGCCGGCTCCGCCCCCGATTGAGTTGAGGCGAGTCAACCCTCTAAGTTAAATTCAAACAAACAAGCTGTAAGACAAACCTCCTGACAAACAATCCACACTTGCTCAGAAGATACAAATGATTATCAAATCGGACCACCTAACCGGAATCCCCTAGCTTCCATCACTAAGATTTCAAAGTGTACATGGAACAAGCCATGCATTTACAATGTAGTTGCCAGGGAACCACAAAAAAGTGTGCATACGACATCGATGGCTCAGTCAGTCCTCTTAAGTGGTGCGTGAAAAGTCATGAATCATTAAACATTACCAAGTAGCCTCCTTTCCTTTTACATGGGGACAAATTTTTACATTCAATTTCACACGTGTTCATAATCCAAATTTAATTAATCATTAATTGATTATTTATTAATATAGTTGTGCTTTTTATGGACTAATCCATATCCATTAGGACCATTAATTACACCAAAGTAATACAAAGATTCACTGTATTTGATCAAATTTAGTAGACACATAAAAATGAATTATAATAATAATTGTTGGTGGGTGAGTAATTTGACCAATCTTAAATCATTTACTCTCTACTCTTTCCCTTTACACTCTCTATATAAACCCCCAATCTATCATCTCCATTTTCAGAGCTTAAAACAAACTTTAAGTTCAATTTTCTATCTCTATCTCTCTCAAGAAACTTCAGCTTAAATTTCTGGTTCCAAATATGAATTCAATAACTCCAACAAAACCTATTCTGAAATCATTAAGTTATTTAGATACTACACCAAAACTGTCAATTCCAGGGAAGAGGAAAATCCAATCAAAAACATCCCAAATTTGTAGCATCAAATCCATCTATAAGCAAGAATCTAGGAACTTCTCAACCGGTCTTGTTTCAAACAGAGCAGATTGGCAAACTTCCTGTGCTATTTTAGCAAGTAATGTAGTTTCTCAAGAAAAAATTGATAGAGGTGGTAATGCTGATATAATTTCTGTTAATGGTGTGCACCAGACACTAGATCTGGTCCCAGTTCAGCAAGATAATAATTTACCAAAGCCTCTATCAATTGCCGATCTATCTCCAGCTCCGATGCACGGTTCGCAATTACGAGTCGCTTATCAGGGAGTTCCTGGTGCTTATAGTGAAGCTGCAGCTGGTAAAGCTTATCCTAATTGTGTAGCTATACCTTGTGATCAATTTGAGGTCGCTTTTCAAGCTGTAGGTCACTGGATTGCTGATCGAGCTGTTTTACCGGTAGAGAATTCACTTGGCGGTAGTATTCACCGGAATTACGATTTATTACTCCGTCATAATCTTCATATTGTTGGTGAAGTTCAATTACCAGTTCACCATTGTTTATTAGCCTTACCTGGTGTAAGAAAAGAAGATTTGAATCGTGTTATTAGTCATCCACAAGCGTTATCTCAATGTGAGTCGACTCTTACAAAACTCGGTCTTAATGTTGCCCGTGAAGCTGTTGATGATACTGCTGGTGCTGCTGAATTTATTGCTACACATAATTTACGCGACACTGCTGCTATCGCCAGTTCTCGTGCCGCTGAATTATACGGATTACAGATTTTGGCAGATGGGATTCAAGATGATTCAAGCAATGTCACTAGATTTGTTATGTTAGCTCGTGAACCAGTTATACCAAGAACAGATCGTCCATTTAAGACTAGTATTGTTTTCGCACACGATGAAGGAATGTCAGTTTTGTTTAAAGTATTATCGGCTTTTGAATTTAGGAATATCAGTTTGACGAAGATTGAGAGTCGACCGTTTAAAAACCGTCCGATCAGAGTTGTTGGTGATGCTAGCACTGGTGGTACTGCTAAACATTTTGAGTACATGTTTTATATTGATTTTGAAGCTTCAATGGCTGATCCAAGAGCTCAAAATGCACTTGCTGAAGTTCAAGAATTCACTTCGTTTTTAAGGGTCTTAGGAAGTTATCCTATGGATATGACTGCTTGGAGTCCTTCTATTAGAGATTTATGATTGAAATGGAATTGAAAGAATTTTCAATTTTGGGAACTCGGGATCAGTACATTTTTTCTAGTAAATAAACAAAAGAAATTTAAATTTTGAGATATTATTGTAAGTTTGTTCAATGATGCTTATAAATACAAAAAAAAAAAATTATTCATATGGGTGACCTTGTGTTTTTTTTGGAAACTGAGGAGTCTTTTTCTTTGGTTAAAATCCAAAGATGTTGCTCTCCTGAACACTATGAGAACATTGAGAAGTACAATGTACACGTCTTACTACGATTTTGCCAGAATAAGTGAACTTGTGGCTCCATCCCAGCCAAGGCATCTAACAAATTCATCATGTAGTAAATGTTAAAATCTCCCTTGGTATTATTTTTGAAGGGGACCAAATTTTGGAGGGACTAAGTTGGTCAACAAGGTCAATGTTGACGTTGTATTAAATGAAGATATTTCTTGGCCCCATTTCATATTTTACTAAGGGACAATTCTAATGGAGTTGTCAAAATGAGCAGATTTGGCAATTATGCATGGGATGCCCAAATGCTCAAACTGGTTAGGAAAATGTGTAAATCTGAAAATTTACTTATCGTGGTTATAGGAAAACCGTGGGGCTGTATTATGGCCAAGCGTCTGATCTATGGCCGAGCTGTCATAAGATGGTCTTTTTCAGAATTCTACCATAGTAGAAAAACCTAAGTTGCATATCCATGGAACTTGTCAAATGAGTGGTTTTGGAAAATGTCATTAGACTTTTCCCTAACTCAGCAGGAAGAACATCTGAATAATAATGTAAAATGTTTATTTAATCATGTCTATTTTATTAAATTTTGCCTAATAAACTAGGTCAGGATGTTAGAAACTAAATTAGTAGATAAACAATTATACAAAAGAAGAAGAGAAAAAGAGACAATTTCTTGTGTGTAAAAATTGGTATATAACCATCAGAATAATGTTAGACCTTCTAAATATTTTGGGAAATAGATAAAATACAATGAATACAAATAGATAAAATACAATGAATACAAACCAATAATGAAAGAAAGCTGGAACTCCCATATACAGGGGTCTCCAAATTATAAAGTAAATAGGAAACTAGCTAATGTTAAACGAACCCTAAGATTATGGAACATAAATAGTTTTGGAGATATCCAAAACAACATAGAAATCATAAAGAAAGATTTTGGAAAAACAAATAAAAGACTTCCAAATAAGTCTACTAAAAATATTTAACTTAGAAAAGATCTTGCTCATTGGTACGCAATCAAAGAAAAGTTATGGAAGGAAAAAAAAACATGACCAGAACACTGCTTTAGGTGACAGAAATACAAATTATTTCCATAACAAGGCTAAAAAGTGATTCAGAAGAAATATGATAGAAACCTTAAAAAATGAAAAGAATGATTGGCTGAATGCTAGAAAGGCAGATTTCAGAAAACATCACAATAGCCCATGAGATTATTCATAAGATAAAAAACTCAAAATCAAAAAAGGGATTCATGGGTTTAAAAATTAACATGTCCAAAGCATTCGACAAAGTCGGATGAGACTTTCTAATTCAAATAATGACAAAACTTGGTTTTAATCAAAAATTGTGTAAATTAGTACACCAGTGCATCTCGATAACTACCCTGGCAGTTTTGATAAATGGGTCTCCCACAAAATTCTTCAAACCAACCAGAGGTTTGGAACAGGGAGACCAAATTTCCCCATACCTATTCCTATTTGTATGGAGGCTTTATCTAGGAAAATTATGTAAGATGAAAACTCAGGAATGATAAAAGGAATTAAAATTGTCCACAGAGCTCCCTCTATTAGCCATTTACTTTTCGCCGACGACTGTCTTCTTTTTTGTAAGGTGAATGAAAAATTGTGTCAAACCTTGTAAATTGTTTAAATATTTTGGTACTGTTTCGGGACAACTGATTAACCTATCTAAATCAGGGGTCTTTTTCTGCCCAAAAACTGAAACAATCATCAAACATAGAGTAAAATAGATCCTAGGAGTAACTGTTATTCCTATAAATGACAAATATTTAGGGTCTCCACTCTTTATAAATAGATCAAAAATTGCTTGTTTTGAGCATCTAATGGAAAAAATGACTAATAGAATGCTTACTCGGCAAGGATCCCAACACAACAAGAAAAACTGTAATGATAAAAAATGTAACAACTTCCTTATATGTATATCAAATGAATTGTTTCAAGATTTATGTAAAAATTTGCAACAAATTACAAAAATCCAAAGATATTATTGGTGGGAAGGGATTAAATATAGAAGGAAAAAAAAGGGATTTATCTTAAGAAATGGAAATCGATTTGTAAAGATCTGGAAAAGGGTGGTCTAGGAATAAAAGACATAAAGAACTTTAACTGAGCCATGATAGCTAAGATAGGATGGAGGCTAAAAGAGCACCCTAACTCTCTTTGTGCTTCCATACTGAAGGGAAATACTATCATGTGTTGTGATATACTGCACATAAATAGTGAACCCAAGAGGAATGATAGCTGGATTTAAAAAAGTCTGTTAACCGGTATAACCCAAATAAAAAGATATTGTTTCTGGGAGATAGAAAATGGAAAAAATGTGGATATCTGGGATGATTTTTTGATATCAGATACAACACCACCCTTGAATAAACCACACAATCAAACAGATGAATTTATAATAGTGTGTCACTTGATCACTAATCAAAATTCTTGGGATCTAGATAAACTAACAAAATGTTTTGATCACCAGATAATAGAGAAAATAAAGAAGATACACATTCATGGAAATGATAATGATGATTCTCCTCACTGGTCCTTAAACAACAATGGCATTTTCTTGGTAAAGTCTTTATATAAAAAAATCAATTCTAATGGGAATGGCAGTCAAAACTGGAGTAAGATCTGGAACATGGACATCACTCCATCAGTCAAAAATTTCATTTGGAAAGTTGTTCATACCATATTGCCCACTAGTATGAGAATGACAGCTATCCTTCCACATATAAACACCACTTGCAATCTCTGTAATGAGAGGCAAGAAATCTTAACTCATCTCTTTCTTGAATGCAATATTGCAATGCAAGTTTGGAATAATTTTAATCTTGATAAGTAATTTGTTACTAATGAAACAACAACTTTCCATGAATGGCTGAATGATTGTTTTGAAAATCAAGATAGAGATATATATGGAGTAAAATAGAAAGTTTTATGTAGTGTTATCATTTGGTTCATATGGAAGGCAAGGTGCAACATCATCTTTAGGAAGGAAAGTCAAAATAATGTGATTACGGCTGATAATATAGCCAAGTACATCAACAACTATATGACTATAAATAAACCAGGCTACAATATAATGCGTCCTCTTTACTACAACTGCACAAATGAGGAAAATCTGAAAGTAACTACTCAGCAAACAAGGGAACCAACAACAAATATGACTCTGAAAATGAACATAGTATCATTAACAATGATGGACTCAGCAGCAAAGGCAGGAATTGGGCTAACTCTTATTGACTACACAGGTACAATCAGTGAATCCAGAGGACTCAATGCAGATTATACAACATGGGAACAATTAGAAATGATGGGGGCTGACGCGGCATTCCAATGGGTAACATAATGGAGTGGACACACTATCTCGTTTAGGAGTGACTCTAAACCTACTTTACTGCTGCTGATAGGAATGTACTCAACAGCAAGGGAACAAAGTTCCGGATAAGTGCAGATTTTGGAAACAAGACTAAGTTTGCGACAAATTTTATAGCCCAAGATTTTCCAATTAGTAATGCGCATTAATATAATGGGCAGAAAAACTTTCAGTCTTCTGTAACAAATATGCAGTTCAGAATACCTGGAAAGGCACTAGATTATGAGCTTTATTATTCTATTTGAACATTCAAACATGGAATGAATGTAACTATTTTCTGAAACTCTCCCTATGGAGAATACGGACCTTTATTATCAATAATATGAGGTTTAACTCTTTTTTCAAAAAAATAAATAAATATTGGTATATGTTACAAAGAGAATGAGCCTCAATTTATAGGCTAACTCAATTTAGTTATCACACTAATTGTGCAGATTACAAAGTAGTGGAGAATATAAAAGGATAAAGAAGAAGATGTAAATGTGGTGGTACATGAGGAGTGTAAGTGTGGTGAGTATACACCATAAAATTATTTCATAAAACTCCTCCTTGGATGACACCACACTACTATCATTGTATCGTTAAAACTTTGTCAGGAAAATCCAAAGAGACAAAACCTAGACAAATAATGTCTACGATTTCACCCTATATTATTAAGTTTTTAAAAGAAATGTTATGAATGTTATTTATTTTCTTTCAATGTTATGCTATGGGATATGTATTCATTTTCGTTTCAATTAAATTCTTATTAAAGATGTATTCCCTTTCTTTTCAATGAAATTGTTTTACGAATGCAAAAAACTAAAAAATTCCCAAACGGAGTCGTCAATGTTATGATTCGACCATGACGAATGCATATTTAATTTGTAATAGTCGGTTAGATTCGTCATGGTATATGGTACAAACCGATGCGACCCTAGCACACCAAAACATCTAGGAAAACTCAAAATTTATCAGCTTAAGTCGTCATGGTATATAGGCATCGACCATGACGACGTACCTTGCCATCTTGGGTCGTCAGGGTGCGTAGGTATATATAATGACGATTCTACACAACCTAAAAGCTATGAACCTATACGTAACGACTAGTTGGCTCGATTTTTAAAAATAAAATGGTCGTTCGGTCTTTCATTTCTAGAAAAAAAACCTTCTTCTTAACATGTAATGTCTCTCGAACACTTATTACTTCTCATATTTCTCATCTTTCAAATCCTTTCTAGGTTTTTTCTAATTTCTTCATAATGATTGCTAAATTAACTCATAGAGAAGATGTTGCGGCAGTTAGAGCGCGGGTGTCAGTCACGAAATACGACAAACAACTCAAGCTCAACATGGATGGGCCCTTGTTGCCTTTTTGGAACCGTATTTTCTAGTTTTTTATTGTTTTAGACAACATTCATTCACAAACGTGTAGGAAAGATTCGAATTGATCTACGATCGATGCTGTTTTTTTAGAACGAATTTGGTGGACATGATCGCGTCTTATCCTCAACTCCCACCCTTGGAACAAGTAAGTAAATATCAATTAGATGTTAATCAAATGCTATTGATTATAATACTAACTTATTATTGATTTTATTTTTCATAAAAAGCATGCATATCAACAATATAAGACAGACAGTGGCAAAAGAATCTGGCATGATGCATGTTGTGTAGTCTTTGCTGAAAATTTGACGTATTTCGATGATCGGAGTTCAATTTAGTCCTATGTTTTTATTCTATGTATGCATTTTCTTTATGATCTATGTATGCATTTTCTTTTCTTTTTAATAAAATTGCAATTACAAAATTCTGAATCAACACATTCCCAAACAAAGTCGTCAAAATCCTGAATCAACAAATTTTGCAGTCGTCATGGTATATTGGAAAGGACCATGCCGACTTCTCATTAAATTTTGATGGTCGGTTAGAGTCGTTATGGTATATGGTATGTACTGATGCGACCCTAACAGTTAACTCATACAGGGATTTCTGATTCAAGAGTATAAATATAGTACAGTGACGACTCTTACCCAGGTAAAGGTTGTCATGGTCATATTCTTGGCCATGACGATTTTTTATAGTCTGGTGAAGTTATAGGTGAGAGTTGTCATTGTCTGATGTTACGACCATGACGACATATGGAAAATCGTCATGGTAGTAACCTCATGACCATGACGACCCTAACAATGTGTTTTTTCCCACGATGATTCGACAAACTAAAAATTATACCATTCATAGACTATTAGTGGTTTACCTGAGTGTTTTGAGTTATGGGTTCTTCATTTTGATATTTGGAATCACTCATTACTGAAACCCTAGTTTTCAGAAAAAATCCCACCTAAACTCTTCTCCACTTATAAAAAAAAAATCTTTAATTTTAATCCTAACCATAATCTATATAATTAATCTAATATAATTAATTACATATACTAATCATGTATTAAGACTAATCTTATAGGGGTAGTTTAACTATTTATAAAAATATATGATTAAGGGATAGGGATATTATTTTTAGGTGATCCTATTTTATCTTTTCTTAAAACCCCTATTATTTTTACAAACCCCCACTTAAAGCAGGCTTATAAAATGGTGGACTATATTAAGGATAAAGAAGGAGATACAAAGGTGACGATAGTATATGAGAAATGTAAGTGTGGTGGGTATAAAGGCAAGGCAAGCAAAGTCTTTCTTGGCCTGAGATAAAGGAAAGTCCTACTAACATTTTTTGATATTTGCTCTGGGTGTCATTATACACAGAAAACAACATTACGAACATTAGTTAGGAACAACTAGTACAGTAACTTAATGCAGATATTCAATCAAGTCAATAAAGCTTATTTTTAATATAGTAAACACGTAAAAGAATCAGCCTTAAATTATAATTTATCATATTTTTTTTATCGATAAAGAAAAATATAAATGAAAAGTTAAACTGGAATATAAATAACATATTCTCTTATAATCGTTTTTTAGTCTATCAATAAATATTTTTCATGCTTTAAAAAAGATATATTTAATTGTTTCTATCTCGTGATATTTTTATCTAGTGGAGGGACTCTAAAGGTTGGGTCACCATTTTCTTTTTGACGCACTTGATATATGCACAGTGCACTGGTGAATCGAATATTGATTTTAAGTAATGACCACCTAAAATTCTATGCTTTAAATCGAGCATTATTTTTTATTTAAAGAAGTAGCGCTGATAGCTCATGAAGAGCTATTAGGATGGGCATACCAATCATAGATGATTGGCTTTAAATCAAGCATTATCAGTTCTGATTACTGAAATCAATGTATCAAGATGTATATGTAGATAGATTAGACTTCTTTTGTCTTAAGAAAAGTGATATTTTTACTTTTTTGATGAGACCTATTTTAGATTAAAAAAAAAAGTATTATTTTTCTTAGGACGGAGGTAGTATTTATTGAACTTGGATGAAAATGTTTTATTAATTTTGTTAGACATTAATCGTTTTTACACTTCTTAAAATAGGTCTATTATCCAAATATCTCTAAAACATGGTTATATTGGATAAGTAAATATTCTTGGCTATATTTGACCCTACCTCAATTATTTTGGCCCTACCCCAAAAAGACAAAATATGATCATTACAAGAAACATATCAAGACCCCCTTATCTAAAAGGGTGAAAGTATTATGTTACCTCACTAGTTTGAATTACATTTCTATCCTTATCCCAAATACCAAATATTTTTATTTATTTAATTATTTATTTAATTAATTATTTATTTTATTGTATTTCTAAAAAAAAAAAAAAAAAAAAATTCTTTTGGTTTGTTCCTTTATCTCTCAAACCCGGTCAAAAAGTGAAAACAAATATCAAACCAAATTTTTTTTAGAAAACATTTGAATTTTGATTATTTTTTTAAACATCAAACTAGAATCGGTAGATACGATGACACACGTATGCCGATTCTGGTTTGATGTTCTTCATTGGCGAAGAACATGAGGAATCAGTGTATATAGGTTCTCCATGTGTCCGATTCTAAAAAACTCAAATTCAAAAGTTTTGCTACAATTTTTTTGTCCAGAATCGGTGAATATAAAAAATGCATTTATCCACCGATTCTAAAAAAATCAAATTCAAAAGTTTTCTGCAAATTTTTTTGCACGGAATCGGTGGATAAGTTTATCCACCGATTCTAGTTTAAAAGAAAATAAAAAAGTTTAAAAAAATAAAAACAAAAGTTAAAATAATTATAATAATAATAATAAAAGGGGTGCTCGCGTTCACCACCTTAGGCGAGTTAGGAGTGGACCTGATAGATTTTGTGACGAGGTTGCAAAACCGCATTGCAAGCCTAGATTACAATTAGGCAATTCCCTTTTTTTTAGACTAGGCATTTCCATACAAATCGGGTAGAAGCTCATCTTGTAGCGAGGCTTCCTACCATTTGAGTATAAACAATTTTTCCTATCTAATAAAATTTCGATTATAATAATAATTACAAAATATAAATAAATAAATAATAATAATAAAGTTTAAAAAAGGTATTAAAAAATTTCAAAAAAATGTAATTAATTAAATAATTAAAATTAAATAAAATTAATCTAAGAATTAATTCAATGATCAACACTAATTAAGCATATTAGTTATAGTTGGATAAAGGAGTCTTGATATGATTCTTGTAATGATCATAATTTGTCTTTTAGTGGTAGGGCCAAAATAATTGGGGTAAACATTAGGAATGGGTGAAATGGACACCAAAAATCCTAGACAATTATGTTATCTTTATGTTCTTCTTTCTTTTTATCATTTCTCTCTCCAATTTACAAAAATAATCAAAAAAAAATAATAATAATAAAATAATCATAACTTCCAAAATATATATCCGATTTTAGTAAAATTTATATTTTTTTGAAAGGGTTGTAAATAATCTACAAGTTCAATTGTTAATAGTAAATTCAAAAGTTTTTTTTTCGAAAAAAATAGCCAGCATGATACAGATTGAGTTATTTTACGTTTGAGTCCCAAGTTTTAGTACATCTCATCATATGGGTTATTCAAACTCATTGATCCGAGTAGCCAAAAATAGGGTTCTTCTTCGACCTCTCCATTAATGGTATTCAAATTCAATTCCTTAGCTTTCAGAAACGCTCTTCGCAGTATCTTCCTCTCCACATATTATTTTCGTTGATAATTTTCTCCCTATTGAAGATTGAAGATGTGATAAAAAAATCCTCCCATTCGATGGTACACACATTGAATCCTTTAAAGTCTGTTAGGTTTCTTGCTTAAAATGGGTTTCATTTAATAAACTCACAGTAAGATTCAACTGTTGTTGAAAATGGATTTGTGTTATTCAGTTCATTCAACAAATTACCGAAGTATTTCCGGTTCTAATCAAACGGACGCTAATTATCTTAACGGTTTGATCTGAGTCCATCATTGATTAACAGGTCAATGACCCAAACTCAAAATTGGACAAACTTATGACCTAAATACTAAGACGTACCAAAATTTGGGATCCAAACACAAAATAACTCAAACTGGTTGCATCATAATTAAACTAAGATAGAAAAAAATATTCGAAAAATAGCTAGGATATAACTGGATGCATCCTAGCTTAAACTAAGATAGAAAAAAATATTCGAAAAATAGCTAGGATGTTACTGGATATATCCTATCTTAAACTAAGATAAGAAAATTATTCAAAAAATAGCTAGGATGAAACTGGATTTTGGCTTAAAGTAAGATAGGAAAAAATATTCGAAAATAGCTGGGATGAATATGGTTGCATCCTGGTTCAAACTAAGATAGAAAAAACTATTTGAAAAATAGCTAGGATGAAACTAAATGCATCCTGACTTAAATTAAGAAAAAAAAAATTATTCAAAAACTAGCCAGGATAAAACTGGTTGCATCCTCGCTTAAAATAAGATAGAAAAATTTATACTACCGTCCATTCCATAAAAAAATAACTAAAATAAAAATCTAGCAAGGAACATCAAATATGTGGGTTTGGTGAATAGTAACTTCCCTCCACATGTGGCAAGGAACATCCTTCTTATCCGTCTATTTTGTTCTAATTCTGGGGTCCTAAAAAAAGGACAAATAAAATGGAATTTAGAAAAGGGAATTTTAATAGAATGATTGAGTATTAAAAAAAGGACAAATAAAATGGAATTTAAAACAGGGAATTTTAATAAAATGATTGAGTATTAAGAACGGACTTAATAAAATGGCCATTTTTTTAACTTTAATTAAATTTCTATCTCATTAGCAATTCAGTCAGGCCCACCTAATTGGTAAAATATCGTTTATTTATTCAATTTCTCATCTAGCGAGATGAGAATTGGTGGGCTCAATTACAAATTACCTATTACTTTAGGCATTTTATTAACATCTTTCACCATTCACTTGTAGGATTAATTGGCGGCTCAAGATTAAGTTTAGTAGATCCAAAACATGTTTAGTAATAATGTAATCTAAACAAATTGAGTCTAGGGTTTTCATTTTTCTCTGCCTCTCTCTTTTTCTGAAGAATTGATATCGTTAGGGTTTGTTTGAAAATCTCTAACCTGAAGATAAAGCACAAAAAGGGGAAACAAAAGTCGATTTCCAGGTAAAATTTTGACTAACCCTAACTTCTTTTTCTTTCATATCTGATGAAGAAAACTTGTTTTCTTTGTATTTATATGTGATATTGCTTCTTTGTTAATGTTGTTTGGCAAATATTTTGTTAAATATCTCGAATATATTACGGGTACTGTGAAGAATATTTTTTGTTTTTTTTTTTTAAAAGACAAAATTGATAATCCCGAAGAAATAAATATAGTATCCACTTTTGTTTATTTGTTGTGAATTTTTTTTGTCCATTTCTATGTAATTAGGGTTTTAAATTAAGCATTGTACATAATTAGGATTTCAATTTGGAGATTTTTTTAAATCAGGGTTTCAATTTGTTGACTTTCAGTAATTAAGGTTTTAATTTGGGGATTTTTTAAAACCAGGGTTTCAATTTGTTGATTTTCTTTAATTAGGGTTTAATTGGGGATTTTCTGTCATTATTGTTTCAAATAGACTAAATTTTTGTCAATTTCTATTGCAGTGGTTATGTGTATTATCCATACAGAAACATCAGTGTGTATGTTGATATGAGTAAGTTGACATTGCAATTCCCTCACATGGAGAGAGGTAAAGAAGATTTGATGATGTTTGAGCATATGTTGCATGTAAGGTTGGGGCTGGATGAACAAGAAATTGTGAACTTAGTTTGGATGATGAAGCCATGTTTGGCTGAAAGTTTGGTAACAAACGATGACTTTTACAAGTTTTGGGAGGAAGTTGTAGCTGATGATAGTGATTTTATATGTCTTACTCTACATATAATAAATTCTGAATTTGGAGATGATGAGTTCTTAAATGCTGCAATGGAACAACCAGTGATAACCATTGATGAGACACCAAATAAGACAAATAAGAGCAAACCTATTAATCCACTTTCAAAGGAAAAGCCAGTTAGGAGGTCACCAAGGTTTCAAGTGAACCTAAAGTGGATAACTTACATCACCAAGGTTTCAAGATGAGCCTCAAGTTGAGGTGAAGAAAAGAAAGTGTGGCAAGTATGGATCCAGTGAAGGTCGCAACAAGAAAACTTATGTTGTTGGTGATGTTGGTAAGAATCCAATTGGATATAGGCCAAGAACTGAGTTTGATACTGCAGACTTCACCTTCACAAACATAGATCAAGCTAAAGCCATCACTGCAAGGGGTAAAACAAAGAATCAAGGGAAAGTATCATATATTGGTGAGTCTTCTAAAAGATATAACACTAATGGAAAACCGCACCTCTAGTACCTAACACTCATGGAAAAGCAGTTGTAGGACTTAACAATTAACAAACTTTCATTCATTCTTTTGTTGGTGCTGGATATGTTGCCCAAAATATTGCTACTGTCACAAAGGCAAAGGGAAAAGAGGAAAAGGGAAAGAAGAAGTAATGTGTGTGTGTGTGTGTGTTTTCTGTTGTTAGATCTGTGATCCTTTCTTGCAGTATGTTTTCTTTTATTTTAAGTACTTCTTTTTTGAGTCTGAACTTGTTTATGTCTGACAAAACAATGTTGTTATGGTTTTTTATTACTACCTTTTAATATGAATTAAATTTATTAGTAAAAGTAATTTGCAGATTACATTATAAGATATATTTTTTCCAAGTTCCTTACATATAACATTAAGATGGACACTTGAATGCATAACTCTGTTTTTTTCAGCAATGACTATGCATGTGATCTGAAACCTATCGGAAAGCATCATAATCAGTGCAGGTCAGGTAAGCTATGTTGTTGTTATAATCATTCTTCATAATTTCAGATTCATCGTTGATTTGCATTGAGTTTTAAAGCAGTGAAGATTATGCAGCGGGCAGTTGTTGAAAAATGTTAATGTGATAAATGTAGGGTGAATAACTTATGGAAAAAGCTTTGGAAACTAAATATTTATCAATGAATTAAGTTTTTTTTTTTTGGTGAAAATGATTAACAATGCCTTACCAACTAAACAAAAATGCTTCAAAAAAAAAAACTAGGCAAAAGTTAGCTAGTAATTTAGGCCTTTAGCGAGAATTGATTTCTCTTATATCTTCTGTGGCAATGATGTTGAATCCTTGAATTATTTGTTTTTTTTTATTTCTCATATGCTAAAACTATTTGGATGCTTCATCATTCTCAAAAAGTTATATAATGTGCATAACAACACTTCTTTCTTAGCTCATTATTCCAAGTAAGCCAATAGCCAGTAGACAATGGAAGGGATCTTTGGGTGATACTACAAAGATTAATGTTGATGGTGCAAGAATTTTGGTTTTGGGGTGATTATTCGTAACTCAACAGGTTTTGGAAGCGCAAGAAGAGGAACTTGTAAAGCTACTTCAGCCAAAAAAGCTGAAGCAATAGCGATTTTTGAAGGAGTTCAATGGGCGAGAGAGAATGCCTTATACAATCTCTCTTTAGAAGGGGACTGTAGGAAGGTAATTGACTATTTGAATGGAATCATATCAACACTTTCTGAGCAAACACAAAGGATACTAAAAAAGGTAAAAAAAAATGACGCTTGATGTTAGAAATTTCTTGGGATTCCAGTTTATCTACATGCATGTAAATAACTCAGTTGATCTATTAGAAAGGGCTAATTGATGTTTGGTACTCAGGTTTTGATCAAGTTTAGTATTTGGTCTAACATTTGTCCAACGTTAGGGCTTGGTACCTGGACTGACGGTTGACTACTATTGACTAAGTTAAATCTTGATTTATGTTTAATAAATTATTAAAAAATTCAAATAAAAATTAAATATTAACATATTTACCATTGTACCCTTAATTTCCTAACATTTAGATAATAACTTAAACATCATATAACAGCCCCTCCCACCACCAAAAACAGCCGAGACATATGCAGAAAAATGGCGATCTCATTCCTCTCTTCCTCTTCTGCAACTTCACACTCTCTCTAAAAATGAGTCTATCGATCGCACTCTTTATGAAAATAATTAGAGAGGGGTATAGTTAAAGTTGAGGTTCTGAGTTGAAGTTTTGAACTCGAATTCGGAATTGATAATCTCTTTAGGGTTTTTAAGAGTTGAAGACGGTAATGAAGACTATGAGTTTGAAGACAGAAAAGAAGAATAAAATCAAGGACATGTAATAGTGGTGGTGTTGATTCAAGTGATTGATTCAGAACCAGAAGAAAAGGTAATTGTTCTTTTTATAACAGATCTAATTGAGTAAAATCAACAACATCAAAACCTAACTCCATAATCTTCTAACAAATCTAATTGAGTTCAACTTAAGAATCAAATTCAAACCCATTCTTCTATCTCAATCACAAAATTAGTTAAAACCCTAGCTTTTAGATTCAATCCTCACCTGAATTTCTTGCTTGAATCTGTTCTTAGCTTCAATCAATCCATGGCAGAAACCCAATTCACTGTTGCAATTCGTCTATGAAGTTGCAGAAGAGGAATAATTAGAGAGGGGTTTTAGAGTTGGATTTTAATTTTTGGATAATAATATTGCTTGGAATGGTAAGAATCATGTGATTAAAATTACTACTTCTACTTATTGAAGTTCTTCAATTTAGTTTACCGTCTCTTGTTTGGGAAATGAGATTCTGGGTTTGTTTCTTTACTGATTTCCCATATGTATTTTAAATTTTTGGATTTTGAATTTTGATTGATTTATAATATTAGGGTTTTAGAAAAATTTATAATTGGTATTCATTGGATGTCAGTATTTAAAACTGTGTACCTTTTTTACGAATTCATGCATAAGTGAATTGTTGGATTCTGGTGATGGATGTATGCAATTGGTGGTAGCTGAATATGAACCGGTGGAGATGCAAACTATGGGGGTGGATATGAATGGTGGTGATAGTGGTAGTGGTAGTGGTTGCAACAGGCTATAGGATAAGATAGATCGGTGAAGAGAAAATGAAGATAGATCTATAGCCGTAGGTTTAATGGTTACATCATAACCGTTAGATGCTAAGCCCACATCAGGGATATATTTGTAATCTCATATAATTTAATTTATAAAATTAATTAAAATCTAGTCAATAACAGTCAATAGTAGTCAACCGTCAGTCCAGGTACCAAGCCTTAACATTGGACAAATATTAGACCAAATACTAAGCCTGGTCAAAACCTAAGTACCAAATATCAATTAGCTCTACTATAAAAAGAGGCTAGAACAAGTGGTTTTTCATCGCAAACTTTGGTAAAGGTACCATCAATTATTTGAATTTTTATATCGGAAGAACAATCTAATGTAGGTTCTTGTAATTTTGTCTCTAGTATATTAGAAAATTCTACTACAATATCTTGTAACTTTAATATTTTAGTTTAAATATAAATGAAATTCATTTCTTAAAATAAAACCGCATTGCCCTAATCTAATAATGGTGAAATGGTAGAATGGCTTAGGGTTGTCCAATTTGACCATCAACCAAGTGTATACTGCCACAGAGTATTACCAAATTCAATGAGGGTTATCAAATCTATATAAAATAAAGAACAATCATCACCATCCATTGAATCGGTAACCCTTTATGAAATTTGGTAACTTCCTGTGCCAGTCATGTTTTATTCTTGGAACAATATAAGTTCTGATTTCTGACCGATAGATAACATCTTTCCCTAGTTTGTGTTTTTTCACTTAAAAATGGTTGTCTTTGATGTTTTCAGATAGTGATTGATACAAATGTTATTAAAACATAACATTAATATTTCTGATTGTTAATGTTATGAGGTTCTGATTAGTTTAATTGCACCTCCAATTGGAAACCTATAAATGGAAACTGCTCAATAGCTTCAAAAAAAAATGTACACCATAACTGCTCGTGAACCAATTGTACAAGGCTAACTCTTATAGTCATCCAACACTTGGAAAATCGTAGTGGCCATTCAAGTTTTGGAACAAATAGATGCTTGAATTTAAAGTTGAATCAAGTTTTGAGCGCTCAACCATATGGTGTAGAAAATTTTCACTGTTTAGTTCAACCATTTGGCATAAAAAAATCTGAGTCATCAGATGGAGAGATCCATCGTTGATCCAACAATTCCAATTTGTTCGCCGAATCGTTGGGCGTACCTTCGCCAAATCGTCTAGAGAATTTTACTTAATTCAACTAAAATCATAAGAGTTAGCTTAAGACTAACTCTTATGACCCTTCAATTTGGAAATGTGGGGTGGGGTAGGGTGTGCACCATAGGTTCCAAAATTGATTTCTGAGGCCAGATCCTACGCATCCCCTTCAAATGGGTTAGTTTTTCCATCCATGTGGACGGATAAACATGCTTCTCCACTATGATAAACCTATTAAATTTGAGTAAAATAAATATTTAATTGTATTTTATGAGACCCTTAATAATAAAAAAATATGTTTATACATATTTAGTGGGTTATTTAGATATTATAATATATTTAGTGGATCCCTTATATAATAAAAACATATTAGAATAACTAAAAAGTTGGAGAAAAGATTATAAAATATTTAAAATAATTAATAAACTACCAAGTCATTGTCGTTGGAAATAAATACTTAATCGTTCGATAAAAACTTTGATGTGTTATGCATCTGTTCAAATAAAAACATTTAAAAAATCAATTTAATAGTTTACTAGATACATAATGAATGTTTTCTCTTAATATTTTGAGAGATACGTAAGACTTGGCCTTACAAAGAGATCTTTGGTATCCGCGGTCCACATCTACAATATGTTTCTGCGAAAGTATAAGTTGTCGGAGTTTACCAAATAAATAATCACAACTTACAGTGTTTAGAGTTGCGGAGTCTGACAATCAAAATTTAAGTTGTCAGTATCTTTCAATATTAATATCAGAAATTTTTACCTAGTGTTCATATCCCTTAGTTATTGTCTCCCACTGTTATCCCACATGACGTGTTGATATATGATTATTTGGTGGAGATCCTCGCGAATTCATAAGAGCATCATTCCCTGATCAATGTTTAGATAAATACCACGTCATAGGAGACAAAATTAGGGATGATAGTGGGAGACATATAACACTTTTGTTATATTTCTGACAATCAATTTAAAGGAGCCGTTTCATGAATCAAAATTATGGTTTACGGTGACTATTGACTAAAACAATTTAAAGACGAGATTGAAAGTACATCGCCAACTTTAAGATGGGCCCGAATATTGTCTGAATTTCTCCATTGTTACTGTTTAGACTTTAGTCTAAAAGGGGAATTTAGTTTCTTCAAAGTTGGAAGATCTAAAATTAAGGCGTTTGGATATGAGAAAAAGTTTTCCAGAAATATAAATGGTTGGAAAAATGTATTATATTGGGATATCCTGGGAAAATATCCCGTTAAAAAAAGCTTATAAAAAAATGTCCCATCGTTATATTTTTCATTCATCTAATGTTAAATGGTCAAACTGTACACACGTGACCTTTTACACTTGTGGGTCTTAAGACGAGATTACCTTTATTTTTGGTTTTCGTCACGTATCCTAGGGTTAGATTTGGACGGTTAAAGATGTGAAATGAGATTATCACTATAGTACCAATACCTTTTCTAAATATTACCTTTGTGTCCTTGTATAGGATTTCGCCACGTGTCAGCACAAATGAATGAATGGCTACAGATACGAGAGAGTGTAATTACCTTATCTACCTAATCATTTCAATATATTACTTCCATATCCTATCCACCAGATTAAGTTCTCAAAACAATAACTACCCACTACAAGTTTTGTCTCTAAAAAGAGACACAATTAACATCAGTACCAAAACATAAAAGGTCACAAGTTTAAACAGCACCACAATCCATAAAAACATCATAATCAAAAAAAAAAAAAAAAATTAAACATCATAAGGAACCTTAGCCTTTTTTTGTCTTCTGGGAGAGGGCTATGCACTATTGAATGATTGTTTAAAGTTAACAGTCACACTTGAACCTGAACCTGCCTTGAAATTTTTCTTCACCTTTATACTTCCAGTGGATCCATTTTCTTTCTTTGCTTTCTTCTTTGTCCCAGCAGCTGCAAAAGAAGAAGTAATGGTTGTTGCAGGCTTTTCATAAGAGGTAGTTGTAGGTGCAGTTGAAGTAGATTCTGCAAATTTCTTCTTAATCCTCTTTGGAACTACAACTTTCTGAACAAATGAATCACCTTCAAAATGGCAATCAGTTCTTGAGCCTTTCTTCTTAGGGTTAGATCCAACTTCTCCACCTTTAAAAGTAGATTTTTTATGATTATTTCCATCACAGTTGGAACATTTTCTAGGCTTCTTGTGTGATTCCATCTCTGTCCAAGACCTCTTCCCGTTTACACAAGGTCTTCCTGGTTCTCTCAATAGCTCTGGATGTATGATATGAATATGTGGCTGTAGAAGATAAACAAAGATAGAGGAGACAGAAAGATAAAAGATAGAAATTAGGTTTTGGATTCTTTATATAAATCTAAAAATAAAGGATACAATAATAAAAGGACAATATATATATATATATATATATATATATATATATATATATATATATATATATATATATATATTTTCCCATCATGAGAGAAGTTGTTTATGCTCCTAAAAATAATGCGTACGTATTCAATGCAAGATTTGCATATAAAAGGGTTTGGTTATTGTCATTCAACGAACGAGTACAAAATTGTTAGAATGTACTCCCAAGAGACAAGGATGAGTACCATGCATATTTAAGTTTGTCCTGTAGGTAGTGTGATCAGTGGATAAACAAAGAAATATCCATCTATATTTCTCCATTGAATTCAACGGTATCTATGCAAATGGATCTTTTGAGGTACAGGATCGTCCTTCTAAAATCTTGGGTGCATGGAAATTACAGCTTAGGCGCGATGTCTTTCTTTAGGAAACAAATCTTTTCTTTTCAATTCACGTAGATAGTACTTATAGAAATTCTTAAAACAAAAGCTTTATTAGATGGACATATCTTGGGGAAGTCTTCAGTACTGTCACCTAATGGAGTTATTGACCATGAATAAGTGGTCCTGTAATACTCCACAGTGTAGTATTTACTACTGTATCTGCGAACATTAAACACAAATTTAATTAGAGTCTAACCAAATCAAAAATACATTTATTTCAACTAATAACTGCAATAGTACTTAGAAAGCCCAATTTGGTCTGAATTTGACCAGCACACCCGCTGAATGCTGACATGGGAATTCCCTCAGCTGCCACTGGATACAAATGCAAGTTTTGGCAATAATATCAAATGTAAAAACTTTCTTTGGGGTGATGTTAATAACCTCATACACTTTATTCACTTGAGCAGGATTAGCATGAAACTTCCTTATATAGGCCTTGCAAGATTAGCATGAAACTTCCTTATACAGGCCTTCATCTTGTTAATGAGAGTCATTGCAGCAGGAACTGGATCACCATCCTTCCATGTTGCAGCAAATACAGCAGGAACTAGATCACCAGAGGCTTGTCTCTAATGTTTACACACATTGCATTAAAAGACTTACAAAAATTGCTGTTAATATGCTCACATGCAGCATCAAGTGGAAAGAAAGATCTTGCCCAACAACTTGAGTCATTCACCATTAGATAGTTATATGCTTTCTTAGATGCCACCATTAAAGCATCCATATGCACCTGAACATTAAATCAACAAGATTAGTAATACATAACACTAAATAATACAAGCAAACAAAATTTCATTAACACAACATAATAACTATAACTAGGAAAAATATAACCTTCCAATAAGACTTCTTGTATGCCTTGGCAGCATTCCACATTAAACTTGTTAGATTTGGAGCACTGTGACCCTTGGTCATAAAGTTCTTATAGAGGTGCCTGCAGTATACATAGTAGATAAGTAAAATAGTCATAAAGCAGTAAAGTATATTAGAATTGAGTCAAATGGTCATTACCAAGAGCAGTATCTGTGATTTGTATCTGGGAACAGTTCTGCAACATATTCAAGAAGTCATTTTTTCCGATCAGACATAAATGTCAGTCCCTTTCTACTCACAACCTCAGGCTTCAAATATTTTAGAAAATCTTACCGGTTTTTCTCAGTCTCATTCCTGCAAATGCATATTGCAAGTGGGAAAACACCATTCTCACCATCCAACGCAGTGGCTGCAAGTACACCACCAAATTTTTCAGTTAAGTGACACCAATCCAACCTATAACTGGCCTACAACCAGTATTAAATCCTTGTAATTGTGCATGGAAAGATATTGTGACACTTTCAAATCTATTTCCTTTCTCATCTGTGGAATAGGTGAAGCTGGCAATACTCCCTGGGTTCAAATCTTTAACCACTTCACAAAGACTTGGAACAAAGGTATATGATTCTTCATAACTTCTATTTTATTCTTGAAGTATGAGCACCTGCAAGCAAAAAAAAAAAGTGTTATAGAGAATTAAACAAAGAAAAATGTAAAAATTTATATAAAAAAACTTCAACTACATACCATTGCTTTACAAGCAACCCAATAAGGGATATATGTATTGAGGTCACCCCATATTAAGTAGTTATGTATCTTCTTAGGCTTTGGAATCCCTTTAGAAGGTTTCATTGTCTTCTTCAAATATTCAGCAACAAATGTAGAGTTGCACTTAGGATTTTTATTTGGTTCCACATTATCAGTGCATGCGTGCTCCATGTTGCATTTCCTAACAGTGAAAGTTTCTTCATTTAATAACTTTCTTGCATTCACTTCCCACTTACACCCTTCACTATGCTTATTCTTGCAATCTGCAAACACTCTATGTGGTTTTGACTTCCTCAGCGTGTACACAGTATGCTCCAACACTGCATACTCCCTTAAATGTTTTATGAAAGCCTGCTTATCTTAAAAATGCATCCCTTTTTCCAATTCACCAGGAACAACTTCAGGAAGTTCTTCATTCTGTATTGTCAAATAAATTGGGTCATTTGCATATTGACCAAACTGGAATTGCCATGCAACTTGCTCATCTTCAGTTAACTCAATTGGAACTCTCTTAACATTAGGCTCTTCAACATTATCATTCACTTCAACTGCAGGCCCACCATCTTCAACACCATAAGCCTAATCAGACTCACCATGTTCATCTTGGGCTTCTTTATTTCCAAGATACCCACTTATCCATTCTGCATAAGCCGTTCTCTCTTCCTCATCTTCACTATCAACATACTTAAAATGTGGATCATCATCTGGATGACACTCACCCAGATTTTCATTTGGTAGGTTGACTTGGTCTTCAGCAACATAAGCATCTTCAACTATACTAGCTTGAGTAGATGTTTGTTTCAAGAACTCTTCATCATCATCCACATGTTTCTTACCATTACTTACATTGTCTTGTTGATTGTTATCACAAGCACTATCTTGTGTATTTAAAATCTCACATTCATCATCAAACACTAGCCTTATAGGTCTTGTACCCTTGGACTTTCTCTTGTTCTTTCTAGCTGCCTCTTCTAACCTTGGACTCTTTCTAGTCATCACCTTAGCTGTCTTTTGTTTACCACTACTTCCAAACAAATCAATACCACTAATTCCAGACAAATCACCACCATCAAGCACAAATAAATCTAAAGAAACATACCCTTGCTCATCTGCCATAATATTTCCCCACATTTCAAAAAAAACAGATAATCATTCTTAAGTTGAACATTGTCCCATGTAACTATTGATGGAAGCAACACACCAATTCCCATCATTCTAAACCTTAACATCTGCTTAAACTTATCAAACGTAATAGTTTCACCATCAACATTATAACAATACAATAACTTTCCTTCATGCACCCCATTTTTCACCCTTAAACAAAACCAATTTCTTAATAACCTTGATGCAAATAAAAAAACCCAAATCAGAGAGAAACCCCTAATTAAGTCATAATTATATAAAAAAAAAATCATTAAAAAGCATGTAAACATACTAATTCTACATTCAATTGTAATTATAAAACCTTATTTCAGCATTAGAAACCCTAATTTGCAATTTTCCCCAAATCAGAAAAAAAACCCTATCAAATCATAATTACATAAGAAAAAAAATCATTCGAAAGCATCTAAACTTATTAATACAACTTTCAATAGTAATTATAAACCCTAATTTCACCATTAGAAACCCTAATTTTCAATTTTTCCCAAATCAGAAAAAAAACCCTAAGTGCAATCGAAACGTAATAAATCAAATTCACATGAACGATTCAGTAAAGCAAAGAAAATTAGAAATGGGTTTCATAAAACTTACGGTTTATGCTCCTCCATATCTTCGATTCTTCTTCGCGAAGATTTCAGTCAGTTTTGCTCTTCGTTTCTCTGCTTTCTTCTCTTCTTCTTCACCTTGTTAATAAGAAACTCACAACCATACAAAACTCCGGTTGAAACTCGTCACCTTGATTCATCTCCATTCATCTTCTTCTTTGAATCTCTCACCTAGTTTCAGTCCCTTCTGTTTATGGTAAGATAGAGAAACGAAGAAGATGAGATCGATATTAATCTGAGGGAACATGTGGTCACTTCTGGGTAAAACGTGGTCGAGATCTAGCTGTCAAAATTACACGTGTCGCAACACGAACAATAGATAAAGTGCGGGTAAAACAGTAATTTTAGATACTACCATTTTGTAGCCGTACCATTAAATCGGGATCCATAGGACATAATACTTCCACGTGTCGTCAGTTTCATATACAACATGATAAGGTTAATCTGGTAATTTTGTATAATGCTGATATTTCATCTGAGGAGATATTGACCGATCAGTAACACGATATTGACTAGGTGGATGAGAAATATAATGTGGGATATTTTTCCATAAGTTTTTTTTGGCGGGGCATTTCTCCGACGGAGTATCCTAATATGGGGCATTTTCCAAAATTTCCCAACATAAATTAATCCCATAAATCAAACATCATTTTTATTTTTTTTTAATAAAAAATGAACTTTTTTGCTTTTATAAATCAATTTCAAATTTTGTTACCAACATAATTTATAAAAAAAATTTGCTTCTTGAAGTTGGTAAACAACTTCTAAAACTCTGAAAGTGCATCATATTGTATACGGCTTATGGAAGCTAAATCTTTCGTTCAAACTTTCCGTGACGCGTTAGAAGTTAGAACCTATATTTTGATTCGTAAGTACTTGGCAAGAAGCATTTAATAGATGAAGAGATCGCAAAAACTCAAGGAATATGCAAGAACACGGCAAGTAAGTTATGCAGGTCCGTACGATATTCTTCCACTTTCTCCATTTTCTGGGTCTCGAAAGGGAAAGTTCCTTGACAATTCAGCAAACACGAATGAATCAGCTACGTGCGTGGCAACTTAACATCCCCATCATCATGCACTCACTCACCTACTTCATGGTGCATGGAAGTTGGACAGGTAAAGCCGGTGACTTGTTTTCTTATTATTACCTACTTACAACACTAAACTTGATTTTCAGATACGTGATTATGATGAGAACTTAGTCTAATAATGTGCTTAATATATAATTTGATTCGAGTATTACTATTTGTTTAAATTTTTTTATAATTAGTAGACAAGAACTTTATTTTGGAATGAAGACAAATGTGGTGTTTGGTGGAGGTTGCAAAACCAATTACATGCCAATTTTGAGTATGTCTTTTAAGCAAAAAATGTGAACAAAGTCAGCTGACAGTTCACATTCCAAAACTAAAAAACTAAAGGTTTTTTTAGGTTACCTGCTTCGAATAATATGCTAATTTATATTATAATATGTTAATCTGCATTATGTGTTTACATAAATAAGAATAATCAAATTAGTATTTATCCATCAATTTTTTTAAAGTATAAATTTATTCATAATTTTAAAATTTTAATCCAGTTAATAAATTTAAATATGGAAAAAAACCACAATTATACTAACAATAATCAATTAGAAGAATAGTTTTAGAAATATACCATTGTTTAATAATATAGGTCACCTATTAGTGAGATAAAATTCAAAAATAAATAAGTCATTTATTAATGGGACGGAGGGAGTATTTTGCATTTATTTTTTGTTTTTTTGCTCGAAATAGTAAGATTTTATTTTTTTTGCTCGAAATAGCAAGATAACTGAATGTTTTAGGCGCTATCATAACTAACATACATATTGAAACTGAGATACATATATCATAATGCTCAGTCCTTAATGCCAAACACGAATCCAAAAAACAATAAGTTACTTGATTTCGGCCAATAAAATCGTTTACAGTCACAACTTTCCCTTAAAAAATTCACACATTCGTTTCTTTGCAGACAACTCAAAGAAAATAAGGAGGTAACATCTTAAGAATTTTCTTTTTCGTAAGAGATCTGCGCAAAAAACCCTTGATCATCCATGAAAAGGGGCTCTCACATTAGCAGGTGCAAACCATGTCTAGTTCTAAGATGACAGAAGCGAAACCCATATGTCTATGTAAGGGCAGTGAATGAAAATATCAGTCACTAACTCAACTTGTTCCCCAAAAAATCTACATAACTTGTTATCTATTGGGATTTCTCTTGTCCATGGTTTGATATCAGTTGAGAAAAGAAAACACACCTTAGTGGAACCTGGTTCATACATATAAAAAAATATTTTAATCCAGTGGTCCAAAAGAAATGAATCATCTTCATCTTCATCTTTTTTTCTTCTCACTCCTCTTCTTTTTTCACTTTCACTTGCCCCATGAAATTTTATATGCTCCAAGCTTGAAATTCGAAATAAATTTGTGGGGATTTATTTGAAGCTACACTTTCAAGGATCTATTTGTGTCTCTATGTATCAATGAAGGGGTTTTTTAGACTTGAGTTAGACTGATAAGAGAAGTTTCTTGATATGGAGTCTTGGTGTTTATTGTCCCTGATTCAACCACATTTGCATTAACAATGATAGCAATTGCAGCGACTCTCAAATCTCGACAACTCCAATTCTTCAACTTCTTAATATCAAGATAAAAATTCCTTTAATTGTACAGATTTCAATTAAAATAAAAAAAATCCCCAAAAATAAAATCAATTACATGTTCGTTTTCTTTTTCAATTTCATCCATTAATATTCTATCAACTCGTGAAGGTGAGAATATTTTAAATAAAGCATTCGCACATCGAATTGCAGTCTAAAAAACAGGAGGGGCCAAAATCTCTGGAGAATAAGGCGGTTGTATACAAATTGACTTAGAGTTATTAACATTGACTGAAATAGATTTTCTGTTTCATTTACTCTTGCCAGACTGGCAATAGCTCATCTGTCCATGTCATCTGTCCAGCTGTATACTACTCATGTGTGCAACACATGTGTAACAAATTACGATTGATAATAACCACTATAAAACCATTTGTAATCCTGTTTAACAAAATAAGATTTAATTCATTTCTTTCAACAACTCAGAGAGATTCAATAACTCTCTCAGATTTCTATCATGGTATCAGAGCAGATGTCAAGTTATTGATCAATTCAACTTCAAATCTTCTTTGTTGTTGTTAATGATTGAAACATTTCCTGTTACTATATCAATGGAGAATCCAACCTCCAATCTTCTTTCTAAGGTTCCGTTTAATCTACTCACTAATCTGGTAACTCTAAAATTAAAAAAAGATAACTACATCACCTGGAAAAACTTGATGAATCCAGTGATTCAGAAGTTCAAGTTGAGAAAATACCTGGATGGCACATTTGCATGTCCACCGCAGTTTACTAATCCAAGAAATCAACAAAATGGGATAGAAAATCCTTTATATCTTGACTCAATCGATGAGGATACTACTATTACAATGTGGCTAAACTTCATAATTTCTGATTCTATCATAGTTTACTTTTCCAGATCTAGTTCATCTGCTGATCTTTGGAAAAATATTGAAGAAAGGTTTGGAAGAGCTTCCTCAACACATTCTATTCAGTTAAGAACACAATTACTCTCTATCACACAAGGTACAAAATCCATTTTTACTTTAATAAATGAAATAAAGCATTTAGCTGATCAATTAGCTGCAGCTGGGGAAATTGTGTCTGATAAAGAGTTAGTAGTAATTACTCTAAAGGAATTAAATGATGAGTATATCCCCTTTGCAACTTCTATGCGTCACATGAATCCTCCAGTGTCCTGCATCGAATTGCATAAAAACCTGCAAAGTGAAGAATCAGTCATACATGAAAGACAGAAGCAACAAAAAGAAGATAATTCAGCTAAAGCATTTCTAGCAAATTCTGGTAGAGGATATGCAAGAAACACATACTCTAAATCTAAAGGATCTTTCAGAAATTATAATAGAGTTCCCTACGCTGGTCAAAGATATCCAAATCCATCTATTTTTCCTAGACCAAACTATGGAAGGGGTTCTTATTCTGGAGTCAAATCTGTCTGTCAGATTTGTAATACTTCTGGTCACATAGCCACCACATGTGACAGAGGCTCAATTTCACCTACCAGGGAAGAGCACCTCCTTCCAACTTAAGTGCAATGATAGCTGCTGCAGACATCTTTGGTGAAGAGGAATGGATAGCAGATAGTGGAGCCAATCAGCATATTGCTTCTGACACCAAGGTCATGCAAGAATCGAATACATATGTTGGGCCAGAAACATTCAAGCAGCAAATGGTGCAGGTATGATTATTACTCACCAAGGTAGTTCCAGTAAACTTGCTAATAATCATTCATTTGATCTTAAAGACATACTGATTGTACCTGAAGCAACTCATAATCTGCTATCTATTCACAAGTTTACAACAGATAATAAATGTTCATTGACACTTGATTCTGCTGGCTTCACTTTGAAGGATCAGATATCTGGGAAACTACTTTTCCAAGGGACACATAGGAATGACCTCTACCCAATCTCATTTGGTACTGCTCCTCATACACCACTTGATCTGGCATCAACAATTAGTGACAATCTTCTTCTTCGTAGAAGATTTGGACATCCTTCCTTCCAAACCATGTAAAGATTATGCTCCCTACTTCACTTGTCTAGTCCTCTTGCCAAGCCATTCCATTGTAATGATTGCAAACTCTGTAGGTTTCAGAAGTTACCATTTAAACTGTCTAGTTCCATAGCTACCAAACCACTGGAATTACTTCACACAGACCTTTGGGGTCCTTGCCATGTAGCTTCTGTGTCAGGTAGTCTTTATTATGTAAATATAGTAGATGAATTTTCCAAGTATTATTGGCTTCTTCCTTTGTTTACTAAATGTGAATTCAAGCATGCTTTTGTGTCCTTGGTCACTAAACTTGAGAATTTGTTGTCTACTAATGTGATTACACTAAGAACAGACAATGGTGGTGAGTTCATTAATAATTTTCTAAAAAACTTCTGTGCCACAAAGGGAATTTCTCATGAGCTTACCTGTCCTCATACTCCTGAACAAAATGGAGTGGCTGAGGTTAAGCACAAGCATCTTTTGGAAATTACAAGAACATTTTTGTCTCAATCTAACTTGCCTACTTGCTTTTAGGTTGATGCTATACAAACAACAAATTTTCTTATCAATAGATTACCAACCAAGTCCATCAACTTCTTGTCTCCATATCAGCTCTTGTTTGGCAAGTCACCTGCTTATGAATTTTTCAAAGTTTTTGGTTGTTCTTGTTTTCCATGGTTGAGGCCATATACAACAAACAAACAAACTGGAACAGAGAGGCAGACATTTTGTGCTCATTGGCTACAGTCTCAATCACAAAGGTTACAGGTGTCTAGACCCAGTTTCTGGTACTGTTTTCATATCTAGGCATGTTTCTTTTGATGAAACAACATTTCCTTATTCTACACTGGTCTCTTCTACTCATGGTGATATATTGTCAGTCACATATATGTCTCCGGCTACTGGTGTGTCCTCTGTGCCCAATGTCAGTGTTCCAGCTCCTATATCTAATGTTCCATACCAGATACCAACTGTTGCTAATGCACACAAAATGCTGACAAGAGGTAAATCTGGGATTATCAAGCCAAAGGATTACTTGTCCACTAAGTACCCCATTGATATGGCTCTTCTCATCCAGACACAATCCATCCCAACATGTATCACATCTGCCAATAAGGAAGAAGTCTGTAGAAGAGCTTCTACTACAGAATATCAGGCTCTAGTGGATGCTGGCACATGGAAATTAGTTGACTCTAAAGATATAACTAATTTTGTGGATGCAAGTGGGTTTTTAGGATCAAATACAATCCTGATGGCTCAGTGGCTAGGCACAAAGCCAGGCTATTGGCCAAAGGCTTCCATCAACAACAGGGGTTAGACTATGAAGATACTTTCAGTCCAGTGGCAAAGCCTGCTACTATAAGAGTTGTTTTGTCTATGGATGTTCAGTATGACTGGAAGTTGCACCAACTAGATGTCAACAATGCATTCCTTCATGGGGATTTAAAGGAGGTGGTCCAGATGGCTCAGCCACTTGGCTTCATAGATGCTGCTCAACCAAATCATGTGTGCTTACTCCATAAATCCATTTATGGCCTGAAGCAAGCTCCTATAGCATGGTATGAAAAACTCAGCTCTTGTCTTTTTCAGCTTGATTTTGTGCAATCTAAAGCAGATGCATCTATGTTTGTCTTTCATAAGGGAACCACTTTGACTGTTGTGTTGGTGTATATTGATGACATACTGTTAACTAGTAGTTCAGCTACTCATCTTTAGAGTGTTCTCACTAAGCTACAGGCTACTTTTCCAATTAAAGATTTGGGACAATTACACTACTTCTTGGGGTTGGAAATTACAAGATCTGCCTCTACTCTATTTCTATGCCAGGCTAAGTATGCATTGGACTTGTAAGTAAAGTATCAGATGGATGGTTCCAAACCCTGTCAGACACCTATGCCTACTTCCCTGTCACTCATCAAGGACTCTGGTGAATTACTTGCAAACCCCACTGTCTACAGGTCCTTAGTTGGTGTTCTGCAGTATTTAACATGGACCAGACCAGACATTTCATATGCTGTCAATCTAGTCTGCCAATTCATGCACCAGCCAAGGACGACTCACCTTGAGGAAGCCAAACACATACTTAGGTATATCAAAGACACCCTAATTCATGGTTTACTATTCACAAATGGCACAACTTCACTACTGGGCTGGTTGTGTAGACGATAAAAGATCTATTGGGGGCCATTGCATCTTCTTAGGATCCAACCTTATCTCCTGGTCGTCCAGAAAACAAACCACAGTTGCACGATCCAGTACTGAAGCCGAATACGCACCTTGGCCCACACAACAGCAGAGATTGTATGGCTATGCTTTCTGTTACAAGATCTTCATTTTAACATCACTGGACTTCCACGGATTGGCTGCGATAACATCAGCTCTATCAACATTGCTTCTAATCCTGTGCAGCACTCCCGTATGAAGCATGTGTATCTTGATTACCATTTTGTGCGAGAGTTGGTTCATGACCGCAGTCTAGATGTATTCTATGTTCATACTCTAGATCATTTGGCGGATGTTTTCACTAAGAGTCTACATGGGCCGAGGTATAGTATGCTGCGTAGCAAGATCAAGGTGGTTCCACCACCATTGGGCTTGAGGGGGACATTAACATTGTTGACTGAAACAGATTTTCTGTTTCATTTACTCTTGCCAGACTGGCAACAACTCATCTGTCCAGCTGTATACTACTCATGTGTGCAACACTATAAAACCACTATAAAACCATTTGTAATCCTGTTTAACAAAATAAGATTTAATTCATTTCTTTCAACAACTCAGAGATTCAATAACTCTCTCATATTTCTATCAAGAGTATTCTCATTTTTGGAGGAGAGAGGAGGATTTACAAAATTAGCCATAAAAGTAATTCTTCCTCCTCCTCCATCTCTATGTTCAATTCCAGATAACGACGTTTGTCATTTGATTCAATTTTTCTTTTTCTTTTTTATTCTTTTTTTACAAATCACAAATACCTAAAAAATCTCTACCTTTAATTAGTCTTTTTTATCTTCTTTTTACATTTCTTTAAAATATGGTGTTGTTTTATTCAACAACAACAAGGAACAAAGTAACAACCCTTATAAAACACGAGAAATATTCACTTGAGTGGTGATTACTTTCGGAGACATCAGAATCACTGATTTTAAAAAAGGGTTTATTTTTTTTGGAATGGGATTGTGTGTGGTGTTTCAGAGAAGTTGCAGAGAGATTGGACGGAGACGAAGCAGAAGAAGAAAGGATCTATCGCGCACTCTCTTGTATTTTATTACAATACGTGTTGATCGTTGGATGATGTTTCTTTAGATTTGAACCCGTGTCTAGTCTTTAAAGGGTATTTTAGGACATTTAAAAATAACAACTTTTATGATTACACACGTGTGTATCGCACGTGGTTACTTAATCGGGTGGTCACAGAAAATAAACATAAAAAAAGTTTTACCAATTAACAAAAAAGATAATACAAATTAGCATAATATTAAAGGGGTAATATAAAATTCCCTAAAACTAAACAACAACTTGTTTTCAGTTGATTTTTCATAAATACCAGAACATAGATGCTTTATAACTAAAGGTATAAATGGATGCATTCTGACAGATAACAAATTCGAAAATACCATATAACATCCAAATTCACTTTGAAATCCGAATGAATATAGTTTTTCACCCTAATTTTTATCGGATGGATATAAGATAAAATCCGGGTAAATGAGATGTTATTTTGGTGTATTTTGGTCCCTCTTTTGTTGGTTTATGATTTTCACGTATCAACTATCTTGTCAACTAAAATCTATGTTCTATCAAATATCAACTACTTGAGATATATCATATAAAGTTAGATTTGGTTTCAGGCATATTAGATTTGGAAATTTAGTATATCCCAAATATCTCTCAAGTACAATTTTATGTCCGACACTCACGTACTCTTACCCACGTTTATTATAGAGGTAAAGGACACCCCTTAACCAACTTTATCAATACAGTCTGTTATAAACAACTCCACGCGATTTCAAATCATTTTAACCCACTTTATTGTGAGTTAACAAAACCTCAACATAAACGGCTACCTAACAAGTAAGTAAGAAACCGAAACGAATTCAATTCCGTTACCGTTCCCAGAAAAATCCGATTAAATTCCATCAAACCAACAAATTCAATTTCAAACATAAACTTACATGATAATACAAATTTCTACGAATCTCTATTAGAAGGACTCCATGGAGTCATATCCATAGGATAACTTCCTAAGACCCTCAGAAATGAAGTGAATTCTTGAACTTCAGCAAGTGCATTTTGAGCTCTTGGATCAGCCATTGAAGCTTCAAAATCAATATAAAACATATACTCAAAATGTTTAGCAGTACCAGTACTAGCATCACCAACAACTCTGATCGGACGATTTCTATACGGTCGGCTCTCAATCTTCGTCAAGCTGATATTCCTAAATGCAAAAGCCGATAATACTTTAAACAAAACCGACGTTCCTTTATCATGTGCAAAAACAATACTAGTCTTAAACGGACGGTCAGTTCTCGGTATAATCGGTTCACGAGCTAACATAACAAATCTAGTAACATTACTTGAATCGTCTTGAATACCGTCGGCCAAAATCTGTAACCCGTATAATTCAGCGGCGCGAGAACTAGCGATAGCAGCAGTGTCGCGTAGATTATGTGTAGCGATAAATTCAGCAGCACCAGCAGTATCATCAACAGCTTCACGGGCAACACTGAGACCGAGTTTTGTAAGAGTCAACTCACATTGAGATAATGCTTGTGGATGACTAATAACACGATTTAAGTATTCTTTTCTTACACCAGGTAAGACTAATAAACAATGATGAACTGGTAATTGTACTTCACCAACAATATGAAGATTATGACGGAGTAATAAATCGTAATTCCGATGAATACTACCGCCGAGTGAATTTTCAACCGGTAACACCGCTCGATCAGCAATCCACAGCTCTACCGCTTGAAAAGCAACTTCAAATTGATCACAAGGTATTGCTTCACAATTAGGATAAGCTTTACCAGCTGCGGCTTCACTGTAAGCACCAGGAACTCCCTGATAAGCGACGCGTAATTGCGAACCGTGCATCGGAGCTGGAGATAGATCGGTAATCGATAGAGGTTTTGGTAAATTCGCTTCTTGCTGAACTGGGACTAGATCTAGCGTTTGATGCACACCATTAATGGATGTAATATCAGCATTCCCACTATCAGTTTTCTCAGTACTTTGTTGAGAAACTACATTACTTGCTAAAATAGCACAAGAACTTTGCCAATCTGCTCTGTTTGAAACAGAGAAATTCCTAGATTCATGCTTATAGATAGATTTGATGGTACAAATTTGAGATCTATTATTTGATTGATGATGATGATGAATCTTCCTAGGAATTGACAATTTTGGTGTAGTATCTAAATAACTTAATGATTTCAGTATAGGTTTTGACGGAGTTATCGAATTCATCTTTTGGAACCAGAAAATTTAGTTGAAATTTCTAGAGAGGGAGAGAGTAGATAAAAATCTGAGATTGTTGAACTTAAAAAATGTTAAGCTCTGAAAATGGAGAGGATAGATTGGGGGTTTTATATAGTATGAGATTGGGGGTAGTGACTAATCAACATTGGTCAAATTACTCACCTACCTACCAATTTTGTTTCTCTTTACTTTTTAAGTGTCCACTTAATACACTGAATTTTATGACCCATTTTGTATTAAGTACAGTGGATTAGTGCATAGATGGCACTGGTTAGTAAAGGTGTGAAATGGAAAGTAATAAAAATTGGTCCACAAGGGAGGTTATGGTTGAATGATAATTTTCATGATTTTTCTTGCATTTTAACTCCACCTACATGGACCGAGTCATCCATGTCGTATGCACTTGCTTGGTTCCTGTTCCTGGGAACTACGTCGTAACCACAAGGGTGGAACCAGGTTTTTAAAAATGGGTGGGCAAGTCATTGAGGGGCAAAGATACATATTTAAAAGATATGTATATAAAAAATGGGCTAAGAAAATACTTTGAATTGGAATTAGGAGCCAGCTGAGATTGGATGGACAACTACACACCTACTTTTTCGTATGGCTCTGTCCCTGCTTGAGCGAGAAGCCTGTTTCACTGAACTGTGGAAAACACATTAAGGCGTCACCAGGGAATAAAGAGATTGTTGAATGGAGTATTTTCTATCATTTTCGTTTCAACCGTATTAAAATCGAATTTCCATAAGTACTAAAATTGATAAATTTGATCTTTTTGTGTATATACTAGGGGAGAGGGTATCTGGTTTGGTGATTCTTTGTATTAGGTGGTACAATGTGATAATCATTAGCTATCTTATAGTTTTGGTTTTAGTGATCCTAATAGAATCTTTACTTTAATATAATTTGCTTCTATTTATCTACATTGCGTAATCCATAACTATTTTATTAATTGAGGAATTAAAGAATTGGGTTAGGTAGTATTCCATACTATAATGCTAAAGGATACATAAAAATAAATTTTAGAGCTAGTGGTGTTGGATGATATAAGCAACGGTGACCCAAATTTGAATCTTTACTTAGAACACTAATGAGTGTTGCATCGCATAATGCGGACTGCACCGGTGACCGGTTGAAGTAAGAGACAATGTAGATTTCAAAGAAAAATTTGTTTCTGATCTCTAAAATAAAAATTTACTTCTGGAGAAGCAGAAGCACCGCTAGTTCTGGTTACTCGTAGTATTTTGAACATGGGACAAAAAATGGAGGTATTTTAGGTTTATGGATGAAGCAGATAGCAAGAGACTTGATCCGTCGCCTTTTGTAACAACTAGTTGGTGACCTCCTGAGGTTAGTCATTGTCAATACAGAACCTAATAAATGAGTGCCATAGAAATTCACGGTTGACAGTTTTGTGAGTGTGGCACCTGCTCCTCCTTAAACCATACTTTGTACTAGACGTTTTATTTTTAGGACATGCCCAAATTAATGCTTCGATCTAGTGGGTCTTATTGGTGTAACATTATTGAATTTTTCATCCACCACATCGATGTGTTCTATGTTTCGTATCACATAATTAGGTTTGCTTAATATCAAGGCATCTGATTAAGTAAATCAATAGTGCATCTCATTTCCCATTTCATCTACACCATAAATGGTGATAATATGAAATCATAACCATGTACGGGATTGGAATGGTTGAAATCTTGTTCGACTAAAACTGAACTAAACATCGTTGAATGAGCAGAGCAGCTAAACTAGGTAAAGAAACGACCAGGTAGTATTACGTATCTATCCATGTTGAAGAAGAAATGTTGAAATCTTCTTTACTGTGTAGGGATTTAAATTGAAGTTGCACAATTAGGACCAGTCCACAGTACATATGAAACTTCCAGTCAACAGTACTGTGATATCTACCTACTTATACAGTGAGACATTGTCCATAATCTTTTTTTTATTTTTTTATTTTTTTTAACACAAATTGACCCCTTATCTATTTATTTTTTTGATTAAAATAAGACTTTTTATTGCTTAATATAAACATTACATTACCCCTAAGAAAGATACTCATTCACGATTTTACTAGTTCTCTAACTTACAAATTAGAATTACACTGCTGCCCATCTTTGAAGGAATGCATAACATTTCTTCAATCACCAACAATGAATTTGTACGAGATTTCTTTAACCTCCAAGATTTTGTCTCATTGGGGGCAAAAATTGAGACTTGCGTAGCAGCTTCCAATAATCCGGTAAGGTACCGGAGACCTGTGATTGTCGGTAAATGGGATCATTAGTGCTTTTGACTTTGTAAAAACCGATAATAAATTGAAAAGTAATTAATCTGCCAATTTAAAACACTCAAGTCTTTTGGTATTGTTTTTATCAAAACAGGTTTAACTGTGAAATTTTCAAACCATCTGGTAGAATAGCAGTGATTTGACAACATTCTAAAGAGCTATTTTTCTCAAATTTCAACTTAATGTGATAGTTGTTGATTTAGTAGTCGAGTAGATTGTTAGACCCCCACGGATAAGTGAGTTAGCACTTCATTAAAAACAAAGTTAAGAAGAAAAAAAATGAAGAAAAACAAAAGCGAGTGATACTGGCTAGATTGGCCACACTTAAGGTCTTGTCGAAGCCATTGAGTGCAATAGACCATTAATCGATTACATATTTTTAAACCCGTGAACAACCTTGCAAAATTGCGAAGCAGCAAACCAATCAGCAAAAGTAGTTTCAGCCCAGTTGAAGAGAGTAGTAATCCTGCTCGCACTCCAACCCTTCGCATAATCTGTGTTCACGTGCCAGTTAATGCCGATTCCACAATCATCTGGACATGGTGAAGGCTGCGAATATCAAAGATGTTTAGTAGAAGCCTCTAGTTTGGTTTTCAAATGCAACAATCAGAGCATCTGATGAAAGAGGATGCACAGGTGCAGTGGTACTACAAGTATTGCTTGAGTTCTTTTGGGGAACCACAAGCACGTATCTGGCACGGAATGAAAGATTCATTTGTAAAATGCTGAGATTGAAACACAACATTTAGGACTATCTTCCTTTGGTTCTGAAATGATGCACACGACTGACCAACTCGCAACTGCAATCTTATTTACCGGTAAGCCACTTGAATCTGGGAAGAAACCTGTCACAGTAACCATTACTCACAATTACGGAATATAAAGAAGCTATATACTCACATTTAAGCGAGGATTTTATAATGAAGAAATGTTTACATTGATGAGTTATCATTCGTACATATACTAGCAGCTTCAATAAAAAAACCTCTCGTTAAACATGCACCAAGCTCATTGATACAACTCCAAATATTTTGACAGCGTACTAATAATTCTTCCAAGGATGTCACAGATTTGCCATCATTGTTGGCTGGTTTTGAGAACCTACCCAATCCCGTGATGAAGCAGACAAGTTCCTTGATTGCTGTTAGTGTGTAGGAAAACAAAATTATAGCTGATGCTTCCATTTTCATATCAGGTGAGAGGTCATTTCCAAGCTCACCACCCTTACTTGATCCATTATCAACATCATCATCGTTTTCATTCAGATCAGTTACCAATCCATCAGGAGTATTCTCATTTTTTGGATCCTCAGATGAAGCTGGTTTCAAAGCTTTTAAATCACACAGTACATACTCCATGTCTCCTGCAACTCCTGTTATTACTAGCGCAGTGGCTGTGTAGTTTGTGGTAGGAGTTTCCTTGAGAGATGCACATGCTTCCCAGACAGAATCTGCTAACTGTGGGATCAAGAGTTTACGATCTTCATTATGAGTTCCTGCAAACAATAATATGTTAGCTAGGTTAGGAGAGAACACATATCTTCATTTTTTATGAGCAAGTGTGCCTCGCAATTTACTTAGCTAGTCTACAATTAGATCATACGGTATCTGAATACAGTAAATGCAATGGGAATCTTATAGTAAACAAAGTACGAGGAAATGGCACCAAAGGAGGAGACAGCCTCCTTATAGAATGAATAATTGCTATGAGCAAAGCGCTTTGCAGAATCATCGATATATTGCGAAAGAGAAGGCCCAGCACCCATCTTGCTCCTGTGTGCTAGCAAGAGAAATTCCTGCAGCATGTTAAAGTAGATCCCTATGTTCTCCTCTGGTGCTTCTCCACTCCAAAGCAATCCAGCTGCATCACATACATGCATACAACTCTATTAATCCAATCTAAGCAAATGCACCAATTCTCTGGAAAATATATAAATTACTGATACGATTGTATGCTTCGATGAAGACATGAGTACTTGCTTAGCAAGAGATTGTAGTATATATAAAGTTTCTATCAATGCTTGTTTTTGGTAAATGAATTTATCATACTAACGCAAGCTGCAAGATGAAAAGGAAAAAAAAGCAGAATAGAGTACTGAGTAGTTACCAACTGTTGCTTGCTTTGATAATTGCTCCCCCATGTTTATCACTTCCTGCCAATCTACTTTCTGGAGAGAAGAACGAGGTTTAGCTTCCAAAACCTGAAATTGAATCAGACAAAAACATTCCAGATATCTGAAAAGGAAAAGCTAAAATTGCAGGACGAATTGAACAGTTTGGTATAGGAATGAGTTTTACATAGAAAGTCTCCTGCATAACTTCCAGATGTTTATGCAGAACGCTAGTAAGGTTTTCTTTCTCAGATTTTCCCATTTTTCTTCTCTTCTGGTTTCGTTGACTCAATCTAAATGATGTAGAAACATCTAACTGACCAAGTTACCCCTGTTCGATTCAGTCAAACAGCTTTCTATTTCTAGTTTATCTTAATTTAAGATTTTCTTTTCCTGGTTGACATTCTTGTTGTTGCTAAGGGATATGTCTAATTCTCTAATTCCAGAGATTCAGGTGAGCAGCAGAAGAAGAATACATCAGACCTGTAGTCAATAGGAGCCCAAGCTGCGGCCTTTCTAGTCCGGTGTTCAAAATGAAACAAGCAGAGCATCTGATGGAAGAGGATGAGCCAGTGCATTGTTCCAACAATTACTACTTGGGTTTTGAGGGCTACCACGAAAAACGTCTGGCACAGAAAGAAAGATTCTTTATAAAATACTGAGAATGAAACATAACATTTAGGACTTGCTTCCTTTGGTTTTGTAATGTTGCACACGACTGACCAACTCGCAACTGCAGTCTTATTTATCGATAGCCCGCTTGAATCTGGGAATAAACTTGTCAAGGTGAACCAGCTAACCTTGTTTTTTTTAATGGAATTGATGATCACACTTGCATCACTGTCTCATTGTAACTTGTAAGTGTGCTGCGTTTAGACCTTTAGTCACCTTGATTTCCTCAAGACAAGAATCGCCAAGCATTCCCCATCCTCTAAGCTCCTGGCAATTCCACAGTTAACCTGATACGTAATTTAGTTCAATTTGGATGCTTAATGCATCCACGATATGGTGTAGAAAAAAAAAGAACAAAAAACTGTTGACAGTGGGATTCGAACCCACGCCCTTTCGGACCAGAACCTTAATCTGGCGCCTTAGACCAACTCGGCCATATCAACATGTTTGCATGAATTTCCACAGACATACTAATTGATAATTATGAAGTGATTGTTTTTGTTGTGCTTAACAGAAAGTTTTCTTGATTCGGGATCCTGAGCCGGTCTGGGGTCAAAAATTCGGGTTCTTGATAAAAGACTACAAGACAATAAATTTATACAAGACAATAATTTTTTCTTTTTTTCATTTGGTTTTAGAATAGAAAAACTTATTGTTTAATAAGAATGATACGGTTGTGGAATCGTCTACAAATGAAGAAATATATGAGAATGATCCTGAACCATATGAGAGTGCCATAATACTAAATGTATCATCAAACAAGACCTTTCAAGTAATACTCACCACAAAAATTACTTGCTACAACACGAAAAAAATATCCCAAAAGTTATTGAATCATTATATACAATAGTGGAGGAGATGTATTTTGGTTTAGGATGAAAAAAAAAACAATTTCAAATTAATTATTATAATAAAATATAAATTTTTTATACGAACATTTGTTGGTTAGATAAAATATTTTAAAATATTTAAATAGGAGCGTAGTTCAAGTGGCTTTTTAAATGGAGGGGCAAACTTATGTTTTAATGAGTGCCTTTCAAGAACTCAATTTATATTTATTTCACTTAATACATTTGGCAAAGTTTATTATTTTAGCCCAATTACCTAAATTAGGACTGGATAAACAATTTTTATTCATTTATCGAAATTACACTGTACTTAATGTATCTTTTTTATTAAGATTGATGTAGGGAGTTACAAAGATTAACATGAGGGTCTACCAAAATTTATATAAGACAAAAAAAAGCATTGCATTAATACATCCCAAAATAAATCGGTAATCTCGTAGCAGTAGTGTGGGATCACCAAGATTACTACGGGTTGTACCAAAGTCCATATAAAACAAATGAAGCAAATAGAAAACCCGTAGCAATAGTGTCCTTTACTCTTTTTCTTATCACCCAAGATTTGTTATCATGTCGTCAGGAACCAAAAATCCTTTTACTGTTTAAACAATCACTGAACCAGTCATAACCGATCACATTGGTTGAGTAGTAGGTGGAGCCAAAAACCGAAAAACCGAATCTGAAATATACGCACCTTTATTTGATTTTTGAGCAATTAAGACTCTATTTTAGTACCTGATTCTTCGAAAGTTAGGAGACGGTCTCGAACTAATTCCTGACTGTCAATTTGGAATTTACAATGGGGCTTTACATTATTTGGAATTTATTGAAAATAAGGAATGATATCATTTTTACTAAATCTGTTTTTTCTCCTGGTTAGATTTTGAAAAAGTGTTACAAAGGATTTTCAGGTCAGTATTCCTGAAAGTATCTCGACAAATCATACAGTTTTTTCAAGTTCTCGAATCCAACAATGGGAGGCTTCAGGTATGTTTTCTATCAAGATCAATGTTGATGAAGCTTTTATTATTCCTAATAAGGGTCGGCTGGTGTTATCGTCAGAAACCACTTAGGGATGTTAATGGCTTGTGGTACCTCTACTTTTGGTGTTGCTTCTCCGCTTACGGCAGAAACTAAAGCTGCACTGTTAGGATTAGAATTGGCAAAAAGCGCCCGTTGGTCCCTGTTCTTATCGCATCCATTTTTCTTCCCATGGAGTTAAAAAAAAAAAAAAAAAAAAAACCGGAAACGATCACTATAGAGGGATATGCTTCTAATGTTACGCAAGCTATCCCTTAGAACATAAGATCACTTGTTCTAGCAATAAAAGAAGAGTCTGATGCTTTTGAAAACATTGATTTTATTCATGTTCCAAAATATGCAAATGTCTTGGCTCATAATTTGCGTCAATTTATTATACATGAAAATATAACAGGATGATGGAATGTCATTTCCTCTCGTTATCTAATTATTAAAAATAAGAGCTTGGTAAAATTATCTTTCTATTAAAAAAAATAAAATAAAAATTCTAACTGTTAAAAATCCTTAGAATTTTGAAAATAAAATCTGAAAAAGAATCCAAAATTTTAGGTCAAATAGGGTCTTTGTAATCCACGAAAAATATCATCCCTTAATTTTTAAATAATTCGTACAAAATCGGATAACGCTGACATACCAAACAACAAATTATCTTTTATTTTCTCGTATAGCACTATAAAAAATAATGTCAATAATATTGTCAACATTATATAGTATAGTGTAATATGTCACTTTCTCCAAATATATACCATGCCTCAATAAATAAAAGTTATGGAAGGAAAGTATTCCCTGATCCTCAACGGTGATATCTTGTGATTCTGGCTACCAGTGACTATTGTATTCCACCTGTTTCTGTTCTTTTGGTCGATACCTGGTTCTATTCTTCTTCGGTTTTTTGGGTCTTTTTTAAGGTTTGCTGGTGATTATCTAACCTTTTTTAGTTTCTTACCCAATTTGATCAAGTTCTTTTTTCTCATTCCTTATCTTCAAAATGGTTACATATTCCAGTTCTAGGAAAAGAAAAAGAGATCAACTGATTATGACTTATACACAAAAAAACAAAACTAACCCCAAACCGGCTGAAAACCACATTTCATTCTTCATCAGAAGAGATTGGGACTACATCAATTATCTCAGGCTCTAGATGTTCAAAATCCCTACCCCTGCCATTAACATCCAATTCATCATCGCCAAACTCTTCTACACCATCAATCGTGCCTTCGGACCCAGTATCTTCCTCTTCACCGGTATTGTACCCGTAGCTGCTGCAGGAAGAGTCACTTGTATCACTGGAGGAGGAAATCTCAAAAACAAAATCATCATAACCATCTTCATCATTCTCCTCTGTTATGGGATCGACTGGTACAGTAGTTGTTTCTTCAGCACCTTGTTTTGGCTCTGGGACTCAATCGGTCACCTCAGCTCCTTCTATAGCAGATGGTCCAGTGGTTTCAAGACCACCAACAGGAACACTGGAAATACCACCATTGAAATATCCATACCCCTTACTAGACCTATCCTTATCATCTTCATCGGAAAAATCACCGTACATACTAACAACCTCACTAAGAGCCTCAAGATGAGCAACATAATTAAACTACGACGTAGCCGTAGACTGCTCTGAGACTATAAACTGGATAATAATTTTAACGCATCTAACCTATTTCAGCAATTAAATAACAAAATTAGTCGGTTTATTGATTCTTACTTAAGGTAAATCATGTTTGGACGTAGATCTGTTTGTTGAGGACAAGCCGTAATTTCACTTTCATTATCCTCGTTCTTCATCTATGACAGTAGAAAACGCAACTAAAACGTGATCATCTTAATAAGATTAACAGCAACAACCTGGAAGTCTATATGAAATGAACGAGAATGTTTTTTGTCTTCTCCACTCATCAACTGACACCTACCTACTACTCATCCATAATTCCATATACATCACTATTCACTAACCAATTTGGATATATGACCTGCAATTTCCTATTGGGTTAAGATAATAGCGAATCTGGTTTTGCTTATCTATTAGATAACAATTAGCATAATTGTTAATTGGACAAAAACCCCCCATCAAAATCTAAGAGATCTGTTTAGAGAAAGAGTTTGTGACATTTACAACAATAATATTACTAGTGGAGAAATCGCGCGTGTTTGAAGTAACAAAAAAGAAAAATAACTTTTTAGTTGTGATGACATATATGGTGTTATCAAATTGACTTATTTAAAGCATATCTATACTCTAATTGAACTACTTTTTTCATTTTTTCAAACATTGGTTCATTGAATGTTTACTACTACCGTTCAACTCTAATCAAACTAAAAGTTTCCTTATATAAAAACCGTAGAAAGTATTCTAGTGAACCAAGAGCATCAAAAAATATTCTAAATTGTCCTAATGGTTTATTTTCTTTAATCTATATTTTAGTTTCGATTTTAGAGTGTAGATAACAATATTTGACGACTATATTCCAGGAACAGAGCCAGGTTTTTAGAAATGAATAGATAAATCACCAATTGAGATATAGAGGGTGTTTGTTTTTTGCATTATATAGTGATTTTCACTTCAAATGTCATTAAAATGATGGGATCTAAAAAAAAATGGGGTGTTTATTTTTTGACTATATAGTGATTATCACTTCAAGTGGTTATGATTTGAAGTGCAAAATATAAAGTAGCAAAAAGCTACTTCAATTTTACCACTTCAAATATTTATCACTTACTACCCATTTTATCCTTTAACAACTATTATTATTCCAATCTCTCACAAACCTAAAAATCTAAACTCTCACCATTCTCACGTCTAAACTCCCACCACTTCTGCCACCACCGCTTCTATTGGTGGTTACTGTACATGATTTATGTATGTCTTTTTTTCACTTCTTCTCTTGTAACCTTCGTTTTACAGAATAGTGAAGCTTCATATTTCTTTACGGTGATTTTTTTTTCCTTCAAAAAATACTTTTGATTCTATGAAGCAATTTACACCATTTTCTTCCAGAAGATTTGTACCGTTCTTATGTTCTTTTTCAAATAATGAGATTCTTTTACTTCTTCTAACTTAGTTCGTCAGATAAGTTAACAACACGATTGGGATTTCGTTTAATTGCAGATTAAAATTATTGTTAGGGTTCCTGTAGATTAAATTATCATGAGGAATGATGATGAATTTTATCATTAAAATGGAAGAAACATATCTAAGGGTAAAATAGACAGTTGTAACATAAAAAACATTTTAAAGTGAAAAAACAAATACATAACAACATTTAAAAGCACTTTAAAGTGCCTAGAAAACAAACACACAACACTACAAAATAGCATTTGAAAGTGCAAGCACTTTCAAATGCTTTTCACTTTAAAGTGCTAATCACTATATAGTAAAAAAAAAAACACCCTCATAGTTAGGGGGTGTAAATGGATAAAAGTAACTAAAAATATACTAAGAATAGTTGAGATTAAGTTTGGAAGTTAGCTGGGTTGGGTGGACGACTATATACCCACCTTTCTATGTGGCTCAGACCTTTTAATAGAATATTTTAATCGTAGAATTATAAGATAAAATTTATAAATACCACACTAGTAAGAGCAAGGGCTATGAGTAGAGTATTCTTCATCAAAGTGAAGGAGTTTTACCTAAAAAGAATAAATTAAACCTTACTATAAGTAGAGAGTAGTGAGTCTTTCTCCCAAAAACTATCAACCAATCCTTCAATCGAAGGAGTTCGGCAACCTTCACTGGACATGTGATCTTCAACCGGGGATCCTAGACGGACAAAATTCCCCCATCTAGGTAAAAGTTTCTCCAACGACTATGGATGGTGCATCCAACGACTGTGATATGTTTAAAAAACCAAACCCATCTGGCCTCTTTTTTTTCCACTGTCCCATTATACAAAAATTACTCATTCGCTTTATCACTCCTCCGTTTGAAAAAAGATAAAGTGTTAAATCTCGTTGCTCTAAACAAAAACCCACTATTGGTGTCCCTAAGGTATGGTGGGAGGCCAAAATCACTGATCACAGTCCAAATGACCGGCCTATTTATAACAGAAACCCTACTGCAAGGAAGCAATGTAGATAGGGGGGAGGATACGCATACATAATTGCAGCATTGGAGTTGGGACAAATGCCCTAAAAAGTTGTAATGCATGAGGCTAACATGACAGGACCTAAAGATCCTAAAGCAATGAAATAGAAGAACAGAGTTTAGCTGGAAAGAGTGAAAAGTGATCTCTCATTCCTTCATCAATGCAAAGTGATTGCAAAAGTTTTCCTCCAATCACTATCAAATCATATTTTGGTTGAGCCTTCAATGCATAAAATTGTCAGGTTAAGTTTGTCCTCTTTCTCCACATTATATAACCTCACTTTTTCCTCATCAAAAATCTTTGGCATTTTGCATTTCCCTCAACTACATTGATGTTTTTGTATCAACGCTACATTTCAAATTTGTGCTGGAAATTATCTCAGTATACTCACACTTAGTAATAGGTACTTTTCAGTTCTCATACTAATAGTATTCAGTATATAGTTGACACAAATTACAAGCCTCTCTTACCATATGCCTTTCTAGTAGAGTAATAAGATTGGTGGATATTGATACTTATAATTTTAGTGCATTCTTAATATTTAGTGGTGTATTGTAACTTAATAATACTGTTTCATCTACTAAAAGAAATCATATAGAAAATCATAACCAATGATTTGAGAATGCAAAAGCTTTTCAAAAAAAATTACACCGGATTATACCTAGGTTTTTTATCCGTGGGTGTACAAGAATGCATGTATTTTTTTCTTGCACCTTGCCCATCTTTTTTGTATGTATTTTTTTTGTAAAGCATAAGAATGCAACCTGAAACCCGTGATCTTTGATAGCTTATTGGCCTATACATCCCGACTTACCTAGTTTTGAAGATTTATACATAAGTGAAATTTATGTTTTTGAAAGTACAAAAAAAAGCCAAAATGAGATTAGTTTTATGATCATAGAGTAATATCCTAGTATAATAATTAGCCGATTATGCCAAAAGTAAGCAAGATTTTAATTAATTAGATTATTATGATTGAATTTAGTTAATAAGATTTGTCTAAGGATAACCAGACATTATTTTTTTTATGTTTTTTTGGATTCAGTTCTCAAGAGAATTGCTTCATCAGAGTACAAAAAATTTGTACATATTAAAAAAAACAGACACATTAAAATAACTCAGAGATAAGATCCTCTAATCCTTTGATTATTTTATGCATCACACTGATCCCATTGTTCATCATCATCATCATATCATATCATATGGCCTATGCATTTGGATGTGTACGTACTTGTGCGTTGGAATAGCATTTAGAGGCCTTAAAGTATAAACACTAGTGCCCTCCATTGTTTAGGCTTTTTAACATTATATTCAAACAGCTGTCAGCTCTACAGTCAAGAAGCAGGTGATATGTTTGATTCAATGTTCACCACTAATCAAGATATTCCTTTGAGAGAGTGAGACACTGTTAGTGGTTGGTCCACTGTGTGTGGTGGTGCAGCACCAAATTAAACAATGTCAACTGAAATGGGAAACCAGTCTCTAGTGGAGACAGAAATATACCAACAACAATGACTGTTGAGTCTTGTAGAGGATATAGAGTCTGTATGGAAGAGTACTGAGCTGCAGGGTCAAAGTGGGTGTTAGGTCCATTTCATAATAATTTAGTTTCTTATGGTTTCATGTGACCAATAGTGTAGTGGTGGCCTGCCTAGCTATTTCTTCTGCATGTTCTGTGTTTTTACTATATATATGTGTTCATAATTCACCTCCACTATGCTACCACCAAACCACAACAACAGCAATTACTTGTTTCTTCTCATTTTCAGTATCATAATTAAGCATCTTGGTATCTTCTTGTAATAACTTGTGTGTATTGGACTCTCTCTAGTAGCTGCTTGTCAGAATGAAGCAAAGCATTAAGTTTCATGGAGTAGTTGTTCTTCTCTTCTTACTAATTTCCTCTTTTTCCACAACTACAAGTGGTGGTCGTGTCTTACTTGAAAAACAAGGTTGCTAGTTAAATTCATTTTCATGAACTTCTTGTTTTTCTTTCTTCTTCTTGATATGTTTTTATGTATCATGATTCATGATGTTTGGGTTGTTTATTTTTTTAGGTGAAGATCAACATGATGACACCAACCATATAAATGAGTTACCTAAAACCAATCTACTAGAGTTGGAAGAAAAAGATACATGGAAGGTGAGAGCAATTTCAATTTAAATCTACTATTTTCCAAAATAAAAATAAAAATTGGGAATTAATATTTGGTCTTTGTGCTTAACTATACTATTATGATGTTTATAGCTGATGGGTATGGAAGATTGTGATGGGAGTGGAGATGAAAAAGAAGAAGAATGCTCGAAGAGAAGGATGATCTTAGAAGCACATTTAGATTACATTTACACCCAACAGCATAAGCCTTAATTAGCATGGAATACTACTCTATTTGATGATGATGATGTATTATTACACCCCCAACTCTCCCAATAGCAAAGTAATTTTAGGGTTTAAAACCAGTGGTCTTTACATACCTCTAGTTTCTAGATAGGTTTTGAAATTACTCTCTAAAATATTGTAACTAGTTTCTTAAATCATCAATATTATTATTTGGAAGTTAGACTCCTCTTCTTTTTTCTTTATCTTTTTCTTATTGGATACTCTTCCCGTTCTGATTTAAATAATAATCTAGGACTTTTTTATGTTTTACATTAGTTTCGTATTTTAAATAATAATTTTCATATTTTTTTATAAAATTATTAATAATATCCTAACATTATGTCTTGAAATATAAGTTTATTTATAAGTGTACTAATAGCAATTAATGTTTAAAGACTTTTTTAAAGGCATAGATGAAAAATTATCATATCTTTCTTTATTTTTTAATCTAGATAAAAACTCTTAGACTATCATCTGAACGGAGAGAGTATAATATTTTTGTCCCATCATAATTTTTTAGTAAAGTGCCGCTACCCATTACTAAACAAAGAAAACACCTAGATATTACTTCCCACGAAAATACTTATTTCCTATTAAATTGAAGGTTAAAAGATGTCATGAAACTAATAACTTAGAGTTTCTCCAATGAATTGTGTGTGAGAGAAAATGCTAAAATTCACATAGGAAATATTTTCATTTTTCTTAAAATCTTTCTTCAACCCTAACCTCTTCAATCAATGTGTGGATGACATGACCTAGATTTGATTAGACATCCTTTATGTGAATGTTAAGTTCTAAACATTCACATGTTTTCCCCTCCAACTCATCATATTTTACTAAAATAAATTAAAAAATAAAAATAGAAATAATTTTAATCAATAATTAAATGACATATATATAAAAAAAAAAAATTAAAGGATGTTCCTCTATATACTCCTAGAAACACTAATGATACCTATAATTATGAGAATATACTCTATATAAACCATTAAAGAAAATCTCCCTAAATATCGTGAGAATTTCATTAAAAGATTTTGCTAATATTCCGCCACAAATCATCCGGCAGGTTACTAGCCTGCTGGTCCTGCGATATCGATGATTTCCTAACACATTTTCCTCATTCCTCATGGTGAGAGTATTAACTACTTTGAAGGAAAAAAACCCCATGGAATTGATGGAGAATAGAAGTATCATTAAATCATTTCTACTGTACACACTAAACAGTCAAATAATACTCTATATAATTCGCATCATCTAATTCTAGGTCTTTAGAATTTACCCCACAGGAAATCATATTGTTGATTCATTGGTTAGGGATGACAATAATGGATGAGTTCTTAAAGGAAGTGAATCATCAGGTGATGCATTCACAAAACTTTTAAGAACACTGGATGATCCAAAAATTAAGAGTATTTTCATGGCTATTTTTTAATTCAAACCATCAAAAGAATCATCAGATCTTTGTTTTGATAAACATGATTTACGTCTTCACGAGATTCCTCTCTTATTACCAAGGTATATATATATTGCTTCACCACTGAATTGATTAATGATCGTTTAAAGTGTTTTTGTTTAATTTGGAGTGTATTTTGTTTTGTATTGTTCAGGGAATCGGAAAAGAAAAAATTAGGAATGATGGTGATTTCAAGTATTATTATAGCAGAAGATTAATCGTTCACGTAATGATGGTACTGGGGGTATAGTTTGGCAGATTTGACGGGTAAATATAAAGATAAAGGGGTACAATTATTATTTCTAGAAGTAAATAAAAGAAAACTCTTTTTAAAACTTACGGTTGAAGATGTTTATTTTCTACTTTCATATTTAAATAATTTATAATCATATAATCATATGAAATACTCACATTTTATTTTTTACTCTCATATTTAGATAATTTATAATCATATAATCATATGAAATACTCACATTTTATTTTCTACTCTCATATTTAGATAATTTATAATCATATAATCATATGAAATACTCACATTTATTATTGAAAAAGCTCTTATCAGCACACCAGTTATTTATGGTATCTGGTCACAAAGGTTGTCCCAATCCCCTGGCCTGTGGAAATTTTAACACTGTTTTTGACAAATGATTATTTTGAATTTATTCCCCAAAACTTGTTAATATATATACACCTAATAAAGAATAATAACTCTCCTAAGTAAAATTTGATATACACCAAATTAAAATTAAAAGTAGAGAAAAATAAATAAACCATAGATTGCAAATGGTACCCATTTGAAATTGCTTGTAATATTTGGTTACTGTGATATTTTAACCTCATAAGGTTCAGGCGATTGCAGGTGATATAACTAGTACAGATCCCGGAATATGTGTTTTGCTTGTTATTATAATTGATCCTACTGATAGTACAGAGAATGGTTACAAATCCTGAGCAAATCATTTTCAGATTGAAAAGCTAGGGGTGTAATGAAATAAACCCGTTATAATCCTGTATTCATTAGCTCTGGGTAGTGTTGTTTCCTATTAGATCATAGACTACCCAGATACATGTCTTCCATTTGTAGACTTCAACAGAAACAAACTCCAATCACCCGTTACATTTTCAGACAATAATCAGGTAGCCACATAGAAGGCACGAGATTCCACTTGCTCCATGCTACTCGGGTCAGAGCATAAGCTAGTGATACTTTCGGATATTGGACTCTCGCCATCTAGGGTGCAGCATTCTGCTGCTTCGCCAAGCAGCACGATGCTTGTATTGTTCTCCCGAAATCCTGTTTTCAGGGTTTAGTCAAATCCCAATTCACTCGCTGCTACTAGTGGTTTTTGAGTAATCTTTCACTTAGAAAAATTATCTGTCTGACTGATCCTACATTTGTAGCAAAAAATTTGCCGGATCCAGTTAATATCGAAGGGGGTAAAAGGCAAAACAGTAAGTCTACTTTCTAATGAAACTGCTTCAACATGTGGTATGACAGTAATCAAAGTAATAGGGTGGGCCAAATGATAGCAAAGGCTGGTAGTGGTGGATCATACTCGGGAGATTCTTTTTCTTGCAAACATAAAAGACATTTAAAGCAAAAGTTTATTTACCTGCTCAACTTTCTTGGCTAGTCCCAAGTCGTAAATTGAACTTGGCGATATACAGCTTGCATGCACAATTGGACCCTCACTAGAACTTTCATCTTTTGTCCATGTCTTGCCTTCTGTTTCTAGAGCTGGAACAGTCATATAAACAGCTCCTTTATACATCCACTTGTCCATTTTATGACTGTAAAAATCTTCAAAAAGCTCTCCACACAACAAGCACGCACACTGGCTTTCATCAGCAGGGACCTCAGGTTCAGCCTCTGACTTCTCCAGTTCAGGGGACAATCCTGTAGTCTCTGAGACCCAGTCTACCGAATTCAAAAACCACTTTCTTGAAGCGCTATTGGAATTGCTTGCTTCACGCGTTTTCAGTGCATGCCACTCCAAGTGCCTTTCAAGTCCTGCTTTAAGTTTAAGCCGGAGACCACATATGCTGCACTCATGAGGAAGGTCATCAAAGAGGTCACTAATCACTAATGGATGTGATTCTCGGAGAAGTTCCGGCTTAAACTCAAAGCCTATGAGATCCTTTATCTCTGACATCTTTCGTTGAGGCATTATAGGAATCCTCTCCGCCTTTGATTCAAAGGGTGGCCGTATATTACCATGTGATACCGAAGAAGCAGAACCAGAAACTGGTACCGTACTCCTGGTAGCAGTGAGAGCGCTCTGGTGCGGGAGCTGACTGGGACCCTGGGTAGAAGAAAGCTTTGAAGACTTTGCAGGTGCAGAAATCAACCCCTTCCCAACTAATGTGTTCAAAAGACTTGAAAGTGGATTATGTGCAGCATTAGTTGTGTTAGAAGTTTGTACTGACACGGGAGGAGGAGGGCCAGGTGGCAAGGGAGGTGCTACCAGTGTCCTCTTAGGATGTTTGTTGGCCATGGAAGCAGAGGATGGTACTGAAAGGGTTGGAGGAGGTCCACTTGGAAGAGGTGGCTGAATATTTGAATGAGAGTCCTGAAGCTCTAAATTGGGAATGCCGCCTGCTACAGTCTTCATAATTGCAGCCAATAGATTACTTCTACTCAATTGCCCTGCAATATCTGAAGTGTTGCCTGAATTGCGCAGCTCTTGATGCGGCATTGGAGGAGATGATCCCCTCAAATTTTGAGCGGGATGGTGACTTTGAGGCAAGAAAGAATCTTGAGATGCTTGGTTAAACTGTCCTGCTAGCTTCAACATTTTTTTTTCAGGTTCTGACTGTTCAGATGGAGAAGCAGACCGCAGAAGCTGATGCCGCTTTTGCCCAAAAACTCCACCAGATCCTGATACTGGGTTCATCAGAGACTCAAAACTATTCGCGCCAACTGAAGATTCTGTTAGACTTTGACGTCCTGTTCTGGCTGTAGATGAAGCCATGCCTGTTAACCCAAGGTAGGTAGAAGGTCCATCGGATAGTCCTGAAATTCCGGCAGGGATCACCTTAGGGTTCAAACAATTTGCTGTGTGTGGCTCTTGCAATGCCCAAGTTGACGGAGTATGATGGCCAAATGGAGCTTGCTTTTCGTGTGTCATGGACAATGAATCAGTAGAAATTTTTCTCTTAATCCTTGATCTGATATCATGATCACTGTGAGGTTGTGTAAGGCTATCTTCAAACTCCTGCAAATGGAAAAGAAACACTAAGCAAAACAAGCATCTGCACACTGCCACACAAAGAAAACAAAGAATAACACACAATTCCAGAACTTATCTTCCTGCCCCATGCCCCATTCAAAACAAGAAAGGACAACTAAAACTAATTTTTCTTTCAAAAAGCTAATGTAAAAAAGCGTATATTGTTGACAACGCTTTAGAGATATGGTGCATAATTCCCCGACTTTGAGCAACATGCTAGTTTCTATGGAAAGTCTTCAATTGGAAAATTGGAGAAATAGAAAGAAGAATAGTCACCACAGTGCAGAAGTTTGACACATAATTCGAGTTCCTAAAACCTCATTTTACAGAAGTTAACCTTTCACTTATAGTATCTTACCGGCTTATCGTCATCCTCGGGAGGCCAAGTATCTTGACTAGAGCTATCATGATCTCTTAGTCTGGATTTCATGTCATCCCACAGGTACTCCTCTTCCTCAAAATTCTTCCAATTCCCCGGCGTCCCTCCTAAGATGCTTTTATTCATAGCTTTCTGTGAAGGTTGGAGCTGAGCAATGACTTGTGAAGATCTGGATGTTCGAAGGTTTACGGATCCATTATTGCTGTTGACAGTATTCCTTTGGCTAATTGTGTCTGTGGCAATGCCACCTGATGTGTACCAAGGCTTTCCAAGTCCTTGCTCTAAAGCCCGTTCACCACCTCTTCTGATTTCCACCTCTGAATGCCTTGAAAGATCAGAACCATATTCATTATCTTCATATCCTACACTTGTCTTCTTCTCGAGAACTGGCTCACGTAATGCAAGGCGAGGATCCCTATTAACCTGCATCATTGAACCCATGTTACAAGGCAATTGCGAGCGATACAGGGCACTATAAGAAAAAAAGCGAATAAGGAAAAGAAAATTATAAGCACATAACATACCTGCTTTATTGGTGAATCTGCCCATGGCCTTCCACGGCCATTAACAGCTGTTTTAACAGGCATCGTCGTATCCACTGCACCAATACTTTCATCACCTTTTGCCTTTATCACATAAATGTAGGTGAAAAGTCAAATTGACTGTAAGTTGCTATGCCATACACTTAGCCTGACCAATTTATAACCCGTAAAAATAATAGAGAAGTAGACTACTAAGTGTTTTCTAGCTTTTGTGTATGCTTTGAAACAGAACACTTACCCTGTTTGACTGCTGAAGCCGCTGCCTCGCCTCTAAATATTTGGGATTCACATGAATGCTATTCGCTGGTCGTTGCGACTGAGAATCAGGCCTTGACACTAGGCCTCCAGAAGATGAAACATTGGTTGCCGATCCAAAACCAAATTCCTTTTCAATCTGCTGAAGACAAGCAGGAGGAAATACACCTTTCCATGTCCCAAAAAGATGTCGCATACTGGTATGCATTGAAGCATCAACCTGTCTGTATACCTTGCCAAAGACCTGGAGAACACTTTGAATCAGAAAACAATATACCATTTGGTTGTCATATACCAACATTTGACTACATAACTAAGACAGCAACATATAAATTTTGCTATGAAAAGTAAAAAGACATTAATGGACACGGCAATTAACAATTTTTCTGCTCAGGAATGACTAGACAGTCCCTGAGATGATAAAAAGTATGAAGAATCAAACCTCGGGCAGCCTCAGGGCGAAGTATTTGATGTAATCTCTCCCAATATTCTTCACGATACTATCCAAAAGATATAGAGATGGTAACTTCTGCTCAGTAGGAACCTGCAAAGTAATACCAATATTATTGAAGTGTATATATAACCTTCTTGAAACCACAGCTAAAACTGTAAATAAACTATCATGATGATGAAATGCCAATCCAGAACAAAAAAAAAAGATAGCTGTTCTACTCAATAACTCTGTGATCAGAGTAGCTCCATTAGAAAAAAAAGGACAAACCCTTTAAACATCTTCCACCTTAAAACCCAGGAATGAATACTATAAGTTGGATACTGATTCATGAATGCTCCCGAAAGAATTACATACTGAATACTGCCAGGTGAGACTTGAATTTATATGATTTCAACATGTTAACAGCAAAAAACAGAGAAGGGTCCTCTAAATCCTGCAATTACATCCACGAAAGTAGAACTTGTCCCATGGATAGCAAAGTCCAAAACCTTGTGCATATTTTCATACAAGAGGTAGAAAAATCCAATGTAATTTCTCCAGTCCAGCAAACTATCAACTTCTTAAACCTTTACAACACATTCTCCATCCGAAGAGTCAACTTCAACAAAGTACCCAAAACATCTTTCTTAATAGACAACATACAAGTACCCAATTGAAACTTTTAAGTAGATTACAAAGATACACATGATTCCACGAACACGGAATGTAAAATGACTTAGAAATATAACGAAATTGGAAATAAACACATCAATGCCATTACTAATACGATCCCAGTACTTATCAGCCAAGTGTATTTACAGAAGCTAAAACAAGTGTAAAACAAGCACAAAGAGAAGTTTACTCATAGCCTCTTCACCATAATATAAACTACTGTAAACCAATCCATGGATGATAATAGTACCGAATGAAATGCCAAAAAGAAAAAAAATGGACCATGAAATTCACAATTAACCCATTTGTTTTGTCCCAGTTTTGTTACTGCTCATTTCTGAATCTTAAGCATTAGTCATTTGTGTCACACATAATGCAAAGACCACTAAAATTTAACTGTATTGGACCCCTTTGAGATTTCAAATTGCAATTTAGTTTAGGGAAATGAAAGCGAAATCGCTATGTTGCATCAATTTCGTAGAGAGCATTAGATCAGACACCAATGGTTCTATAAAAAAATGCATCTTTTTTCGATCACTATATTTCCCCCCTCTCTTTTGCTTTTTACAATACCACTTCACCTTTTGTGTAGTTTAAATCCATGGACACACAGGAAGAAAAAAATTTAAAAAAAATGGCCTAAATCAACATTTACAATTCACAATAAGGAAGAAGAGAATGAATGTCGTAAAAAACCGGATTCACCTCGAGAATATTAGAACAAATAGCTGCGGCAATCCCTTTAGCAGCATGAAGATTCTCCCCAGCTATAATCGTCAAATTCGTTATTATCGGTTTCGAATTGAATGTTAATTCAGCTAAAGCAGATTTATATTCGCTAACTATTTCTTGATGCTGTTGTTGTTGTGCTTGAAGCTGCTGATTATTAACCCTAATTGAAGTATCATTTTCTCTAACCCTAGATAGAATCGTTGACGGCTGCTGATTTAAAGAAGAAATTCCTCCTCCGCCGCCGCCTCTTCGAACAACACGATGATCGATTAAAGAACCATTCGAAGACAACTCTCTTTCAAGATCTTCAACTAATCTAGGTTTTTTTAAACCTGATCTACGACTACTCTCCATCTCCATAACAATCAACAACAATCAACAACAATCAAAATTTCTTACAAGAAATCACAAGAAAGAGAAAAACCTAATTCTATTTCATTTATCACTGGAAACATTAAAAAATAAAAAAAAATAAGAAACCCTAAAAATTGAAAGATCTAACAAAATTCTTTTATAACATGTTACAATTTATGAATTAAAAAATACATGAGAGAATTCTTGGTTCTTCTTAGAAAATCTTGAGTCTTCGAGTGATGGATCTGAAGATTTAGGGTTTGCAGATCGAAACCAGGGAATAATATCTGCACCCGAAATAACGTCTGTGTGAGTGATATGGAAAGAGGGACGAAATAACGAGGAATTGAAGATATTTGGGTGCGAAACAAGGTTTATATTTGTGTCATTTTAGGCAGCGGGCTGAAGGTCCAAGTCTCACCCCTTTGGATCCATCTATTGGCAGTCAATAGATACCCATTATCCCGAACCGGACCTCGTAGTTTTAGGTCCGGTTCTGGGTCCTAAAATTAGACCTATTAGTAACTTAGGATCCGACGGATTTTAACTGATTAGACCCGAAATCTTAACTGATTTAAATGGTTAATATCCGTCGGATATTCGTGGGTATTGGGTACCCGGCTATACATCGTTTTAATAAAATTCTAATTTTTTTTTGCTAGTTTTAGCTTTAATTTTTTTTTTTCATTTTTTTATAATAATCTTTATTAGGATATTGATAAAAAAATAAAAATTAATTTTTATAAAAATAATTTAGATTCAAACCAAAAAGAAAAAGATATTAATTAAGATTGGTTTTCATTGTTTTCTTAATACCCAACGGGTATTCAGGTTTTTGAATAGGTCCGGTTCGAGTCCATAATTTAAGAAACCAGACGACTTTTATATGTAGGGTCCGGGTCCAGTGGTACCCGGAGGATCCGGACCCATTGACAGCCCTAGGTCCATCCATTTCCCTTGCTGATTCTTTTTTAGGTATTTGTGATGACAATTGGAACCTATTTGGCAATCAGAATCAAAAGTGTTTCTCCGTTTCTAGGAGCAAAAGCTTTTCTCAAAAGTTATGAGCAAATTTGCTCACGAATGTGTCACCGTAGTACTGTGGTAAAATTATTTGGTGATGATATCAATAATATGAGTTCAAAACTCGCCGACATCAAAATAAAAGAAAAAGGAAACAACAAAAAAAACAAATTTATTTAAAAAACGATATTTATTTACTTTTATAAATCATTCTAAAATTTGGTGTCTAATTTAACTTTAACTTTTTTTAACTTAATTTTTACACCCTCTTAATCTCAAAAGATAAATAAATGATGTTATTTGTGTTAATCCAAATCTATGCTTTCATTCGCAAAAAGTATTTTTATTCGATTAGTTATGCAGATATTAATCGGTTTTTGGTAGCTCCCATGTTAAGAATATTAACTTTGTTTACATATAAATATTAAAACTAAGTCAAAAGATGAGATCGAGGTGCCATGTGAACATTCTTTGAAAAATGTATTAAACCAAACTTTCTGTCCAAGTGTATTGGGTTATCTATACGAACTAGTGAGGACACATTTTGTTCTACTGTGATTTTGCAAGAGTTTTCTGGTTCATTGTGTCTAGAGGTGATGGATGAAAAATCTGGATATAAAGAAGACAAGAGACAAAATTCAAAATTAGTTGAAAGATAGCTTTGGTTTTCAAGTAACTCATGCGGCTATTGCTGTATGGAAAGCTTTAAAGGAAAGATGTGAAATGTGGATATTATATTCCATATGTATTCCTAAACCCTAAGGATTCATATTAAAAATAGGCGTCAAGCCCAAGTCTAAATCTAGAAATACTCTAGATTATATGTAACTTAGTTAATATACTTTCTTGAGGAGGTGCTTCCTCAAGCCTATAAATATATATCCTTAATCTCAAAGCTAAGGATTCTATTTTGGTCCCAAAAAGAAGACTTTAGCAATGAAGTGTAAGTTCTTTCTTTTATGTCTCTTTACATATGTAGCTTAGTAGTCAGTTTCTCTCTACTTTGATGTGGTTGTTAGCTTTTTAGCAACTATATTTTGGCGTCGACTAAGGGGCCTTTTAACTCAACCTCATGCAATCGGAAAAAATTTTAGTGTTAGTTATATTTTAGTTGATCATATTTACTGTTCTTTAAGCTCTTTAAGTTTTTATGCTCCGTCCATTATTTTACAGCATTTACTTTCATTTCAGCAAGTTGTTTTACATAATATAAGTTCTTTCGTTTTTAGTATACATACTTTACTTATATAAGATCACGGTAACAGAAGTTGTTATGTGAGTTCTTTGTTTGAGGAACACATACATGAAAATCCACCCAAAGATCACAGTCAAAGTCCTCATAGATAAGCTAATTAAGATTCCTAACAAAAAAAACTACCAATTGTATTGTTACTGTTCATTTTATGAAAAAAAAAAAAAACGTTTTTTCTAAAATACCCAAATATTATGTCTGAAGAACAAAGTATAACACACCAAAAGAGCGAAGGTACGTTCGTAAAGCGTTTCCGGTCGGGATATTAGCTATGAGAAACCTTGAAAACTAAGAATCAGCATATGTAGCCCATATACCAGAGGTAGTCAGTACTAGTCTTTATAATTGCAGGTCGCGTTAGTTATTTTTAATTTCAGTAAAATTGTCTTTAGTCACGGCATGTGGACTAGCTAAAAAATAACTACGCCAGCACCCGAAAAGCTCTGAATCCCTCGAAGAGAGTAACTACGGTATTCGTACCTACTAAGCAACAACTATATATGACCGACACTAGACAGTCCTGACGAGACATCACGATCTGCAAAGCGCCTTGAAACAACCAAAGGAGAACTAACAACCATAGAACAAGAGTTACATGACCAAACGGAGCAGAATCCAAAACATACCAGCAGGGGAAGAATGGAAGAAACACACAATTGATGATACTTGTTTAATATAAATATCATTAAATAAGCCCATAAAAAGGTACCAATATGTTATTCTTAGAATCTGAATTGAGTGTGTTGAGAATACTCCCACATTGTATGGGATACTAAAGATCCTGCAGTTTATAATCCTTGGACAACCCTAATCTTGGAAGTTGTTTTTCGAGGTTAGTTAGGCCTATGGACTTCAATATGATATCAGAGCATACAATTTGTGACGAATCAATATGACCGCACCTATTATGCTTCATCCGATTAAATATTCACGTGTTAGACCCAAAGAAGCTACACGTAAGGAGGCCTGTTGAGAATAATCTCACATTATATGGGAAACTAAATATCCTAGGGTTTATAAGCCTTGGACAACTCTAACATTGGAAGCCGGTTTTCAAGGTTAGTTAGGCCCATGGACTTCAATAGAGGTTGTTCGTAAATTGTAAAGGTGTTTGTCATACGAATATGACTCATTTGGGTCATCTGAAGCTGAATCATCTGTGCCTGATACCCTGGCCTGTCATCTGGGGTTTATTTTATTATGTAAGCCCAAAAATAAGAGTTTATTTTTTTCAACTAGGCAACTATTGTATTGATTCAAAAACATGAGCATTCTTCCTGAATTGGTGTCGAATCCTAGAATTGGTACAGGCCCATGTTCTCATTAGCAAGAACCTTCCCCCGAACCTTCTCTCATAAATGAGTTGTTTAGGGGCTTATTAACAATAGGGCATTCACAGGTTGTTTAGGAGGGAGGTCTTGGGCTATCTATCAAGGGTTCAACTCCCTCCTAAACATATGAAGAGAACCTCGCACCACTTGACGTCACTCCTAAGCAGATGTGATGGCGAATCAGATGCCTCAGGGTCAGAAAGATAACTTGAGAAAGCAGAGTAAGGGATGTCTTCTTCATTGGATAGATTCCGTCAAATCTCTATGGAAGCATTGACTCCCCCATTTTTTGAGGTAGGAGGTAATGAAAAAGAAAAAGTTCCGCAGTTGGACCATCTTCTCTATCTGAGAACAAAGCTTCTCTAGGGAAAACGCTCAAAGTCAATAGTTCACTGAAATTTTTATCCATCTTGCAAGGTGCACCTGAGATCAAGCACGAGCAAGATCCTCTCCTTTCAGTCGAGTGACTTTGTCCCTCTCGCTTGAAGGGTTCAAGGTTTTATTCTTTCATACCTTAGCCACTTTTTGACTAAGATTCTTCCAAGACCTTTACCTTTAGATATGTCATTTGTATTATATATGTCATTTCTAGATTGAATCAACTGTTTTCACATGTGGGAATCCTATGTTACATTTAATAGGAAAAGAAGTGTTAGCGATGAAGCTGTTTGTATGTGACAAGCGATAGAAATCTTGGTAAACTTGATATCTCTAGCAGCATACTTGGTGTAGCTTATCTTTCTTTGAAGAAAATATTACGTTTAGAGAGAAATTTCCAGGGTCACTAACAAAAGAAAAGTTCCTAACTCGATAAAGGACAGACAAGAAGACTCATCAAGCCGATAAAGCCCAGTTACTAGACCAGCCTGATCTATTCTTTATTCACTAGCACCAGCTCCTGCCCAACCAGTCGATATGATTCAACCTTTACTATCTAATGCTCAGAGAGGAGTGAAGTATCATCTTAAATATTTCCACTTTTAGACTTACCAAGCCGACTATACCTAGAAATGGAACCAAGAAATCTCGCATTTTAAGATCCAATAGGCTTTACGTTTGCTCCAGTTTCACCAGACATCTCAAAATCACCAGTTCCTAGCGAGTAACCGCCGAGCCGAGACCCAATCACTAGCACAGCTGACTCAATAACGAACTTTTCCTCACTAACATAAAATCAAACATTTCCCTAAAAAATCAAAAGTCCTGGTAGGTTCTTAGTAGCACTACATTTTTCTTTACTTAATATAGGACCAGCTAACATGGAGAATCATGATATTAGGAACATAAATTAAGTCATACTTCCAACAATAAAAATCCACCAAGAAAACCAACGGATTTCCTTAATGATTGTAGAACGGATCGTATAACTTGATTAAACCTTGATGAAACGGATCGTATAACTTGATTAAGCCTTGATGAATAGTACCTAACGACATGAAATGAAAGGAACATCTGAGAGATTGAATTTTACACCCACACTCAGAATCCGTTGAATGACCAAAAAAGATGCCATCCGATCCAAAATATGTATCGTGACTCGAAATGTTATGTTTACAAACTAAAAATAATTTATAAATATCCTATGTATGAATAATTTAAGATTATTATTGTCTCATTTTTTATAACAGAATAAATACTACACAAACATACTATAAATGAACAATAGATGTTATGCAGATCAAAATTATTATTATGACGAAAATTCTATCCAAGCGATCTCACTATGCAAGATACATGCAAGTGTGTCTATCTAATAAGGACTTGTGGACCTCATCACTGTGACAATATCACTACCAACACCACATAGACTCTGGAAAGAGCGTTGTCTTTGTGCCAATCCATTAGGATAAGCTAGTGGAGGAGTGGCTGGGCTAAAGGAATCTTTGCATTCATCAGCAGATTTAGCAGCAAGATCCAATCCTAATAGTGCGTCGGAAAGATCATAATCCAGATCTCCAGCAGCTGCTTCAAGAATACTCTTTGCACTGTAGCCATATAACGAACTGCATCCTGTGACCACTTTAACTGCATTTGCGTCAGTATAAAGTTCAACAAGCTCGTCGAGTATGTATTTCTATATGTCCGTGGCACTGGTTTCCCCAGCTTTAATCATAATATTGGCTAGACCTCTCATATCGGCTTCTTGGCTGGATGGATCGGCGTTTAATGTCGAAGCACAGAGATCAGGTAACCGCGTCTGTTGACAAGTGGATTGGATGAATCCAGCGTCTCCTAATACAAGAATAGACGATTCTTGAACCATGAAAAGAATAGAGATTAGGTAGACAACTGATGAAGCCATTTTTTTTTCTTTTTTCTTTAAATTGAAATTGAATTATATTTTGACATGCGGAGAAGATTCTTATATAATAACACATATTAGAGTGTAGAGTTGTTAGTGGTGTCAAGAGAGTGTAAGAGTTTGTTAATAAGAGATTTGTACACGCGCGAACACAACAAGTGTGTGAGGGATAGTTAACAGAAGCTATATAAACTCACCGAACACATCATTGTAAATTAACTTTCTCATTCAATCAATTCATTGATCAAATCGTCTGCAAGCTCCAATGTAGAATTCTTGTGATTCTATCATGGTATCAGAGCTTCAGTCTCAGATTTATCTGAGGGAATCGATCTTTCTTCATCACAATAATTCTTCTTTTCTTCATCAATGTCTTCATCTCATTCTTTTTCATGGCAGAACCGAGTTCTTGAAGCAATGACTTGTTATGAAGTTTGATTTGATCCTGATCTCTGCTGCAAACAGGATCAAGCATGATTCTTAGGTATGAAATTTGATTTTCTCACTTGTGCTCTTGGATTCATGGATTTCTTCTCATTTTTGGTATGGATCTTGATTCTTCAACCTCAACTGTTAAAATTGGATCTCTGATGGTAATCTTAATCTCATTCTGTTGATTACTTCATACTTAATCTCATGTGTTCAATTTCTATGTCACTACTTCAACAACATCCAGTTTCATCTTCAATCAAAGATTTTCATCATAATTAGGTTGTTTTTCCATCTGATTTCTTAATCAAAATCTATTGTTCTTGTTTCTTGATGCCGAAAGGGTCTGAGCATGTTCTAGTCTACTACACCAAGGTCTAGTTAGTTGAAAACATAATGTTGTTCCACTCAATTGGATTCAGAAGAAGTGTTGAGAGTTTGTGGGTGAAAATGATACTGCACATGGTGCTTAATAGTTCATTTTTCATTCTTCCAATCTCAATTCTTATTTCAAGACAGTCCTCACTGCGGTGTTGAAGCATTTTGCGATTTCTAATGATGTTTCTGTTTTTTGGATTTCGAATTGGAGTTGATGTGTGTACTGGCATACATTTTGAAGTTCTCTTTGTTGAGTTTGAATATACTCAGTATACACCCTATTGTTCTTTTCGATCTTAGTTAGGTGTTTCATTTTTTAGTTCATAATAAAGGATTCAATTCTTGAACCAATTCTTCCCTATTGATTGTAGCTGTTAATGGCAGTTGGAGTTGTTTCTTTTGCACATTGTTGTGTTGGTACAGTTGTGAGCATGATAATCATTGTTAGTGTTATACTGCAAGCCTCAGTGGTATATATGGTTGGTTAAGCTTTGCCGCAAATTCTGCAGGCAACAACTTCTCTCCTCTCATCAACAACAAGGCTTTACAGCTCTTAGCATGTATCTAGTGTGTTGTGGTATCCGCAAGATTGACATTCAGTTACAAGGTGTTGATTATGGATAGTTTACCTCTAGTTACTATATGGGCCTTGTCATTATAACTATTGCAAGGAACTCTTGGTCCTACTAGCCTGGTTTCAGTATAAGTAAGTGTAATGATGATAAACAAAGCTTTGCATATTAACTTTGGAGGTGCAGCATATATCCTAGTTGATGAGAAACCTCACTTGGAAACACAGGTTGGTTCCATTTTCAAGATATGGGCACCACCATTCATTCTTATTGCCTGGAGTTTAGGTTCTACAGTTGCTTACTCATGGTCTGCGATAACAAATTCATGGTGCTGCTTACTTTCATGTTTTTTGTACGTAAGTGTGTGTTGCTGTTTTGGATACCTTCCGAAACCAGCTCTATGTGCTTAATTGGTCTGATTCTATGACTATGAGAGTTGAGCATATGTAGCTCAATCATGGTCATTCGCAGGTCTTGGTTTTCTGGCGTGGTACTTAGCAGGGAAGATTCGAGTATGTTGATGACCACAGGTCAGGCAAAATTGTTGTTGAACTTTATTGTCTTGAACATGGAATTTAGCCCGATGGTATCATGCCTGGTGATAACTCAGTAGGAGTAGCACACGATATTTTTAACACCTTCTTCAGCGAGACGGGTGCTGGCAAACACGTTCCTAGAGCTACCTTTGTTGATCTAGAACCTACAGTCATTGATGATGTTAGGCCTGGTATTGGTGCAACTAACTCATCCAGGTTCATTCCCCTCAAGTAAGAGTGCTGGCTGTTGCGGTTCTTTATAGAAGTCTTTCACCATATATCAGTTTTCAGTTACAGAATCTCCATAGATAATCATTGTTGTTGCTGCAACTTCAACACTGACATTCTTTGCAAGTCATTAACTCAGTTTCTTGTACACTTCCTGAGCTTGAGCAGAACTTGCAACCTTTCCAGTTCCAATTGCTCATACAGGTTCATAGGCCAACACAACATCAGCCAAGTTTGAAACCTTATCTGCAATTGCTTTTGTTTGCAGGTGCATATGCAACTTTCTCTCCAACGAACTCATTTGATTCATTTAGCAAAGCCCCTCTTTCAGAGTGCCGGAGAATAACCCAGAGGATGTTCAACCTGGCACGCATTTCAGCACCTTCACTTTCAGATTTGTTGTATCACTTTGTGCAGGGCGTCTCTCCTTGGTTGCTTCTAACACATATTAGAGTATAGAGTTGTTAGTGCAATCTCAAATGTTCTTTACATCCACCTTGAGATTGAGGGAGGGTAATAACACATATTAGAGTGTAGAGTTGTTAGTGGTGTCAAGAGAGTGTAAGAGTTTGTTAATAAGAGATTTGTACACGTGCGAACACAACAAGTGTGTGAGGGATAGTTAAGAGAAGCTATATAAACTCACCGAACACATCATTGTAAATTAACTTTCTCATTCAATCAATTCATTGATCAAATCGTCTGCAAGCTCCAATGTAGAATTCTTGTGATTCTATCATTATATATAGTGGATTGGGGAAAGTTAATGTTGGAATAAAGAGTTGATTATGGGAATCAAAAAATTCTAACTTCATTACAAATTTAGCATTTTTGGCACGCGAATACTTCAAACCCAAATCTTCAAGATATTTCGTATTTAAGTATTTTTATATTACTACAATACGTATCATTTTAAGAGATTACTGGGTTGGTATAATTTTTAAAAAAGAAAAATACTTTTTCCATCACACAGGTTTTCTTTTTTTACCACCGTTGACCTGATCAGCAGCTTGGACCAAACTGATCCTAAATGGTGAGTTCGCGAACGTGCTTTGCACTGGAAGTTTCTGAACTCTAAAAATCACTTAAGTTCGTAGATCCATCTTTTTGAGTTCACGAACCTATTTGAGATTTGAAGTTCGTGAACTGAATGCAAGTTTTGAAGTTCCTGATAAGACTCTACATGAGAACTTGTTTTTGATGTTCTTTTGCCAAAAGTTGAACGGTTTTCTTTGATGGCTAGAACAATTAAGAGTATACATGAGACCTTGAACTTGAATATTACGACACAGCATGTCAAATGCTTATGTTGTAGTTGAACTTAGAACATCTCCAATAAAATTTGGGTTTTTAAAAATAATGATGACATGTAGAATTATAGATACTTTAATTAAAAAAACTCTCTCCAATAATAATTGGATAAATAAAAATTAAGGTTAGTTGGCAATATGAGTATGGATGAGAGTATCTATTTTTAGAGCTTCTCCAATGGTCAATATGGTTGTTTCACATGTGGCATCACCTTAAAGCTATGAAGCACCGATACTGATATGAGGATACTGATATGGGGATTTGTCAATTTTTTAAAAATGAGGATACAGGATACGGTGTGATACTTTTCTTTATTATAAGTATTTTATATAAAAATAAAAGTGGTGAACGAGTGCGTCACGCGTGGGAATCTGCCAAAGAGTTCGGGCTAAATCCTGAATCAATCTAGAAAGCGCTTTTTGATGAGCCCGCGTAGTATTAGGTAGTTGGTCGAGTAAAGGTTGACCAAGCCGATGATGCTTAGCTGGTCTTTTCGGATCATCAGCCACACTGGGACTGAGACACGGCCGGACTCCCACGGGGGGCAGCAGTGGGGAATCTTGGACAATGGGCGCAAGCCTGATCCAGCAATATGACGTGAGTGCATAAGGGCAATTTCGCTTGTCAATCTCTTTCGTAAGTGTGCGATCATGACATGACTCGATGAAGAAGCCCCAGCTAACTCCGTGCCAGAAACCGCGGTAACACGGGGGGGGGGGGGGGGGGGGGGTTCTTCAGAATGACTGGGCCATTCTAGTAAAAAATTACCTAAAATAAAAAGTCCATAAATATTATTTGGAAGTTGGAATATTAAAAATAAAATAAAAACTATCTAACATCTCACTCACCCATCACTCATCAATATTGTCTTCGTCAAAGAGCACCTCTTCTAGTTCTGGCTCATCAAGTGAAAGCTTTACAACTTCAAGTTCTCCCACACCGTCAAGTGGATCAAATGCATCTACTCTAAGATCCCACATTCTATTTTCTCCTTTTGTATAATTTTCACTTTTTCGTGAAAGGAGACGAAGATTACTATTAATAAACACTAAATCCTCAGTCCGTTGGGTTCAATCTTGTTTCTCTTCATAGAATGGATAAATCTATATGTGCTCAAATTTCTCCCCGAACAAGATGAGGAACATGGCTCCCCAATAAGCCTTTATACCAAATTTTGAAACACTGGAGCTGAAGCACCATAAAATAACCACCAAATTTTATATAGATTTGTATATAAAAAAATATATCAAAATATTGCAAGTATCCCCTCCTAGAGTATCCCAGAGTCTCCCCTACCCTTTTCGTAATTATAAAAAAAGGATAATTTAAATGGAGTATCCGATACGTATCCCCCAGGTATCTCCAAGTATCAGATACTGATACCGCGCCGATACTGATACGTCACCATTTTGGAAGTATCTGTGTTTCATAGCTTTAAAGATATATTTTTCTTATTTATGTACTATATTAAAGAATAAATTCCTAAACATAATAAGTATAAAATTTTAATCTCCAACCTATAATTTTTTATAATTTTTATATATTTATGTTACGTTCATTTATCGATATATTCTCTATTTTTATTTTTAGGTATACTAACCTAGTTTGCAACAAAATTTTCTTCCCATGACGTTGATACAAAACCGTACGATGCACAAAAGGAAGCAAGGACTTGCAACTAACGTCATTCTAGCTCTATGCACTCTCCACCTCGTTACCCTATCTGCTCAAGCTCCTTACACGTAACTAACTTCATGCACCACCCTATCCATTTACAAGATCAAATAACAAATCTTCTCATCATATATATCATGAGAAAGATCAAAACAAAGATATTGACCGTTTAGAGATGGATTCATCAAACGTAGAAGAAGATTATGAAAAAAGAGTTCGAGTTCTAATGTTTCCATGGTTAGCTCATGGACATATATCTCCATTCTTAGAACTAGCTAAAAGACTTGCTTCAAAGAACTTCTACATTTATTTTTGTTCAACACCCATAAACTTATCTTCCATTGAACACCAACTCATCGATCGTGAACGTAATCAAACTAGGTCGATCGAAGTAGTAGAACTTAATTTTCCTTCACTTCCAAATCTTCCTCCTCATTACCATACAACAAAATTACTCCCACACCATTTGATGCCAACTTTGAAAAAAGCCTTAGATTTATCAGCACCTTCTTTCAATAACCTTCTTTCCACCATTCAACCGGACTTACTTATATATGACTTCATACAACCATGGGCTCCAACTCAAGCTTCTCACTTAAACATCCCGGCAATTCAGTTGTTAACAACTGGTGCAGCTTTTACTTCTTTCTTTTCGCACCTCGTTAAGAAAAACCCAGACACCAAGTTCCCATTTCCTTCAATTCATCTCTATGATCACGAAGGACGTAAAGTTGCCGAGAAAAGTTCTTTTTCAGACGATAGTGAAGATAGAGAACGTGTCTTTCAATGTATTGACAGATCAAACGACATAGTTTTGATCAATACGTTTAAAGAGATTGAAGAAAAATATTTGGATTATCTGTCGTGTACAATAGGAAAAGAGTTGGTAGCAGTAGGACCTCTTCTTCAAAACCCTGCTAATAGTACTAGTTTTGATCATGAACAAGAATACAAGTTTAGGGAATTGCTTGTTAACAAAGAGAGTTCTTCAGTGGTATTTGTTTCATTTGGTACAGAGTATTTCATGTCAAAAGAAGAGTTAGAAGAAGTTGCTTATGGGTTGGAGCTCAGTGAAGTGAACTTCATATGGGTTATTAGGTTTCCTGGTGATCACAAGGAAAGGGATGGTTTAGCTCAAGTCTTGCCAAAAGGGTTTATGGAGAGGATTGGAGAGAAAGGATTAGTTGTTGAAAATTGGGCACCACAAGTAAAAATATTAGGGAGTGGTAAAATTGGTGGATTTGTGAGTCACTGTGGATGGAATTCAGTGTTGGAGAGCATGCAATATGGTGTTCCAATTATAGCCATGCCAATGCATATTGATCAGCCGATAAATGCAAGATTGGTGGTAGAGCTTGGTTTAGGAGTTGAGGTTAAGAGGGATAGAGATGGTAAGTTGGATAGAAGAGAGATAGGAGAAGTGATTAAAAAGGTTGTGATGGGAAAAGAAGGAATGGAAGTACAAAGGAAAGCCAAAGAAATGAGTCACACAATGAGATGCATGGGAGATGAAGATATTGATGTGTTGGTGGAGAAATTAGAAAGGCTTTGTAACAAATTTTCGTGTAATCATTTAGTTTGATATATAAATGATAAGGTAAAGATGAGTATTGTATACCTTTGGCTCAATTCAAATGGCAAAACAAAAACTCGGCAATTTTGCCTTTACGTAGCTCATGCGATTTTTATGATACAGACTCTTCTCATGAGTCATGAATTACAATCAGTACGCTATATGTATATAGATTATGTGGGTAACTCTGGTGGGTACATATATATATATATAGATAGATCAATCCTTCAATATTAACACAAACAATATCCCTTACTCAACTGAGCTAGTTCGAGAGATTGTACAACGGATGAACATTCATTAGCTCTGTTTTAATTATCTTGGTACATGAGATGTTGGAGAAAATTGATAACCAAGTTGATTTTAATTATAAGGGATAATATTTTCATATCTTTTTTTGATTTAAAAAAACAAAACAAAAAAAGAAATGTAGCATATAACAGTAAGAATGCAAGTGTTTATGCTCCCTGTTAGCAACCTCCATAATCTGGATTCATCTTTATTCTTTCATAATTTATGCGCATAGCGCATAGATAAGATACTGTATTGTATGACAAAATCACAGGAAATTGATTGATTATATTTTGAGAATTTTAGTGAAAATCAAGTAATTATCTCTGATTTCAGGATTTTCAGCCCACGCCAATTAGTACAAATGTTTTGATCACCTCATTTACTCTTTTGGACCGAACGAAATCGATGAGGAATTTGTAAGATACGGTGGTAATTAAAGTAAGAGAGGTATCAGTGTCACGCAAAATTGTCCAAGAGGTATCACACAAAATTAGGATACACGTATATCACATTTGGTTGCCATTACTAGAGGTGTAAAACGGACAGGTACAGCCCATTAGAAGGCGAGTCCATCGTGCTGTACCGTGCCAGAGATTAAAACATGTGGTGATATATCGTATTTGAGGATGTGTCATGTTGTGTTGTACCTGTCACATTTATTTATTTATTTTAAAGTTAATATTTTCTAGATATTTAGATATTATATGTGTTGTTATAGAAATAATTTAACATAACGAAGATAAAATATTATAAAATGGTTAGAATAAACACTCTGTTTTAGGAATGACTTTAGCTAAAAAGTGAGCCACTGTTAACAGCGGCTAAAGTGTTAACATAACCATAGAGCAGATTTTATTATACGTCTTGAATATTTTACATTAATATAAGACGAGTCATACATAGGATAGTTGTTTTGGCTTTCAATTTTAGCTTTTTGCTTTGGTTAGCTTTTTGTTTTGGTTATAAATGATGAAGTAAAAAAGAAAAAAAAAAAGGCTTCTCCTAAATGTAATCCATGTATTTATTAGTTATAGTTAGGGCTGCACATCGGGTGGGTCGGATCGGGTTTGACCTCACCCGCACCCGACGCACTAGTTAGCGGGTACCTTGATATATCATCCGTACCCAACCCGCCGTAGGACGGGTCGAGTAGGGTCTTACCTGACTTTACGACGGGTCGGATGCGGGTGACCGCGGGTCACCCGCCCAGACTCCACAAGCTCTGTTAAACCTGTTCTGTTCTGTTATATTCTGTTCCTGAATCTTAAGTTTTGTTCTGTTGTCTACAGGTAACAGGTGAAGCAAAACTGACAATTTATGTGAATAAATAAAACCAGTACTCTCTATGATGTCACTCAATCAAAGAATACAATCAAAGAATACAACCAGTACTCTCTATGATGTCACTCAATTGAAGCCATTGTTCTTCTATTCCGCTCACCTTAGATTGACCAGCATATTGCAGAATGTAGGCCTAGAAAAATTTTCCTGCCTCTGATTCTTCCTTTTTTAGTTTCCTAACTTGGAGATGAGCCATAACTGATTCAAATTGTACCCATTTCAGATTGTAACCCTGGTTATATTACACAAGTCACATGTTGCATTAGGGACAAAGAGATTATTATTTG
>JAJJMC010009201.1:165779-179488 GCA_023531435.1 Papaver californicum
AAAAAAGTGTGACGAGCCTAAAAGATGTCAGTAAATATCAATGGATTCAGATTCAAATCAATTACATATTCAATGAAGCATGAAACCCAAATTTACAAAACTAAATGCTACGATGAACAGGGAACACTAATGAACAGGGAACACTAATATTAAGTTAAGTTGTGCAATATAACATGGAATACTAATTAACAGGGAACACTAATGATAATCTCGTTATCAACATCATCAATTTAATACACTAATGAAAAATCCCCAAATTTTAACTTGAAGAACCCTAGTTGTAAAATTGATTTACAAACACTCAATCAAAGCTAGTAAAACCCTATCACAGATTTAGAAACACTCAAAACTAATAAAACCCAAATTTCAATTGCTACTAAATCATGTAATAAACACATTAATTACAATTAGGGCAAAAAGAAACAGTACTTACCTGTAAGAGATTGAACTGATGTCTGATGGTGGTGATGAACTGATGATGCAGCTGGGGAACTTGGGTTCACGGTGGTGGTGGTGGTGGTGTGACTGTGCTCTACTGCTCTGTAAGAAAAGAAGAAGAATGGAACCAGAGTATAGAGAAGAGAAGAACTGAAGAAGATGAAGATTGGTTTCTGTTTGTGATTCGATTCTCTGTTTTGTTAAAAGTGAATGGCGGGTGGGCGGGTCGGGTCGGGTGAGAGGAGCTATCACCCGCACTCAACCCGCCAGAAGTCGGGTTTAAGAAAAATCACCCGCACCCAACCCGTTCATCGGCGGGCCGGGTACGGATGATTATTTTAGGCGGGTGCGGGTCGGGTTGGCGGGTTGGGTCGGTTTTGTGCAGCCCTAGTCCTAGCACTCTAGAGAGACCCAACATGTACTCTTTCCAAGGACCATTCAAATTTTCTCCATTACTCAAAGATTTCACCATGCTTCGTTTCAAGCATCATATTCTACCAACTGATTATAAGCAACACACATACCCACATGCTAACCAAGCAAAAGTTATACAATCCAAAAATACCATGCTACACATACTTAGATACTTGTAAGAAAATCTAGACAAAACAACTAAAAAAAGTTCTGGTTAGGCATACAATCACACAACTCAACCGATTTTCAACCATATAATACAGCCTTCTAAACAGGAAACACAATTACATGTGCCAAAAATCGGAAGCGCTACATAAAAATCAATCGAGGAAGAAATATCAATAACTTACTGTCATTAACACACATAAAACGATGCGACAAGCCTTTCTACCAAACAATTCCTACCATCACTCATCGCAAACCGAAAAATCAAACCATTTAAATTTTTTTAGGAAATCCTAATCAACAGACTAAACCCTATATTAGAATAATAAACGTCCATAAACCAGAGGCAGAGAGCAAAATTACCTACTTAGCAATACAGTCTTAACTAAACTTGAGATCGTACAGTTTTCATAGTAAATTGCAATCAATGATTCAAGTAATTTGAACACTATACACCAACCCTAGAATCATAAACCCTAAAACCCACAGTTTCATACTTAATTAACAGATTGATTTAAGGTAGCAAGGTAATTTAAACAAATCTAATGTAAACTTCAGTAAAACGAAAACCCTAAAAAGATATATTAGGGCAAAATTCGTTCTGATTCTTCTTCTTCTGGTATTAGAAATTGACAAATTTTTGAAAGACAGTAAGTAACAAGGAAAAGTAAAATCTACATACCTTTGCCCTTTGGTTCGTCTTCTTCTTCTACTCCTCTCAAGGAAAACCCTAATTTCCCGTCAAAGAATCAGTAAAGCGAAGAAAAAAACAAGTTCTGATGGAGAGAAGAGCGTAAGAAGGGACGATATTTTTAGAGTTCCAAACTTCTTCTAAGTACAGCCCGTCCGGAATGAAGTTACATTAATACCCTTCCGTGTTCTCTAATTTTTCAACTAAAAGTAATGTAAATGTTTACAAACCCAGGGTCAAAATACTACTTCTTTTCTTCCTCCGTGTTTTCCATTTGAAATAACCAAATCTCCTTCGTTCTTCTCCTTCGATTCAATTCTCCAGCAACACCATCACCACCACTTCCTTCAATGGGTTTTCATCACACATTAAAGTTTGGGTTGTTTATTCTTGCAGATGAAAATGCAAATCGATTTAGACCAGATTTTGTCGTTCCTGATTCGATTTTACTATCCCATAGATGTTGTCCTCCACCATCTACACCTGCAACTGTAATTTGAACTGCAACATCAACTCCTCTTCCATTTGATTCTTTCCGAAGGAACTATCTCTGTGCTGAATTTTGAATTAGTGATACCCTAGATTTTTTCATTTCTCATCACAAGCAAAAGGAAGAGGTAAACATCTATTTATGGTGTGGGCCTGTTATTGGTAGATTAGGGTTTCTTTGTTTGTGTTGATTGACTACAAAACTTAATTGAAACTCTATGATTAGGTAACTGTAGTATTTCAGTTCAGCTATATGATTAGCCAGGTTTAATTTTAAGAACAACACTATAAACATCATCAGAATACTGTCAAGGAATGCATGAGTTTGTAATCAATCAGCACAAACAAAATTTAACGATAATAATGCATATTGTTTTGAATGAATGTTGATTCACATGGATAAATTTTTTTGTTGTTGGAATTAACACGTATTTATATGTTTTGGTTTATTTGATTTGATGACTCAGGAGAGATTATCATGTTTTTAAGGGGAAATATTTTATGCAACAAATGGTGTGACATAATCCAATTTCCGCAACAACAAAGAGCAATCTGACTGCTGATTTGATGCTTCGTAGAGTCCGCCAATTCAGAGAGCAATATCTAAGTCTAGATTCGCCGCATGTACAAAGTGAAATAAGTAAGCTTACTCTTTTAAGGATACTTTTGGAGTAGCAGATAGCTAATAAGCTATTGCAAGCTTTAGTCTTACTAATCAACAAACGCCACACTTTTATAAACGTTGGTATCTCTTATTAAGTAACTAATTGTTGTGTCTCCAACTTCTGTAGCAATGAAGTGTCCTCTCACAAATCAGATGCAATGTAAGAATCCAATTGTTGCTAAACTGATGTCCACCTTAACGTCGCTTTTTGCCGGCAAGTTCAGCGTCGAGATGCGCAAGTTACCACATATCTCTTCCCCGCCGAAGTCCTAGGGTTGTCGAGCAAGTTCAAAGTCGAGAGTAGCACGCCACTGAGGCATCCCGAAAGAGAAAGGGCAAGTCAGTTGCACGTGATAACCAGGTATGTACTTTCTATAATTGCTTATCTATAGTTGCTTATGGGAATGGGGTACATTAAGTTATGCCATCTTGCTACCCGCTCTGAATTTAATGCAAGCATATAGGTTGCTTCTCAAATATATGGATTAGTGACTATATATTATTCATAAACAATGCACCGAATGAAATGACCTGTAATTAACATCGGAAGCACAAAATGAAATGACCTGTAATGAAGACTTCAGAGTTTAAGGAGGAAGTCTTTGTTCTACTAGCTTAGGGTCACTGAGCAATCAATGATATGTATAGGGTTCATGGTTCATGGTCTGTAGTATCTTTCAAAGAGAATAGCAGAATAGACTAGACACCAATGAAAAGATTTGAATTGTTTAAAAAAAAAAACCTTTCATTGGCAGAGTTGTGCTTCTGGATCCATAAAAAATAAATTTCTAAACCGGTATATACTTAGTTTAAACCTTAAAGAATTAAACCTTAATCTGTGCCCAATAGGTGAAGGAGAAAAGAGAAATGAAAATAATTAACGCAGCCAGTTATCTAATTTATTCAAATACGTATAAGTAGAAGAAATGTTAAGAACTCTTCTTATTTAGACCAAATCAATTGTTGCATACAAAGGTGGATTGAGACACCTTTTACACATATAGGAATTAAGAGAGTTAGGTGTTAACGTCTAACAGAAAACGGCCTGGAAAAATTCGGGTGCGGCACTTGGACCAATCAAAAGAAGCAAATACTGGTGTGCATAAGTGTAGACTGAGTATAAGAATATCTATGTACTCTTTTTAAAGTTTCTAGGAAGAAAACTAGCAACTTGATTATTGAGTTCCATGATCATATAAACCTGGATGGGCGAGTGGTTTGGAATCTCGATCTAAGGAGAATATTGACAGATTTAGAAATTGAAAAAGCCACTGCAATTTATGTGTTGTTAGAGGCCACCAAGATTTATGGTTCAAAGAGTTCTTTCTAATCGTCAGGATGACAACAAATTCAGAGAGTTCTATTTCTGTTAGAGCTAACTGTGTGTATTTTATTACTAACTCTAATAGGACTAACAAATTGGTCTTCTACTCATTTTTCTTTCTGATTTCATGGTATCAACATAGTGGATGCATGCTATGTTGTGTGAGGCGCGAGGCGAGGCGCCAAGGACTTCGCCTTGCGCCTTTATCGCCTAGGCCCGCCTAAGGCTGCCAGAAAAAAAGAAAAGAAAAAAGATAGTAGCTCTCGCCTTTGACGCCTCACTGACGAGGCGCCAACTCCACGCCTCAGGCGCCTTTAACAACATAGGATGCATGTAATTTGGTTGTGATGCGAGTCTGAAGTTAGAGACTAAATTCTATTGAGAAGTTGGCATTAGTTTTGCTTAGAATTACTTTATGAAAGTCTTCCCTATGATAGGGTTTAACTTCATTTTACTCATCTTACTTTGCACACATGTTGTACAACATTCATATTTGTATGTTCAAATAAAACTCATTTTTTTTATTTGTCAAACAGAAACGGCGCCGAGCAAACAACTACGTTCCTGGCAGAAACACGTAGGGAAGCATAGTTATTGGTTCAACGGATGGAGCTGGAACCAGTACAAGGTGCAACGTTACTGAGCAAGTCATTCTCCGCCGAAACCCCAGACTTCTTGATCAATTTCAGTGTGGAAAGGGGCACGCAACAGAGGCATCGCGAAAGAGAAAGGGCAAGTCAGTTGCGCTGTACTGGGTATGTACTTTCCCCGAAATGTCATTGCTCCATCTACTGTTATAGCACCATTTTTGAAAGCTGAGATGTCCGAGACTGAGTATCGATGTCTGCATGAAAATGAAATCTGACCGTGTTCTCGAGTAACACGTACGTTCTAGAAGATCGATGTTGACGTACCTGCAAATTTCTTATTATCACGAAAGTATGAAATGTACATATTTCCAGGATGTTAACATGATATCGAATGAACGTCAAACCATGTTAATAATTATTCGTACGTTGGAAAAGATCGATGTTGACACTGATATTCCTTCACATTGAAAAAACGCAAAATATAGAGCCTCATAGAATGGAAATGCAGTGGGTGCTATTGAACCCTTCTCTGCTTTGCCCCCTCAATGAAAAATGATGTTTAAGGGTTTGATTCAGTTAATGACCATCTAATCTAAATGTAAAGCTATGTTAGACTTGGACCCATAACATGCAAAACCACGAGATCAAAGTTCATGAGCTCGAACTGTGAATATGCACAGAGGGGCATTTGAGAAAGATACTGTTGGAATTAGAAATGGACACAATATGTGAAGACAAATACATTTTAATCAATTATCAATAACTTATTGCAGTACTACCTACATTATCGAAAACTTACCTAATTTTACTGATTTTCACAAGGATATATTGATGTTAAAAAAACTTACCTACTTTTATTGTCTAACTGCAGGTTCAAGAACTTCACAATTCAAAGGAGAAGATGCTTGCAAATTATGTTCCTATCTTTGTAATTCTACGTGTAAGTGCACTTTAGGGATTAAACATAGTGACTCTCATATTAATAATACATCATTTTAGTAAGCTGATCTTGCAATTTGGGGTCATAGTTCCTAGGAACACCAATTGGATATCCGGATCATATTTTAAAATTATGAGAAATGAAAATTGGTGAATGTCGTCCCCAATGCACCAGCACCACCGCCACAAAAAATGCCGGGTAATCCACTAGTTAATAATATTATGGGCCTGGGCTGCAAAAGTAGCGTTTTTACAACGCTTGACACCACCGATAACAAATTAGGCCTCTACTTCTTTTTAAACGTTGTCGGTTCTCTTTAACCGACAGTAAACAAGTCCCATATTTCTATTTCCCGTTGGTGTTGCTGATTCTATCAAGGTCTTCCTTCTCTTCATGAATTTGTGGTGTTTCTTAGTATGCATTTCATTGAAATGCTATTTGTTCTATCTCTCTTTGTGAGTTAGTTTTTGGTGATAAACATGTACATTGATTACCCAACCCAACTACGATGCTTGCAACACACCAACCAGTAACCTTATCTACTGCATATTTGAACTAAAAAAAAATTTAAGGGCAATTGGAATGTCTCGGATTTGATTTGAATTATCAGTTAAGTAGACGTCCTGTAACGGTTGTAATCAAGGGATATGTCTCAGCCGTCCATTTTTTCTGTTAAATATATATTTTTAGATAGTTATGCCCTTAATCAACTTCATATTTTTTCCGTTAAATCAACTCCTACTTCCGTCAATCAATCACCATCATGACCAACTTCATGAATTCGGGATATATTTCTAATTTTTTCCTCTCTTTAACCATTAAATGTTTTATGCGTGGATGACATAATTGTCTAAAAATATGTATTTAACGGAAAAAATGGACGACTGAGACATATCCCTTAATTTTAACCGTTACAGGATATATTTCTTAATTGCTAGTTTAAATCCGGGATATATTTCCAAATGTTTTTAAATACATGTTTAACAAATAATACAGTGCAAAAAGAAAAAATAAATAAATAATCAAATGCTGCTTCTTCAAAACTCGCAATAGATGAGTTGCTGTCCCTGAGATAGCTTGCGAAACTGATTAACCCAAGTTGGATCGATCATTTAAATAATTAAGAGTTAATTAATAGCAGCAGCTTTAAATATCCTCTCAAATGCCTTATTCAAGCAAGAATTATATAGTTTGTGGTTTATCAATTCCTTTTCTCCTCCTACAGTTACCCTCACCTTTCCCATGTAACTCACCAACGATATCAACAGGCTCTGCAAATATAGGGGGAGATATTGTTTAAGGATGTGTTAATTAATTTCACTTTTTCCAAATATCAATTATCCTGACACAAATATCATTGATTACCTGAGGAGCATTAATCACGCAAAAGTAGAGACCCTTAACAGGATGATTTGCCAATGACATTTGTTCCACTGGTCCTATCAAATTCGATATCGTCATGCTTGTGTTCCATAAGGTCTTATGGATGTAACGCGATGCAACCTATAAGCACAAGAAAATAACTCGCAATCACAACCCTGCTGCACTCCAAGATAAAAACTCACGAGCGAAAGTTAGAATTACCTACCTCGGGACCTCTTAATTTTCTCATCAAATTCAGTAAGCTGCCGTTTAGATAAACAGCCAATGAATTTTTCTTCTTGGTGATCAGTTTCTTAGCTTCGAAAACAAAATCTAACGGGTCAGTGCTCTCTATGTCAACCTTACCAGGTACAGATACATGTAAAAACCCGAAATTGTTCCCCCATGAAGTCGCAGTATTTGGTTTCGCCATCTCCTTCACCGTCTGGTAGCTAGTTATCTCCCTAGTGTTTAGTAAAACCAACGCTGTGGACTTTGCATTAGATGAACCCTTACTTACAGATTCCATGTAGAGTCTAGTTCCGTAAAATATTACGCCGACGATCACGTCGTTAATAGTCTGTGCCGCAAAGAAAATATACACATCACAACTATAAGCTTATGAAATTGCTATGAATGCTTAAATTCTGTTTAAACAAGATACGATGTTTTGAGCTTACCCCGCCGAGTTTTGTTTTAATTTGTTTGATTTGATCAAGAGAGAAAGTAACAGTGGAAATCTGAATCGGTTTTAACTCGACTCCAACAGTAGCTGATCTAACAGGGCTAACATGATCTTCCAGAAAACTACTCTTCATTAGACTCCATGTGAAATCTGTGACAGTATTCATAAACACTGACAAATTCTCTGTAACACTACTCTTCCTCTTTTCGGCACCAATCTTTGGAAAAGTTAAAGGAAGAGATGGATTGTCAGATCTCTGTAAACAACTAAAAAGAGCACCCATAAGTGAATATCCATCACCTAAGGCATGATGTAGCTTGAACAAAAGTGTCCCCGCAGCATACGTTGTTGGGTACTTAAATATGTGAATCTCCCATAAGGGTCTACTCTGTGGTAGTTTCTCCATTGCTATCTTTGTCGTGTATTCTTGTAAGTATTCGTCGTAAGATTCTAACGACAACCCCTCAGGGAATATGGGAACCTGAACATGGTCGTCGAGTTTAACACTTACCTTCTTCCAGTGTTTTCCTCCATTTTCATCATCTTTTACCTGATTCATTAAACCATTGTTGAAATTAGTATACAAATTGCACATTAATTGTTACAATGACTAGATCACAATAGAAAAAGAAAAAATTGTTTACCATGATAGAGGAGAAACGTGGGTTGATGGGGATGAAAACATCTTTGAGCAATGACAGTGTTTGAGAGTCATCAATGGGAATCTCTGACTCTAAAGCTGCAAGAACGCAAACAGATAGTGATTCGCTATTGAAAAACTGTGCGGTTGGTGTTGCTGGTTCTATCAGTTCCTCCTCTTGATCATGAACTTGTGGTTTTTCTTGTATAGTTTCCATTGATCTCTGTTTCTTGGGTTGTCCTTGGTACTGTCTGATGACTGATAATTGTAATATGTATAGCAAAATAGATAGATGGAGAAATAAATAAACAAGTAAAGGTAACATTTAGATTCACCCATGTCCCATGGGATTCACAGTCATTCAACTTTACATAATCATAATTGAATCAGATAATAATATTTCAACTTTTAAAGTACATTTTATTTTCTCAAAGTAGCCCAATTAAGAAGATATAACATTCAAAAGTTCAAATTAAAACACTCCCATTAATCTAAACAAGGAGGTTTAATAAAGTAGTAAAGTATAATATGATGACCAGATGAATGTGAATATGGGCATTCAAATTTAGGATGGCAGTTGGGTACACATTGATTACCAAATATCAATGCTTGGAGTTGGAACATACCAACCAACTACTTGTTGTAAAGGAGGAAGGAAGGAGACTGACTGTACATACAACTGCGTCTTCATTTAAACGACACCACTACTCCTGCTAGTAGTAAGTATATGTTGGATTGTAGATCTATGCGCATTTTTGTTTTAAACATTCATCAGAACTTCCCCATTCTGTTAGTAATGCAGTTAAATGTGTACGTGCCACAAGCCACACGTCCAATTGGACTATTTTATCCCTTGACTTTTTAGCTGTGGTTAACCCAACTTGAGGCTGGTTAAGGTGGGACCTGAGAACACGTATAACAATCAGATGGTTGGCAGTTTTTTAAAACTCTACAACAGCCAATTTAGCTCACTGTTATTTTCTTTATAAAAGGAGACTGGTGTTGATAGTTGGAAACACACCATTATCATGAGTGAGGGTGTGATTTTAACAAATCAAAATGTGCATGGTATGTGTAAGCATATGGGAATCATAAGTATATGATCATAAAGTAGTACTTATATTATGTAAACCATGTTCAACACAAACAGTAACAAAACAGAGACAAACATGGATGTCTCAAAAACACAGTTGAGACATTCTAATAAATCTATACCTAAAACCATCCAACACAACCCCCATTCATAAACAAAAAAAACATATACAGAGACAAACATGTCTCAAAGGTTAAATTACCTAAAAACTATAACCATTCCAATACATCCGAATATCAATAGTAAAGAGACAAACATGTCTCAAAGTAAGAAAATGTCGAGATAGGTTGGTATCTAGTAACACTGATGCATGTTCATAAACTAAAACATCACGAAGAGAACAGTGAAGAAAACATACTTGTAAGCACTAATCCAGCTGAAGAGATTGCTGGACTGACTGGCCATGAACAAAGTTCCCATCTGAAGTCTGACAAAAGGCATGGTTGACATTTGTAGTAGTTCTGCCCCTTGATCCTCTCGTTTACCCCTGGCCTCTAAGTTGCTAAGTCATTGTAGAAGAAGTGTCTGTATCAGTCAGTGGTAACAGTGGAAACTCTCATACGTATCCCTCTTGCAGTGGAACCTCCTTTACCTCCTCCTCTTGCAGAAGTGCTAAATGTCCCACCCTTTCCATTTGAGACCTCAAATCCCGAGTCTTCAGAAATACTACCAGCATCAAAATGAGCCAAGTATCCATCCCAATTTAACTCATCATTGTCGTCAACAAAGTTTCAAAAAGCGAAAGCGTAAAACGATACGCTATTCTAGTAAAGCGTAAACTGTATCTTTAAAACGTTGTTGATGCGTAGCTTCAACAAAATATATATAAATAAATATATAAATACCGATAGATTTATATAAACTTCAGTACCATATTTCATTTAATAAGTCTTCCTCTAATAAATGGACCTTTAACTTCAGTACCATATTTTTAAGTTGGATCTTTTTTTGTGGATTTCTTAGCTTGGGTAGGCTGGCTAGCCATTGCATATTAGAAGGATAGAATTATAGAATAACAGAAGAAGAAGAACAGAAAGAAAAGGAAGAAGAAGTTACAGAAGATGAAACGTTAGTCTCTAAACAATGAGCTTTTTAAGAGTTAATAATCCTGGCGTTTTTGAGGGCTACAAAAAACTAATTTGGGGCGACTAATTTAAACACATCCAATAGATGTGGCTATGTGATAACCTAATGGTATGTAAAAATACCTATAACCCTCTCAGTAATCAAAAAATACCATTAACCCTTTCACTAATAAAAGTACAAAAACCTAACCTAAACCTTTACCATTTTTATTCCAACCGATTGTCACTGATTTCTCTTCTTCTTCTCTTGTTTTCTAACTATCGATCGTGGCTAAATCATTTAATCGTAAACCGATTAATCGTAAACCAATTCATCGTCGTAATTACAATCTAAAGATTGTTCGAAAAAAGCAAGCAACCCATCAACCTGATAATACTAATTGGTCGAATTTTGCCGAGAGAATAAGAAATAGAGAGATTGTTGAAGAACATAGTAAGGAATATGAAGAACACGAAGATGATGATCTAGATACGGAGATTGATTCCGACAATCAGCCTCTCCAGCACTATGTAAGGGCTCCAATAAGGTAAGGGTTTACCAATATTTGTGTTTATTATGCTTCAATCGAATGAAATCGTCAATAGAAAATCAAGGATCTTAGGTTATATGTCATAATCGGTAGTTTCGTGTTTGTTTTAACTACCGATTATGTTAGTGTTCTTCATTGCTCAAGAACATCGACCATAATCGGTAGTTATATTTAGTCTTTAACTACCGATTATATTCTTGGATCAAAAATTTAGGCATAATCGGTAGTTTCGTATAGGGTTAAACTCCCGGTTATGAAAGTTAGTGATTCCTCAAAACATCGACCATAATCGGTAGTTATATTTAGTCATTAATTACCGATTATATTCCTGGACCAAAATTTAGGCATAATCGGTAGTTTCGTATAGGGTTAAACTCCCGATTATAAAAGTTAGTGATTCCTCAAAACATCGACCATAATCGGTAGTTACATTTATTCATTAACTACCGATTATATTTCTGGACCAAAATTTGCACATAATCGGTAGTTAATCTTTTTATGTAACTACCGATTGTATGTGTGTCCATATCTTAGACTTTTCTGTTCCAGTTTTTATGCATAATCGGTCGATAATATGGAGCCCGTGCTACCGATTATGTACAATCGGTTGTTAGTTTGTTTTTTTACTACCGATTATGTAGTGATTAAACGGTGTCTTCTTGAAAATAATTGTTCTTTATTTTTATTTTTTTAGGGAAAGGCGATCTAAGCAAGCCCAAGATACAATTGTTTCGGGGCCTCGTCATGAAGGGGGTAAGAAAGTAACTGCTAGTGCAGGAAGAGAAAAGAGCGCTAGCAGAATTGATATCACCGAAGGAACTCAACCAAGTGTTCCAAGAAGTAGAAACAAGAAGAAGGAGAACCAAGTGCTCCACAAGTTAGATACCAAGATGAAGGAGAACCAAGTGGTATACAAGGAGAGGACAAGGTACAAAGAAGGCAATTAAGAAGAAAGGAAACACCAAGTCCCCGCTTCTTTGAAGATGAAGGGTATTCAAGAAGGCCAAATCCCTGGGTTACCAAGAGATAAAGGAGATCTTTTATTTGGATACAAAGACTCTTGGGGCGAAAGAAATTTATTCAACTGAGGTAATAATTATAAAACACCATTATTAACATATTGTATTTTTATTCGTAGAAGTGTTAAATGTTATTCTAAGTATTTTATAATTCGTCGTGTATATTAGGACCATTCTGATGCGGTTCATCTACTCAAACCTACGGCTGCACCAAGAAAGATGAAAGATTGGCCGTTAAATGGTGAGTATGAATGGTTCAAGCAAATTATTTATCACTCGGGGTTATCTACAGCTGCCGAGAATTCAATGTTACAGCATGACCGGGTGTCGATATCAGCCTTAATGGGGAGAATGTATCCTGAGACCGATACCTTCCACATGTTGTTTAGAGAGATGATGATCACCCCTACCCCCGATGATGTGGTGCAGATTCTAAGTCTCGCTGACCATGGTACGATAGTCAAGTTTGATTATGTGAAGCAGTTAAGCTGGGAACAACTTTATTTGTACACTCAGAAGTGCCTTGGTTGGGATCGAGCGACATTCGACGATGAGTTCAAATGGTGCTTTCCTTACAAAACCCGATAGTTCAGCATGGTTCAATTTATGAATATATTCAAAGGCACCAAGGTTAAAGAAGAAATGAATCCAGAGTTTAGCGATGACGAAGGCAATGCTACAGCCACTGCATATCTTCTCTATGTTTTTGGATGTGTCATTTTCCCAATTGTAGTGGCAACCGGGTCGACGTCAACCTTCTACAACTTTTGCATCCTCTCAACAAAGTTCGTGACTACTCGTGGGGCACCGCATGTCATGCGTTCTTAATGGAAGAGTTGAGAAAGGCATTGAGGGAATCAACTAGCTAAATTGCCGGGAACGTGAGCCTACTACAGGTATTTTGGTAACTCTATTGATGTTTTGATTGTTATTTATTTTTTTCTCTTTTAAGAATCAATTTTCTCATACTTGGTTTGATATGTACACTAGACATGGATCTATGACCACTTCCTGTCCCTCGAGTTGGCCAAAGAGAATCCGGCATGGGAGAAAGGAACACCCCGAGGAACAAAATACATATTTGACAACAACCATTCAAGGCCTAAGGAGCAGGAGTTGATTTCTTTGAGGAGGAAATTAGAATCGATGACGTCCAAAGATGTATGCTTTGATCCATACATGGAAGACCGAGCTAGTGGTCATATAACGGGAAGGTCTGAGTTGTTGTTTTACTATGGACCCTTGTGGCATCCCACTGGATATGTCATGTACAATGCCTCTAGGGTGATGGGTCAACTCGGTTATGTCCAAGAAGAACCTATGAGTCACATGCGCGGCAGGTTCAAATTGGACGTCGAGAAATCTACTTGTGGTAAGGACTCTATCACAGTAGTTTACTCTGATAACCCATCCGTTGAAGATTGGAATAACATGATGCAATATATGATCAACGATGGGAGACCTGTCAACCGAGGTGATGAAGTAGATCCACGCTATATGGTAAGGTACCGGGAGTATTCTCATTTTCATGTGATTGATGTGATTTTATATAGTGGTAAAAAGAGGTTCGATTCTCGAAC
>JAJJMC010009201.1:184488-225348 GCA_023531435.1 Papaver californicum
TTCTTAGACTACCGATTATGCATGTTCAAAATGTTGAAATTTTGATAATTTTTTCGGTTTTCAATTTGGGGCAACATACACAATCGGTAGTTTGAAAAATTCTTAGACTACCGATTATGCGTAGACAACAATAATCGGCAGTTAATCATGTTCTCGTACTACCGATTATAGCAAAACAAGTATAATCGGATGATTAATTGTTCATTGAACTCCCGATTACAATGGATTCGGTAGATATGGTACTCCATTATGATACGTCCATGACATTAAATGCATGCAAAAAATGATTTTTTTTGTTAACGATCAAAAAACATTGCATTAATATTTGCCTATACATTTATGTTCAAAATATATATTCAAAATCAACTACTCACCATCCGAGGTCAAATCAATTGGGTCCTTTCCTGAGCTTGTTAAACGATCCCAACGTTTCATGTTGGACTCGTATTGCTTCAACAACTCCTTACAATGGTTAGTTGGGAAGTAATCCGACCACCTAATCAATGGAGGTAATGGACAGTCATCGGTTAACCTTAAACCGATAAAATGATTGCTATTAACCCATGCCATAATGATTCGTGTATCCTTGACGATTCATCACACACCGTCCTTGTGGGTGTAAATGTAACATTCACTCCTAATGAAGGAGGACATAAATAATGTACCACGCAGTTCAATACATCCGCTAAAAGATACTCACATATCGGCATTACCATCCAATACCTGGATCCGATTGTCTCCAATCCGTTTCGGCATTTTACACGAGTGTATAACTCTTTGATCTCTTGTTCTATGATATGTTTATCTCATTCTCTCATCATTTCAATATAAAATTCCTTATCCTTCAATAATTGTGCGACCATCTTATTTCTTAAATATTGTCATTGGGTGATATTCTCGATAACCGCCTTACTAAAGTCTCCTATTTGTTTCTAAGCAACGTGAAAACCACAATTGCCATTGTCGATGGACAAAACAAATTGTATAATGAGTAGAGGGAGTTGTTCCAAATACTCATTGTGTATAGGTTGGGTTTGACTTAGTTGGGAAGGAATCGTAGAGACCTTAGGTTTGACTTGTCCTGAGCTTGGTCCACCTTGATCCTTCCTTGGACGACCCTTTTTCCTTAGAGCCGACACATATTCATACTCAGCTTCAGTACTTCATGTCTAGAAAGGTCACGTTGACTAGATAACCATTCCTTTAACTCTTTTCTTTGAGTTGACCTCGACTTTTCGGTTTTCGGCCTACCCATCGCCTTTTCTTTCATTGGTTCTTGAACAACCTTTAGACAGGGATGAATGGCTTCCTCTAAACAGTGCATCAATATTTGCTTTTGTGTCCCATTTGACGTAGAGTAACGCTCGAGTATTCGTATAAATATTTCTGTCTCCACGAACGACGCACCATATACTACCGATTATAAAGTTTGCAAAATATAAAATTTGTAGGTTTAGAGAAATTCATTTTTGGGGCGACTAACATAATCGGTAGATAATAAGTATTCCTAAACTATCGATTATGCAAACAGAAATTCAAAAAAAATTCAATTTGGGGATTTTGTATCATCGGTAGTAAGTAATCTTCACGAGACTACCGATTATATAATTATTTTGGAACAGAAGTATAATCGGTAGTTTATGGTACTCCATTATCTACCAATTCTGGGACGTCCATGGCATTAAATGCATGCAAAAATGAATTTTCTTTGTTACCGATCACATACAAACACATACAAAGTGGGTTTTTGAGCTTCTTAACACAATACATGATTGTTTGATGCATTATTATCTTCATTTTGATGTGATTCATCGTTTTCTCTCGCTAAATCGTCGTCTAAGTTTTCTTCCACACCAAAATTTGGATCATCCAACAAATATCCCAAATCGTCATCTATAAACGTCTTTGAACCTTCAATATTATGTTCTTCATGATGTTTCTCACCTTCTTCCTCATGCTCATCCATGTTTGTTATTGATTTTAGGTAAAACCTAGTTTTTCCAAACTTCTTCTTCTTCTTCTTCTTCTCTAAAACACTTTCTATTTCTATTCCAAAACTATAGCTCAAATTCATCATCTAACACTAACTATAACCAACTTAATTAACTAATTAATCAACATTAATACTAATTAAGTAAAGGCAGATTAGCCATTAAATAAAATATATGGATAAGGGGTGTACTGATATTACTTCATAATGACCTTATTTTGTTTTATTAGTCGCCCCAAATTATTTTTTTGTAGCCCTTAAAAACGCCAAGTTAATAATAGTTTTTAGGATTTTTGTTATATTAAAACAAAAAAAAGAAACTTTTGAACTTATTTTTGGACTTTAAAACTTTTTTTTTCCTAACATATATGACCTAAGTATTGAGGCGGCCGTATTAACACGATTTTCTATTAGTACGCTAAAAAGAACGCATCAATATTAGGCTACACAAACGGGACCCAGATCCGCCACCCGACCCGCACCCGCCATTTTGACCCGACCCGCACCTGATCGCAGATAAACGGGTCGAGTGCGGGTGACACCTTCTCTCACCCGACCCACCCGCCCAACCCGCCAAAAAAAATCCTTATTTCCTAGCCCTCGGATTAGATAGCCTTGTTTAATATGAGCCGTCGATTGGAGATGAAAACAAAGCTCTATTTTCCGTGTATCCGTCTGGTTTCTCTGATTCTCTCGACCTAACTCCTCTACATTTCTCTGTGCCTCCATCTCTTCCTTCTTCTTGTTTTTCTTTCTTATAAAACAGAGCGACAACAATCTTAAACAACAACAACAAGAAAGATATTCTTCTTCTTCTTCTTCGTATCAATCAATTCTAGGTTTGGTTTTCATGATTGCTGTTACCATTATCGTATTCATGTACATACATAGCTCTGATCTAATACTTATAGTCCTTCTTATGATTATGATTAGTTGTATCCTGAAACAGATTTATGTGAATTTGTTGTTTTTCAAAGTCATTGTTGAATTTACTTTCGTGGGTTTATTTTAAAATACGTGGATTTGATGAATTATATTATCTATTTGCTATGTATAGATCTTTATCTTCTTTCATTTTGATGTGGATCTGGTCTCTGTTCTTGCTCTAGTTGGTAATTCAAGTCTGATTCTCTCATTTAGTACGCCTCTTGATTCACTACCGACATTCTTTTTTTTCCTACATCTGTACAGAAAACACTATGTCCGACAGGATTTGTTATTGCAAGCATTTCTTCTTTATGTAGATGTATCCAATTTTATATCCTTACTATTTAAAACTTGTTCTCCTGTTAGCTTCCTTAGTTTCAAGGAGTCCATGTTTATATATGTTTCACTTTTATTTTTGATGTTCATAAGTCTTAACTACCACAAGTTTTGCAGTATTACTTCTGCAGAAGGGGCAGAATGGAATGGACTGTGATGTACTAGTCGGATTAGGCTTGTTGTGACAACATAAGGCTAGTGATTAGTGAATGTGAAGTAGATGAAAAATGGGTTCTGGTGGTTAGAGAATTTGAGCTCGAGATGAATCTGTTAAAGCTTAAGTTTGTGTTGAATCTGAGATTACATGGAAGAAGGTTAGATTGTTGTCGTTGAGATTTTGGTTAATTGAAGACAACAAATGGTTGATATAGCATATAAGTATGATTGAATGAATGAATGAATGGTTTGAATTATATTGCAGGGAAGGAGATATAGTGGTGTTAGAGCGACAACAAGTTCATGCCTGAGTTTCCTACAGAAATACGCTAGAAGTGTTTGTGAAAATGCCTCAGTGAAGTGTGGCCTGAGTTTAGAGGGAGTGTTGAAGGATAAAAAGAGTATTCAGAGTTTATGGAATATGGGAACATTGGGTTTGAGCTAGATTTGAGTTTACAGCGATTGCAAGTTTGGTTCACTGAGTTTTAAGTCGAGAAACCAGCTGAAAAGAGGTGGATGTTGCGACAGTCTGTGACATCTTTGCCAAAGTTTGTGGTGCTAGTTTAGGTTAGAATTTTGGTGCAGAATCTGGACGGATGACCCGCACCCACCCGCATCTGATCCGTCAAAATGAAAGATCAAATCCGATTCAACTTATCCTATGACAAGTTAGGTGCGGATGAATAGTTCAATCACCCACCAAATAACGGGTCGAACATGAATGGGACCAAATCCGACCCAATATACAGCCCTAATCGATACGCACCTCAAAACCATGGTCATCAGAACCTACAAAAATATATACGGTAGTCAGTATTTAAAAGGTAAAACCAACCATTAAAGCCATACACGATATAATAATAAAACTTTCTTCGTAACCCACGACTAAACCCACTTATCTATATAGCCTATAGTATTTAAAATTGTTTCCTAAAGTGGAAGATACTAAATAGTCTACAATTTGATAGAACAAGAAAAGTAAAATGTGGTTATACAGCTATATTGGTGAAATTTTACAAAAATAATCTCCGTCTTCCAATTTACCATGTCATAACCAGAAACATAAAAACTGATACCGTGTAAGGCCATAAGTTATACTTTTCTGTATCGGCGGTATATATATATATATATATCACGACCTAGTAAGCTAGAAATTCTGATTAGTATAAACTAATTAAAATAGTTGTTGTCGCAGAACCAAATGAAACCCCTATTCATTTTAGTTAGTTATGTTCATGTGAATACAACAATGGCCCGTACGCACATAATATAAATAAACATACAACAATTAGAAAACCATAAATAATTGAATTGAGACATACATTTAGACCTCAACAAAAACAGAATCATCATTTTATCCAACATTAAAAATCAATTCTACCAAAAATCTTACTCATTACGTAACTAAAACAATGTACTAACGAAATGAATTAATCATAAACTGGCATGAATTAATCTTCTCTCCACTCTATATTAATTCTTCGCACCTTTTTCTGCCCTAGAAATGACCTGCATCTCCATCTCCATCTTCACCCTCTATATTTACCAAAACCATAAAAATCTTCCCCTCCCTGTCAACATCAACGACCATAGGAAAACCCTCGAATTTCTAAAGGAGCAGAAGATTTAAAGAAATTTTTGCACAAGATCTGATTGCTGAAATTTAGCTTAGACCTATCTGACATTTCACTTAACACAATCAACAATCCTACAAGTTTCCTGGAGATACGATAGGAGCAGATGACCTTAACCATCCTAGAGTTAGGTTAACTAAGACCCAGAAGTCAAGAGTTAACAACTCTACCCTCCGGTTCAGTCAAGTGACTCCATGTGTACACTTAACGGCTCACTTAACAGAATGAGAAGTTGCTAAATTACCTTTTTTTTTTATAGAATCTAATTCTAGATCTTGTCTGAACGTGAACATACATGCACTTGTCAACCTCAACCAAATTACTTTTTATCTACATTCCTTTATCTTGCTGTTTCTTCTGATCGGCAAAAGCAATGCATTCTTCCCCTCACCTACATTATTTATCTTGCTTCTGAATTTGGATTTGCGAACAGAAGCTCACCGTGTGGGAAATCCAACGTGATATATAAAGCATTAAGAAAGATTGTATCAAAACAATAAAAAAATAGAAATTATTTATTAATTTTTTTTACATATTTTGGTTAATATAAAACAATGCTTTTATATAGGTTTTAAATGTACCAGCATCAACCAAAGCCTTATACTCCTCAGCAGAAGTAACTCTCCAAACCTCTTCTTTATTGGTAGCAGTAATACAAGTAGGAACTGATGTATGAGGACATGATAACTCATGAGTTATTCCTTTAGAAGCACAAAAGTCTTTAAGAAAAGAGTTTAAAAATTCACCACCATTGTGACAACAAATTCTCAATTCTAGTTACAAAGGTAACAAAAGCATGTTTAAATTCAGATTTAGATGACAAAGGGAGAATCCAACAGTATATGGTGTATTCATCAACAATATTAGCATAGTACAAGCTACCAGACAGAGATGCAACATGACAAGGACCCCAAAAATCTATGTGCAACAACTCCAGAGGTTGTTGAGCAACAATACAAGATAGTTGAAAGGGAAGTTTTTGACATCTACAAAGCTTGCAATCATTACAAAAGAAAGGTTTATTTGCTAAACTAGATAAGTGCAACAAAGAACAAAGTCTTCGCATAGTTTGAGAGGATGGATGACCAAATCTTCTATGGAGAAGAAAAGGATCACTTGTTGTAGAGGCAAAAGCATGATGAGCATGGCTGAAAGGGATGGGATAGAGGCCATGTATATGTGGACCTTGGAAAAGAATCCTCCCAGAGGTCTGATCCTTCACAGAGAAACCATGAGAATCAAGAGTTAATGAGCAGTTGTTCTCATATGTGAATTTGTGGATAGACAGTAAGTTGTAAGAGGACTGAGACACTATAAGAATGTCACTAAGAGCAAAAGAATGATTATTAACAAGTCTACTAGAATATCCTTTATGAGTAATATGCATACCTTTACCATTAGCAGTATGAATTACTTATGATCCATCATAAGGTGTAGCTTCCTGAAGTACCTTTGTAGATGGTGCAATATGATTGTTAGCACCAATGTGAGCAATCCATTCTTCATTATCAAATATGTCAGCATCAGCTAGCATATCACTGAGATTAGCTGGAGGAGATCTCCCTTGATAAGAGAAATTTAACCTTTGAGTACAAGTGGTAGCAATATGAGCAGAAGAGTTACATATCTGGCAAACATGCATGTCACTGGAATTAAAACCTCTACTAGGTGAATTTCTTTGAAAAATAGTTGGATTAGAAAACCTGTTACCACTATAGGGACGAACTTTAGAGAAACCTCTTGAATTAGAGTATGAATTTATGAAGGAGCCTCTATTTGTGTTGGCCAGAAAAGCTTTAGCAGTTGTTTCATCTTTGAGTATTTTGGATCTCTCAAGAATAACTGCTTCCTCACTTAATAGATTGTTATGTAACTCAATACAGGTAACAGGTGGATTCATATGCCTCATTAAGGTTGCAAAAGGAATATATTCATTATTCAAAGCTTTAAGAGTAATGACAACATGTTCTTTGTCAGATATTACCTCTCAGCAACTGCTAGTTGATAAGGCAAGAGTTTGATTTCATTTATGAGAGTTGGAATGGATTTATTACCTTGAGTAATGGAAATAAGTTTTGTGTGCAGCTGTATTGAATGGGTAGAATATGTTCTTCCAAATCTATCTTCAATGTTTTTCCACAGATCTGCAGAAGAAGTAGATCTAGAAAAATATGCAATAACTGAGTCGGAAATTATAGAATTATTCCACATTGTAATTGTAGAATCCTCATTTAGCCAGTCAGTGTAGAGAGGATTTTCAATTCCATTTGTTTGATTTCTTGGACTTTTAAACTGAGGTGGACATTCATAAGTGCCATCTAGAAATTTCTTGAGCTTAAACTTCTGAATAACTGGATTCATTAGATTTCTCCATGTAATGAAGTTGTCTTCCTTGAGTTTCAGATGAACAAAGTTTGTGAGTTGATTAAGTGGAACATTTGAGAGTAAGTTTGATGTAGGGTTCTCCATTGTTGATGATGAAGGAAATGTTTCAATCATAAGTAGATCTGAGAACTAACACAGAATAATCACCACTAACACAGAACAAATCTTTTGTTGTAAAAGCAAAAGAAATGAAGATTAAACTGAAGGAATTTATTGGACCGAAAAAAAAAGAAGCATGAACTCTGTAATTCTGCTCTGATACCATGATAACAATGTGTTAATGGTGAGAGAATCTCTCTTGAATATCAAACAAGAAGCTTAGCTTCAGATTACAAAATGATTGAGTTAGGCCCAGTATTTAAGGGAAGAATTAATAGGACTAACTTGCACACATACACATGACTCGTGTGTTCATAACAGACTTCAAACTTGCACATGTAACAGCACATGTATGTGCTCTTAACAAAATACAACAGACACACGTACACATCACATGTGTGAACTCATAATAGAATATGAGTTTGTCTGTTAAGCAGTTGAGATTGTTTTAATACCTAGAAACCCTAAACCTTACTACACATATAACTCCTAATTTTTAGGAATTAAGTCTCATATTTGAATGTGTTTAATACTTTCGCTAATACTAGAACATTTAACAAACAATTAATCAAATTTTAAAATATTCAAAAATCAAACATAATTATCCTAAATCTAATATTTGAATTATAATTTCAACACCCTCCCGTAATTCAAATATGCATCTTAAATGTTGTTATCATGTGATCATCATCATGAATTAGAAAGCATCAAGAATCATCATTAGCAGCATCATCCCCAAAATCATCATTATCAACAACATCTTTGATTGTCTGTCACTACCATCATCATCATCATAAAGATCATCGTCGTCACGATCATCACTATTATCATTAGATGATCAACATCCCACATAATTTTAACTAATCTAACTTACAATGCAAATTAAATATTTGCACCTTCATCATCTTCGTACAGTACTTTCGTTGTTCACACATCACATGTGGATCGGTAGATTTCTCATAGTTGGTGCTGCTGCACATGCAACCATTTTATGGTAAGATATTATGATCCAACTACTCGATACAACGATCTATTAGATCGTGTCCTTAGGCACCGCGATGCAATCATATCGCATCTCAACTGGGCATGGGGTGTTATTTACATGATGTACATCACATATATGAAATTTATAGATATGTACATATATGAAAATACAAGATACATATTGTAGATTAATCTAGATGAAGCCTATACCTCTTTATATAGTACCGGTACAACTTGAGACAACACAATAATAGAAACTATGGTAGAAAGAAATTGATATCTTTCTACCATACTACCGGATCTCATATACTGCTGATTCTAGTCCGCCCATTTCATTTAAGACGTGGCCCATCAATATTTTTTTTCTGGCAAAATAACCAACACCTTGCAAGACAAAATATCAAATCATAACCTATAACAAAATATTTAGAATTTTCTACATATTTTGAACAGAAAAACTTCATCAATTTTCTTCATAACAACTTTTCCATCATAAAAATCATTTTTTTTCTACATGTGAACTCATCTGACTGCCTGAATAGATGTAGTGTTTACTTCCCATTGGTTTCCTTAGGTTTGTCATACCCTGCAAGGTATTCAAAACATGGATTGTAGTACCAGAAGTCAATCCACCGTGTATTATGATTAATATTAACATATTAGATTCGTAAACAAACGCTAGAAAATTACCTTTCTTCTCAATCTAAGTCTTAAGCTTAATGCAGTCCTTCTTCATGTGTCCCTTCTTTTTACAAAAGAAACACGTAGACTCCTTCTTTATGCCTTGGTTAGCTGAAAGCTTTCCCTTTTCCTTAATGTAATCCTTTTTCTTCTTTGAAGAAGAAGTAGTAGTAAGGTTCACCTTTTCGCCCTCTTCCATCCTCAATCTCCCCTCCTCTTGAACACACATGGTCATAAGTTCATTAATTGACCATTTATACTTATGTGTGTTATAAGATATCTTAAAGGGGCCATATTGTGGAGGAAGAGTGCACAAAATGAAATGAACTAGGAAAAAATCAGACATGGTAACTTCCAAATCCTTAAGTTGGACCGCAATATCCCTCATGCTCATGATATAATCACGCACACACTTAAACCCATTGTGCCTCATGGACGAAAACTTCATAATTAAGGTGCTAGCAAGAGCTTTGTTAGAACTTACAAATTTCTCATCAATGGCTTTAAGGAGATCTTTAACCTTAGTATGCTTATCGAGAGAACCCCGAATACTAGCACAAATTTTGGTCTTTATGAACATAACTGAGAGATGATTAGATCGATCCCACTTTTCATAAAGATCAACTGCATCTAGAGTACTAGTCTCAGTTATGCTAGGTGGTTTGTCTTTCCGAATAACATAGTCGATATCCATCCACCACAATTGTAAAAGCATTCTTTCTTTCCACACCTTATAGTTATCACCTTTAATTCAAGAATAACACAATTGACATCAGAAATGTTTCCAGTTAAAATTGCTGCAAAGAAAATTTTTATACATGCTGATAAATAAAAAATTTGAGACTTAAACTTAATCATGATTTATCAATGCAAGTCATGCATAAAAATATGAATCTAGTGACATAAAACTTGCCTGTGGGCTAAAGTCCTACTCAAATTAGATTCATAACTAAATGATGAAACTATTAAACCATATTCATTCCTTAATTCCTGTGGGTAGATTAAGGAACATAATTCAATATTTCACCCCAATTAATCATACAAATATAATAAAATTTTCTGTGGGCATATTTCGTCGTATTACATATGATTAATTACAAATTTATGTCTAGTTTCCACATGTGATTTCTTAAGAAAATTTTAAATAACTAGAGATGTTGTGGCTACTCTCTAATTACTAAAATTATTAAATCACTTGACATATTTCTTTAATCTTTGTTCATGTACAATCCTAATGGTCATAATATATATATATATATAGCTAAACATACTAGAGTCATTGAAAAACTCACTGATAAACACATTATAGTGATTGTGGTTTCAAGAGAAAATTCATGCTAAGAAATACCGCTTACAACTTTAATATTCATCACATCAGTGAAGCTGTAACCCATGCACAATGCTCAAGGTACAATGCCAGACAATATTTCATATCACTATAAGCTAGTGTCTATGATGAATTTTTTTTTTATCAATTTTTTTTAACATTGTACAAAATACAGAAAACAAATCAAATGGCATAGGTTTTTCATACAGTATTACTCCAAGAAATTAACCTCTCCAGCCATGTTTATGCCAATATCAAAACCAGCCCTTGCTATCTTTACACTGGACAATACCTTACTAGGTGACACTAAAGAATTGTATCCAAGAAGGGACAATGATTTTCCGTATTCAAAACAATAGTTTAGAAAGAAAATCATTCTACAAACTGTAAACCAGGCACAGGAAACCACACGCTTTTTTTGCACTGATTTTGTAGAATGACTCTAACATAATCTCAGATATACGAGTCCGATGTAAACAAAAATGCAAGGATATTCATAGAGAAATACGGACTATAGCTACTTCATATAATGTTTATTCAGTAAAAGTAAGTCACTATAACGACTAAACATGCCGTAATTTTCAAGCAAGGATGAATTGATTATGAACTTCAATTGAAAGAGAACGAGTGGGAGAAGTGGCACCGCAACTGACCAGGCATCAACATGGCACATCAGGTTTAACACACTGGTTAATGGTTCTAATTTCATTGCATATTCTACTTGGACACTGTAGTGTATGATTTCATAACTAAGATACCCATTTTAACAGAGGCGGGTATATGTTAGTCTCAAAACAAAGGGTTGCCAGTTAACATTTCATAATGAAGTCTTTGAGGCAGGAAAGACATGACTAGTTTCACAAATAAATGCACCAGACAGTAAATTATGTCGTCACATAATCATGACTTTTCTTTAGCTCGTCCAGTATGAAAAAATAAATGGTTATAAGAATAAGAGTCGGGAGGACATAGAGGTCAAGTTCAAGAATGAAACCGTCAATTAAGTTCTCAACTCAGATATCATATTATTGCCGATTTAACAAGTCTATGGGAAGAAACATCTTCTTATGCTTTTAAATGAAACATGTCTAGTGGAACTATTTGTAAGAACATATATAATTTCATAACAAGCAAGGCAGAGGTGATTACAGGTTCTGATACCAAATGTAAACCTATATATATCTCTATGTATATTCTAATCACAATATGAATATGCAATAATGAAAGCGGAAGCAATAAAAGAGATTGATTTTTGTGTACCTCCCGCCATTGCAATTTGAAAGCTTAATCCTTGAGTTTGCGTCAATTTCTTAGTTCATGTGAACTTTGGTTCCAAACCTTCTTCTCACTTTTTAGATGGTATATTCAGTTACAAGAGTGAATTTGATGACCTTAATTCACTGATTTTTGCTATCACTCCTTTTTGTAACTCTAGCCATCATAAAGTAGTTAGCATGATAGATATAGTACTTTTCTAAAAGTGGAAGAGAATAATAGGGCTACCTTGATTAGTTGTAACTTCCCATTAAAAACAGATCACATTCTTCTTCCCTTAATTTTAGGCCATATTGAAAAAAGTCACACAAAACAGGAACTTATAAACTTCGGTTGGCAATTGCATCTGCAACATTAGCCGAATTAGAAGTACGAAACTTCTCTGCAGAACAAATTAAGCTTTTTTATGCAGTTTTCCTTTTTATGCCTATATTGTATTCAAGTTTACTATCATGTACTGATTATGTTGCAATTGGATTTCTCAGGTACGAGTGAAAGACGAAAAAGCCAATCCACCTCATTTCACCAGTGGGCTAGCTATTCGGGAGGGACAACTCAACCGCAAGACAATTCATGGATTATACTGGTTGTTCAATGTCGATGTTCCAGGCTCTAGACTTGTTGAAGGAGACAACATCTTCCTAACTCACAAACTAAGCTCTGGCCCCTTCGTCTGAATTATGTACGACTACATCCACTTAGAAGGGCCACCTCAAGCACATATTCCAGTCGTTTCAAATCTTTAGAACAAGGATTTAGTATGAGAACCGAGTTCTAATTGTACATTTAATTCTGTTATTTCTTAGTAACATAGCGATGAACTGCTTTGTAGTTCGTCCTGCGATTCTTAGAAACATGGCAAACGGCAAAATTTTCATCTGCATACAAAATTTCAGCAAGCAATCTGAGGTTCTATGGAGTTTTTTCTACTTTTTTTTAGTTTTTTGTATTAGATTGTTTCGCAGAAACAGTTTTCTGATCTTGTACATTACGCTGTTACAACTACAACTACTTGTATATATAAACCTTGCAATAGAACGCATAAATAGATTTTCGATTACTACTAGGTATATAGGTATAGATGTTAGCTTAGCTTCATCAACACCCAGCAACAGACACTTTCTGGTTTGTAATTAGATTAGATGATGATCCTAAATCCCTCCTAAGATCGACTACAACGACACTCACGTTATCTGCACTACGGCGAGCCAGTGCAAGCTTTGTCAGCAACATAGCTGCATCTGAGCAAGCCTTGTCTGGATTTGCACCTCCTCCAAATACATTCTTCATGACACTTGCAGACGATGACCGAGGCAACACAACGCGACCCGAGCCATTCAGCAAGCACATACGCACAATATCACAAGCTGTGTCATTAGACACCACATCCCATAACCCGTCACTCGCCAAAATCATAAACTCATCTTCTTCTGTTCTATCCTTAACCGTAATCTCCGGTTCGGAACTCACGTAAGGCTTCAAATAATTATCCCCAATAGCTCTCGACATGGCAAGAACTCCAAGAACACGAGGACCATCCCAATAAATTACACGGCCACCAGCACCTTCTATTCTCTGAAGCTCTCCAGGTAGATCTGGCTTGTGATCGGTCGAGAGAGGGACGGCTTTCCCTCCACGGGATAAAACTGCTCGAGAATCACCGCAGTTAGCAACAACAACCTTTTCCGGTGTCACTATCGAAACCACAGCTGTTGATCCAACAGATTCACACTGCGGCATCTTTAGCTCACACCTACAACTTCTATTGATCATCATCGGCAGTACTGAACCGTCATTATTACATTGGATTACTTCTTTATCCATACGTGAAAAGCTTCTCTCCATTACTTCTTTCCACTGTTCTGGGATTACTGCTACTGGATTTTGTATTTCTTCCTTCACCAATTTATGCATCCGATCTTTACATGACATCGCAACCTATAAATTCATACACACAGAGTGAAGAATATCGTCAGAATCTCCATAAACAAGTGATTTACATTCTGAAAAACATAAATGAAGTAACTAGGAGAGATGAGATGTATACATGAGAACATCCATGACCATCGTAGAGACCAAAGAAATGAAGCCTACTGCTTGACGAATTCTCCCGACACAACGAAGGATGAATAGCAACAGCATCTTCCATTTCTCTCCTTCGACCGCAAACAGCAGTAGCACCAAACTTAGGACACTCATCAATAACAGCAGCAGCAGCAACATATCTCTGAGTAGCATCACTCTGAACAAGATCACCTTGATGATGCAATCCTAAACCCCCAAAATTCCTTTCGGCAGACGATAAATCTAATCGTTTCTTTCCACTAAATTCTTCATGATCATTGAACTTAAGACTATGGGGCTCAGGTATGCACTTATACCTTGATCTAATATCCATTCTTCTACGTCTTGCAGCTCTAGAATTAGGATCACAGGATGATGAAGATGTTTCATTCTCACTACTAACAACCTCACAACATATTTCTGCCATTTTCTTTCTTTCTTTCTCTCTTCAAGATATCAATCTCACTATTACTCCTCTTATATAAACTTTAACAAAAATATCTCTGGGGGTGACAGGAGGAAGAAACCTTAAATTTGTCTTTCAGGAGGTCGTGGTGGTGGTGGGGTGGGAGCACGTCACTGTTTACGGGCAGTATGAGGTTTGATCTGAGACGTCCATGTAGACTGAATCACTGACCGATTATTGATGGGCAGGAGAATGGAAGTAAACACGTGTTTGGGTGGTGTTGAATGAGAAATAAGTGGGGCGCAATTATATATAAACACGTATTTTAGTCTTGACAACATCCTTGTTTCTTTGACACGCATTTCTTTGGGGCTACCAAAACAAGGCCCTTCATTGCAATCTAACCGCATTTTGCAGGCAGGACCATCGCTTTGCATATTTTTCTATGGGTTTTGTTAATAGGTTATACTCCTTCCGTCTAAGTAAAACGATACTCTCTTCGTTTATAAGAGTTATTTTTTTTAAAAATTTTATTCCAATAAAAAAATTATTTTTATTTTTAACATAATAAACTTTTAAAACTACTTTTGTTATTCTAAAAAATATTATTATTTTTATTATAAAGATATATATAGTATTAAATTCTTTGTTAGGATAAATATAAAAATAAATTTAAAAAATTATTCTTTTTTATCTTGTCTTAACAATTATGCAAATAGAAAAAATAACTCAGTTCCTAAAACGGATGAAGTTTTTTTATTTAATTTATTTAATTTATTTTTATAAAAATAAATAATAAAGGTATTATTTGTATAATACGGAGATAATATTTTTAGTAAGAGTGTTTAACATCTTTGAGAATTCTATTTTTATACAACACGGACCGATCAAAAAAAGAAAGAGTGGTATCCAGATACAAAATGATTCTCTAGATAGTACCAGGCAAGCAGATGAATGCCAATACAAAATAGTACTCAGAGTTTGGTCGACAAGTGTCCAAAATACAAAAAGGTCTCTTTATTGGATCGTCTCTCTAGTAAAGAGAGAGCCGCATTGCATGAATTGCAGAGACGTACGTGTCTTTCGTTTAGTAAACCAAGAGTGAGTAACTACTATCCCGCGGCACCACCTAATACAATACTACTAATTCACTAGTATCAATAAGCAGCATCAACCATACCGATATTTCATAGTGGTATTTGAACCGACTATGAGCAATTAATATAGTTACTCTCAGCGGTATTTTATCAAAATTTTCGGTTTCGATCTTTAGCCGAGATAAATTTTTTAATCTTGATAAGGTGAGATATAACTTAGAAATTCATCGATTCAGCTGGAATCTTGTTGAAATAAACTTAACATAAGAGAATTAATGAATAAAAATCAGATTTAATTCAAAAAAAAACAATTTCTTAAAAAAAAGGTGTAGTTATTGTCTCGGTGTACAAGATCCTACATTTACTACGAAAACTCATAGCTAATTTGGATCCCAGAAGGTCGAGTTTTTTGTTTTAGAAAAATAAATAGATATTACTATTTTCTTACTTGATATAATAGGGGGTCTGATGATAAATGAGGCATAGGTGGTGTGTCATGAGGGACACGTTTGGAGGTGTTGGTCACACTTGTCCCTTCCCTAAAGAAAAGGTGGTAAAAGATAAAAAGAAAGAAAACGGAAAACAAGAGTTTAGTCAGTCATGCTAATAGTGCACTGCCTGCCCCCCACTGCTCTTTACATGCTTTGTTGCCTAATTTCTTTATAAAAAAGTAGTACATCGATTTACTTATTAGCTAGTTAGGTAGTAACAGGTGTGTTTTGAGGTCATAAAAACAAGATCCTCCTCCTATCTTTATTCTTTTCATAATATCTTCTTCATGAGAAATCCTATGATTAAGACATTAGTTAGTGTTGCTTTTGAAACTTCATTTTTAAGTCTTAGGTAGGTGCCATGGATTGATTGCACATTATTCTCATTTACTTAATGCAAAATACTTGGTTTGATTGATATGACTAATTAAAGTCCAAGTCTTCCTCATATTTGAGATTTTAATGTCTTCTCATCGTATTATATTGAGGTTATTGTTTTTTTCCCCTTAGTAATCTGCTTAAGCACGTTTGTGAGTACTGCAACGTGGAATCCAAACAGAAGGCCGAAAAAAACCAACCACAGACATCTTAGTAGTTAGTAGTACGTTGATGGGTGAAGTAATTTATGAGTCCTGGTTTAGGTCGAAGTCAGGTCTAGGTACAGACTCACAAGTGTTGATATTCATAATTTCTTGGTTGAAAGATTTTGGCCCGATTTGGTGCCTCAAATTTGAATGTCTTAATTGTTGTTGACAACTGACATGTACAAGACATGTGGTCTGGTTGTTGTTAGTAAACCATGAATGCGAGAGACCGCGTGAGAGATATAGATGCCAAAAGGAAGAGAGACAGGGCAACTTTGATATAATACTGCTTGACAAGCACCAAAAACTGGCTAATGGGTCAGTTGTTTTGAAGAAAAACAACAGCTCACTTGGTGCCTTCTCTTGGGTCTATCAAGTTGTTCCAATTTTTTTAGTTAAGAGAACACCAAATTAAGGAGCTATACATACATAATCCAATGTCAGGGAAGAATTGAAGTTAGTGACATCTGTTATGCAAATTCCCAAGGAAAACAACATCATCATCATCAGCATTTCTGCTTACTTTCTGCTTATGCTCTGCATGCAATGCAACTAGGCAAGTAGGAAACCGTATGTTAGTGTTATCGTGTTGTCACACACTCGATTGTGGGACAAGACCCACGAGGTTGCCAGGTGCAATGGCACAACTCTCGGTATTTTAGTCAATTTCATAACATTATCCCCATGATAAATGGTTTAATATTTTGTAGAGACACCATACTTGTATGGCTCGAATAATATGATTCTCAAGAAAAATATGAAGGAAATCCAAATCGTTAACAAATTCGTGCATAAAACGAACCTACATTTCAGACGCAATGTAACAATGATTCCTCTTTAGTCGGATAAATGCAAGTTAAACTAATTTACTGTATTCATGCTTATTAAGAAATTATGGTGCTAGTGTGCTACTACTACTAGTCATGTGTTGGAAAAAACCCATTGACAGTCATTCCTCCATCAACAGAGATAGTCTGCCCAGTGATGTAGGAGGAAGCAGGTAGGCATAGATATGCGACCAGCGATGCAACCTCCTGTGGTTCTCCAACTCGTCGAAGAGGAGTACGGGCAATTACTCTGTCTACAAATTCTCTGTCTTCAAGCAACTGATCCACAACAAAAGAAATAGTGGTTTAGGTTGTTAAAATGTTGCATATGGTCTTGTAACTACAGGCTATGGCCAATTGCTGATCAAATAGACAGGAATATGAGTTTTTATTTTTGTTTCCTCTTTTGAGTTACCATTAAACTTAAAGTGAACCCCACTAAGTGACCTTTGAGACCCTGACCTACGAAGTCAACCAATATTTCCAACCATCTAAGAAGTCTTCTACCACAGACGAACTGCCTTCTATAACTTGAACGAAACTTAGATAAAATCAGCTGAGTCAGTTTCGTGAAATTTTACAAGTCAAATGCATCAACCCAAATTGTTAATGCGGTCAGATATTAGACAGAAATGGGTAGAATTTGAAATTGACTACTCCCTCACTACATAGCATAAAATTTGGTCTGTATCCTCCTCGGGCACTTCAAGAGGGAGCACGACCAGCCAATTGACTTCAATATTAAGTTCTCGCATCTATAAGTTGGACTAGCAATGTGACTAGTTTAAGTTAAAGAGACAATTTCATGATTTTCTGTTCTCCAGGGACTACTTGACAGTGTGAAAGGTTTCTCCGAATTCATCCTACATGATGAGAGTACCAGCCGCCCTTTTAGTACCATTTTTTGCATTTTGGTTTTACTAGTAAAAACAAAAACAGAAAAATAAGTTTAGGGAGACAGAAGTTACATGTTCGACAAGCGAGGTTTTTATGTACCAAGGTGCAACAGAGTTACACCTAATGTGGTCTTTCGCCCATTCACATGCCAAGCTTTTGGCGAGTTGATTCATTGCTCCTATGAGGAAGAAGCAGAATTAGACACAACCCCTTCAAATTTTCGCAACACACAGATATAAAATTCCATACATATACAACATAACAACATTATACCTTTAGTTGCTCCATAAATACTCCCAGTACCCAATGCCACCACACCAGCAACAGAAGAGATAAACACGATACTTCCCGTCCCTGAAGATTTCAGAAGCGGGTGTGCAAGTTGGCATAGATGGTAACAGGATTCAAAGTTGGTAGACATCAGTTTCGAGTATTCCTCAGCAGTGTACTCCACCGACGGTTTTCTTATATTTGTACCAACATTATTAACCTGATACGAGTCATACAAGCAACATCACATAATCAAACATAACAATTTCAGAGGAGACCTACATTTTAAGCTTTGCCATGGGATGCCCTATTAACTGGATGGGAAACCCATCGAAGTAATAGCCTAGCTCTACAATGAATAGGGAATCACAATGCACGGTTTGCACCAAATGAGCGTGCTTTCTGACATTCGATCTATAACTAGTTTTGTTTTTCGGACAAATTTTGTAGCAAGATCGATGCATATACTCAACTGAAAACATACACTAAACAATGTTAATATATATGAGCCGAGAAATTGAATAATTTGCATACTTACAAGGATATTGAGCTTAGTGTCGAAAAGACCAGACACCGAATCCATGAGCTTCACACGACCCTCTGAAGACGAAACATCACAAACAGAACCAGTAACTTGAAAACCCTTTTGCCCCCATTCTTGTGAACATCTATTAAGTTCAGTTTCATTTCGTGAACAAGTATGTACTTTTGCCCCAAATCCAGCTAATTCCTCCACTACTGCATATCTGAAACACATCAAAAATCGATTTTTTTTCTCAAATTCACAAAAAGGGTTTACCAATTAAAGCATTAAAAGATACATTTCGACAAAATTGTCATTTGAAGGAATTTTCAGAGAGAATAACAAACCCGATTCCTCTGGTACCACCAGTGACAAGAGCAGTCATTCCATTGAGAGACCATCTTCCATTTCCAGTAATCTTCTTACTGCTACTACTCTCTACTTTCTCAACCTCCATTCCTCTCCTCTTCTCTTCTCTTCTCTTCTCTGCCACTGAAAACTCTTTTCTTTTCTTCTTCTTCATATATTCCTACGATTGTTCCCACATGTGATGGCCCAATGGGCCTCTATGTCGATAGTATCTTGGTCATTATGCTGATATGCTCAATTTGGTACCATCTTCCACATTTACAGACCGGTAACAATGGATCTACTCTGCTTTTAAATTAAATCTTCATTGTAAGCATTAAATACTATTGATTTCGGTTCGTCGATACAATGTGTCAAACTAGACTAACTAGTCGTACGTTTGGGCCTAGATAACTACAGGCAAGGCGAGCGAGAGAGTCGAATAGAGAAATCAATGGAGACTGATTGAAGATTTGAAGTAGTATTGCATAAAAGAAAAGTTTCAGAAATTGAATCGAAATACACTAAGTAGATAAAGAGAAAGCAGTGCAAACAGCAAAATAACTGCCAAAATATAAAGCCTCGCAACTGCAAATCTATCGACTGCAGGAAGGAAAAAAAAATCAATTGCTCAGGCAACTGAGAGGAGAGTCGCGCAAACAAATATCACAAAATTATACTCAGTTGACAATCTCATATAAGCAACCAACAGTGACAATGTTTCACCATTTGGACTCTTTATTACAAGAATCAATATAATCGAATCAAGCATTACAACAAACACATCGCCACTTCTGTAGCAATATAAATCAATATCCTTTTTGTATATATATCACTTTGCACACACTGCTGCAACTGGAGCCAGAAAGACATCCAAGTATAATCTCATACATATGAGAGCAATTTAAAGTAGACTGTCACGTGTACTGAGAGAGAGAGAATGGCAAAGACATGCTGCCAGAATAGGAGTGCTGAAGCTTCACGGACTGCATAACCTCTCAGACTGGCAATTGCCCCTAACAAGATGGCACTTGGTGTTGTATATTGCAACAAAAGAACAAATCTGTACATCTGATCACCTTCGACCAAAATATGCAATTTGTCAGCCAAAGCAACTATCCCGATTCCCAACACAGGAAGCACTAAGAGCCTTGCTACGCTAACACCAATAATGGTTTTAATCCCAAGTTTAGAATCATTTGGGCCTTCAGAAAGCATTCCACCAAGAATAAGCATCACCGAAGGTACCATAGCTCCTGCCAAGATTTCTAAACTATCTGTGATGAAAGCAAGTGGGGCATCTTCCCCAAAGACAAATGCCTTGAGAGCTGGCACCAACCCAACGATAATAGCTAGTAGAGAAGCTATTGTCGGGGGTTGGAGAATGTGACGTACTGGGGTTTGTTCAGCCACAATTCGAATTCTGCGGACCATCTTCGGCTCGGCCAAACACCTGACGGACTTGGGACTGCTGGCACCACTTGGCATCGGTGCATCAATATCACTGTCAGACAAAATTTGATGGGAGAAATTTGAAATACTGTGAAAGACCCTAGCGATGAAAGGAGTCTTAGAGTGTTCAGTTTCCTTGTCCTCCATACCAGGCCACTCAGCATCAACAAGAAGAGGCCTACTCATATCATGTAGCGGAGTTATTTCTTCATCTCTTATCCCCTCATCAACAATATCATAGTACTCCATCGGAGGTTCCATCATATGATAAACTAAAGTATAAACCAAAATCACAGCAACCCATTGAGATAGCGACACATATGCAATACCAGTCGTATGACAATCAGGACCAAACGGATGATCCTTACTATGACAAACAGACCCAACTATAGCAATTGGAAGATTACCAGTGTTCCCAAATGCGGTCATCACAATAGTAAACCTAAAAAACTCAGGTGGTGGTTTACATATGATTGCAACCAAATAACCCAATCCACAACCCACAATTGTACTGATCAGAACATTTACCGGTACAAACCACCACGTACGAAGGTCTTCGAGAGTTATGGACTTACCAAGTTGTGTAAATATCAGGCAAGGCAAAAACAATGCGAAAACAAGCTTGCTGAGAAGCTTAAATGTTGCTCTTGGGAACCATTTTCACAGATGGGTGTGCAAGAATTAAGCCTATCATGGTAAGGGAGGAGTTTCAGCAATGGCACTACTGCTGAGAGCAGGTTTACACCTTGTGACATGTTGAAATTCATTGCCACGAACCCCGACGACATCGTTTATCTTGTATTGATAATCTCTGCAATACATATATAATATCAAGGATTAAAGGTACTAAATTTAAGGCACAACCATAAGAAGACTAAATGATAATGATAAGTTGGAAGAATTCAAAAGACAATTCAACTAAAATATTCCAAAAGTAGCAATCACAATCTCAAAAGGAAACAAATAAAATTGAAATCTAACACAATTGAAATCAAAAGTTGGGGGAAAAAATTGTAAGTTGATACAAATCAGAGAGTTAGTGATTGGTGTGATTTAACTTACCTAAGTGAATGTTTAATCTGCTAATTCGATTCAAGAAGAAGAAACCCTTTTCATAGATTATTGTGTTTCCTTCGATTTTGGGGTTTGATGATTTGTAGGGTTTTTTGGATTGGGGCAATTTGGGATTCTGAAGTGAATAACAGTGGGACTAGAAGAAAGAAGAAGAAACAGCAATAGAATGAATGATTGATACTGGTGGAGCCGTGGAGGAGCTCTAACATGTAACGGGGAGTTTAATATTATTATTATTTTTATTATTATTATTATAGAAAGAAATTTTATTGGATGGAAAAGATATTTACACTGGAACGGAAGAAAGTCTAGCCACAAGCTGGGTTATCACTCTTTTTTGAATAGCTAAACCTAGTCTAAAGAATAAAGAGTTATCAATTTGATAGTTGTAGTCAAAGCTATCTACACAGTTTTACAACCTTTTTACAAACGCCACCGTATCCTCTCCTAATTTCCCTAAGGTAGTGAAGGCTAACACCCCGAGCCCATAACCGTGAGCAGTACACTTGTCCAGGTATTTGGTTCGTTTGCAGGTGATGGCGCTTGAGATTGCTTTTCCTGGCATGTAAACTAGTCAGCCCCCTCCTGTGAACGGGGACACTCCGGTGACATACAGGCAGACGTCGCGATCGTTCTCCCAGTTGTAAACTAGGATGTCCGCGGGCCGTAAAGAATTCTGGTTGTCCGATAAGAAGCCTATTTAACTTCTTTGGGTGCAGACGTCCATCCCTCGGCCGCAACTAGGGCATGAACTGTTTCCCTCAAACATGGGTATCCCTAGTCTATAGGTAAGCGCGATCGAAACTGTCTTAGCCCAATAACCTGGCTAAGCCCAGCAATGGGGACTGCCTTGAGGAAGTCTTGGGTGTAGTTGAGCCGGTGCATTGCCAAAGGAATCTGTCACGCTTGGTCATAGTGAATCTGCCTAGTATGTTCTTCTTCACAACATCAAAGTAGATAATTGCCAATTAGTGCATTGGGCTGGGGGCATCAGCTTGGATGTTGTAAGAAGACTTCAAGCCGCAGACCTGAATGAACCTAGACAGGGCAAGCTGGTAGCTGGGGAGTGTATCAGAAACAAAATGAGTATTAAGGATGGTGTTTTGCACCTGCAAGGTTTGAGAGTAGGATGCTAGGTAGCTGTAGTGGCTGGTGTCTTCCATGGTGTAGACACCAAGCCCACCATCCTTCATGGGTATCATCAAGACTTTGGGGTGGGGGGTCCAAGAGGAATGTCGGATCAATCTCACCGGAAAGTCATGAAATTTGTGGACTCCAAATTTTAACTATTCCTCCCTCCGTCACCGTCCTTTATATTTCGGTTGAATTTTTCGACTCTTTTAGAATGAGAAAAAAATATATATTTTGTAAATATTCATCATCTTTCCTGTCTTAACTTTATTCTATTCCCAACACTAAAAACATTAAAAGTTAATTGTGATGATTTCAAGTATTATAAATAAGGCATATGTGGAAAAAATAGCTTTAGAATTAGAACTCTGCATATCTAATGGGACTACAAAATTACTAAACTCCGCCTTTATAATAAGGACGAAGGGAATAATTATTAGATTTAATCATGGAATTCTAATAAGAACTAAATTCTTATCACCGTCAACAGAAATGATAGCGAATACAATAAGGAAATTAAATAATACAAAACATAAACTTATGGTTTTTAAATTATAATAAGACATTGTAACTTCTTTATATATAATAAAGAAAAACAAACTAAACCGTATAGAACTCTTAAACCTATTATTCCTAAAAGTATTAGAGTAAGTCTTAGGATGAAATCGAAATTTGGAAAAAAGGTTTAAATGACAAGTCTAATAGCTAATAATGTCTTGTGTGAGCTAGAGCTGAGAGTTAAGATATCTATAGGTGCCAGGTGCACGTGAGTGTATTAGAGAGTTAAGATATGTATAGGTGCCAGGTGCACGTGAGTGTATTAGAGAGTCAAGCGATTTTGGACACAATAATCAAGTAAATATACTCTATGTACGTAAACTGGAAGAACAAGCCTCATAAACAAAGAAAGTTTCTTAGTCTGATACGGCATGCAGAAGCAAATAGGAAAAGTAACCTTTGAAGAAGAAGAAGACTTATTTTCCTCTTCAAAACCGTCCTCCTCTTTCCTTCTAGGGTTTTTTCTTTATAAATGAAATAACCTTTCAGTCTATTTACATTATTGCCCTTATGAATAAGCTATATGTTTCATTAAATCCGCCATGTGTCGATGAAGATACACCACATTTCGCCATGTGTCGATGAAGTTTGTCACTTGTCCATATTGATCTTATCTTCAAATGGCCTCAATCCAATTTTGATGCGGGTAAATGATGGTGCGGACAAGGGATGATGCGGGCAAGCTTGGATGGTGCGGGCAAATGGTGCGGTCTTCAAGTAGGTGCGGTCAAGAATTATTAACCTAATGTTAGGAACTCACACTTGTTCTTTGTTGCGGACAAGAACTTCCTCCTGCTGCGGGCTTGATGGGTTACTGCGAACTTGGGCTTGAGTTTTCTGTGGGCTTGAAATTGTGTTGCGGGAATGGGCTCATGTTGCGGTAATGGGCTCCTGTTACGGGCTTGAGTGGTGCGGCTGTTGCGGACCTAGGCTTAAGCTGCTGCGGATGGTCGTTGCGGATCAAATGTTGCGGGAGTCAATTTATAAGTTTGAGCAGGAATTGTTTCCTTTAAAATGAGCACTTTATATGTAGTGCAGATATGAAGACTTCTTTTAGAAAGGTTGTGGGCTTCATTATTTGTGCGGGAATGTGGGCTTGCGCTGTTGTGTTTGGGTTGCTATAAACTTTTGGTACTTACAATACTGATCAATAATAATTAAGATTTATAACCCTCAACACTACACAACCGTATAGTACTAACAACTCAATCTCCTAAAAATCCAGCTGCAACTCCTTTCAGCTATCTAGCTTTGAGTTCACACGCAAAAAAAAAAGAAAAAAAAGGGAAACAAAAAGGTCCTACCGGGAGTCGAACCCAGGTCGCAGGATTCAAAGTCCTGAGTGCTAACCACTACACCATAGAACCAATTTGATGTCCAATTTCTACCAAAATATTATATAAAGGTTGCTTAGTTTCTTCATTCAAGTCCACCTAGCTACTGTCCTTATCATACCAAAACTATATCTTACCATGAAGCATCCTCTCCTGGTTTTCTTCATCTTATTTAATCAATCAATAGTATAATCCCTCTTAATTATCGAGTTGTTATTAATCACTTATTGTATGTGTATTTGAAGCATTGGTTGATCCAACTGATTAAGCAAGTGGAGAATGAAGACAACATATAGGTAAAAGAATCCAAGTACAAAATGACAATCTCACTTCCAATTTAATATCATTAACTCTCTGATTGATTTTTGTATACACATTCGAGGTGTAAAGTTTACAAAAAATAATCATACATTTTTTGTCAAATGTTTTGGAATTTCCTATGGATCCATTCACTATGTCTCTATGTCCATGATCAGTGTGTAAACAGCAAGAAAATTTCAAAAAAAAAATTAAAAAATTATTTTTGTAAAAAGTGGTTTTAAAGGACTACTTCTTGTTTGATTCTCTCTTAATCTTTGATTAATTCAGCTTCTTAATACAAATTGATTTGTTAATTCGGTCGCGGTATGGTAATGACGATGGATGAAGATGAAAAAATGGTGCATGTACAGTGTATTAATGTCGATACTTGAACTATTTTTAGTTTTTATATGTACACGACATTACGTAATTTGTAATTTACATGCATTAATTATTTTCATTCATCTGACAAGATAATCAAAACTAAATTTGAGACGACATCGGACGTGGACGGATAACACGTCCGTTGGTTCCAAATTGACTACAAAAATCGTCGATAGTCACGGAAATAGGCGTCAATTTGATTAACTTAATCAACATATAAACAAACAATAATTGCATCAATTTGCGCAGAGATCAGGAGGAGAAGTGTCCGCATAGAAAATTCCATGATTTCTGCTGTGTCGGGAGACTATACAGCCTAGAGAATCAGAGGAAGAGAAGAGTGTCTGCTCCACATTATTGTGGTCCTGTAGAACTAAATTATAAACTGGTGAAATCTATATTTTTCACCACTATCGGCGGCATATAATGATTTTACCACCTCTACTGGCCGTAGGGACAGTTCTGCTGTCAGTTCACCCGTTATATATTTGATTTTAACTGATTACTGGTGCTGCATTTTATTTTTATACTGGTAAATTAAGAGATAGACGAATATTATTCCGAAGACATCCTGAAGTTGAGAATATTACCATGACTTTGTAATCACCGTACCAATGCATCTACCTTGACAGTGACAGAGGTTAATTAGTCGATCGGGAATAGATTAATTAAGGAAAACCTAATCTAGCAGCCTCAAGTCAGTGTCTTGCTAATTCATCCAAACCAGTTCAAAGTCATACTTATATATGTATGTATGTATACTCTTATCTGATCATATGTTCTCTCTCAAACTATTAGACATTCAACTGCATATACATCTTTCTTTCTGTTATAATTCGCAAGGACGATCTACCGACTTATAAGCTAGCTGCAACAACTCATGTCATCAAGGAGTGGTGCAATTATGGAGGATGCAGCAAAATATTGGATGTGGATGAACAGCAAACCCATCGGGGATGTTAGAGCAAGCTCCAACAACGTAGTTGTAGGTGAAGTTAATAATTGGGAAGAACGAGCCTTTGCGGTAGATTCAGCAGGACCTCTAGGGGGATTTATATGGCCTCCAAGATCTTATACATGTAGCTTTTGTGCAAGAGAATTCAGGTCGGCTCAAGCCTTAGGTGGGCATATGAACGTACACAGAAGGGATAGAGCTAGACTAAAAGAATCTGATCTGCCAATTGATAATTATAGTCCCAATAATAGCAACATCTGTCATGCTGTGGTTTACAATTCCGGCCATAATATTGTATCACTGCTACCTCTATCATCGACGCAAGAGATTAGAGATGTCAACGGTGCGTCCGAGAAGACCATATTGCTGGTTTCACCTTCCTTTGCTTGGTCTCCCACAGTTGTTCATGAAGACAATTATGCACGAGGAAAGGAAGCAGTTGGATCCACACTTCCTTCGCTGGATCTTCCACAAACAGCCGACCTGGTTTTGGTTAGGGACGTCCTTAGTAGCAGTAGCAGTAGTAGTAGTACTATAATTTGTCAATCAGCGTCAACAAAGCTTGATGAAGAGAAAAGTTCATCCAAAGGACATGAAATAAAATCATTCGACGATGAGTTAGCCAAGGAGGACATCAAGGCAGATGCCGGTTCAGCTGTGAGCTTATGGAGTAGTATTGACTCGAACAGGCCTACACGGCCCAGTACTAACAATCATCATCATGTACCTACAATTGGTAACAAGAGACCCCGGAGAGATATACCACCGTCCCTACCCCTCTCCCTGCTTATGCCGGCAACAGCCTCAGTCTTGGATTATAAGGTGAATGGGTTACTCCATAGTTATAACTCATCCATGGATGAGTTAGATCTTGAGCTCCGGTTATAATTAGCGGCGACGTAGATTCTTTGCGCAAGATGGACCTCAAATAAACGTATGTACCTATTTAATCCATGTTTATCATTTTCTTTTACTTTGCTTGTCTAGTTATTAGTATTATTAAGGATTGATCCTTGATGCAAGTCTCTTAAGGCTTCAGCTGCTACTTACTTAGATCAGCATACATACAATTGGCTAGCTAGAGCCTAGATGTATAAGTCTTTTACAGATTATCGGCAACTTAATTACACAACATGATATTGAGAAATATAAAAGTATATACTAGTAATTAAATGAAATGTTTATTGCTTCCAAAAATATCCAGTTTGGGTACATAAACATGTCAAGTCCTGCTTCCATCTAAATTTATCTTCGTTCACAGAGTATTTATTATGAAATAATTACAAATCTAATCATGTCATAAATTATACTACCTCTGTCTCATCAAAAATATTATTAACTTTTTATCTTAGTTTAAAAATATATTAAAATAAAAAAAATAATAATATTTCTTTTATTAGAACAGAGGTAATATAGTTTAGCTTACTAACAATAGAAACCCGTGTTTCTTATGAAAGATAGAAAATCAACATCATGCATTGTATCATCTGCCAGCAGTAGGGTTCTACCAAGAACAAAAGGAACAAAAACCAAACAAATGGATTTCCCAAGAAGGTATAGATATTGCATATATAAGTCAGTTACAGGTTACACCACAACATTGATTCCCTGTTCTTTGATTTGTTTTCTTTTTGTGCACATTTTCTTTGTTTCACAAAATTCCATTCAGTTGTGTTCTGTTTTTCAACTTTTTTCTTTTTTGTATTGTATCCTTTCAATTCCTTGTAAAACCATCCAAAAATACTCCCCACCAACTCTCTGTAAAGTCACGATTATAATTAGTATTTACTAATTTTTCTTTCTAAAACTCCGAAATTAAGAGAGAATATTGTTGCGTCATCAATCAGGTCAGTCCTACCGGATTAATTTGTTTCTTCTTGTGTTCCTATTATAGTAAGATAATGTCGTACAAACACTGTCGTCTTTGTCGGTAGTCTCTAAGTGGAGTGGTCCTTTCATATTATATTTTAAGTTCATTATGCGGACACTAGAAATATGAGACTATTATCCCTTACACGCATCTTCACGTGTAGAGCACTCTCTGCGGACCTTTAATACGTGGACCATTATATATACGGGTAGCCGTTAGGCTTACTCTCGAGTCTGGCTCTGATATCATGTTAAAGTCTGCGGGCATCCAACTCAAAACCAATTGGTAATGAGTGGAGTGGCTTTTCCATTTTATATTTTAAGTTCATTATATGGATGTTAGCAATATAGGACTATTATCCTTCACACCAAAACAATAAGGCAAGCATTGCATGTGCATGTGTGTTTGCACTTTGTGCTCTTCATACCTAGGAACGGAGGCTGTCGATATATGCATAAATGTCAAAATTAGCTGTTTCATTGCCTTGGCCATCATTAGCTCTTCGATGTGAAAAGTGTGTTGTCCATGATTTACTGTTTCGCTTTTATTTTATCCAAAATGTGTTTAGTTATCTATGATTGGCAAACCAAGAGTACTGTTTCACGAATTTTGTGAACAAAGATGTTGATTTTTGAGACCTATGACCTATCCAAATGTGCGGAATTTTGATTTTGGGTCTGTTGTAACAACAATGAGCAAACAGACGGAAAATAAACAACAAACAAAAATGCATCTTCCCTGAAATATGCCCAGAGACTCACACTTTCCACCAGCAATTCGTCAAAATTTTATTAATAGGTGCTTTAAAAGCACAAAAAGAAAAGCAGAAGATATGGCACAAGAAGGTAACACACGCACCAGGAATTATTTTTAAAGAAAGGTTAAAAAGTAAGTGGTGATGCTCAGGCTCGAACTGTCGGTGTGTAAATATGACCTTCCTTTATGTGTAAGATAATCGATTAAGATAATCGATTATTTATCCTAATTTAAGGGAGACATAAAACTAATTATGCACGACTAATAAAATAAAATAAGGTTATTTTGAAGTAATCTCAATACATCTCATATCCATATATTTTCTATAATGACTAATCTATCCTTGCTTAATTAGTGTTAATTTTGATTAATTAGTTAATTAATTTGGTTATAGTTAGTGTTAGAAAATTATTTGAGTTAGTTTTGGATTAGAAATCGAGAGTGTTTTAGATTGATTTTTCGAGTTTTAGTTTTATATAATCGGTAGGCTCGTGATTTATTTTCCTACCTATTGTACAATCGGTAGTTTAATGGAGTACTTAAACTACCGATTATAGGTGTCGCCCCAAATTAAATTTCTCAAAACCTTCCAACATTTCTAACTCTTCATCTTTCACAATCGGTAGGAATTGAAAATTTATATCTACCGATTGTAAACATATAATGAATTAAACTTTAAAATTTTAAACTTTATAATCGGTAGTTTAAAGATCAATTTTATCTACCGATTATAATGGTTTTGTTGTCCAGGACTTTTCTTGCCACAATCGGTAGTCACTGAACATAAATAACTACCAATTGTGGATAATTGGTAGCACATGAATTTAATAACTACCGATTGTATGTAATCGGTAGTTTAGAAACATTATTATCTACCGATTCTGCCGATTTTACTTAACATCTAACTTCGTAATACAATTAAAGATATCCGGAGAAAAACTTGTTCAAATAAACTTACTACATATTGTTCATTAAACTTGTTAAAAAAAACAAAAAAACATCTGAATAAACGAAACAAAACACACTATAGAAATTCAAAGTGATCAATCTCATTGATCTCATGATATTCTTCCACTCCTTGTTACTCGGGACTTGGTCCTAGTTTCATCCCGCTTCTTCTTCTTCTTCTCGTTCCCCATAGGATCAGCCTGAAGTAGACCTATGTACTCTCCAACTTCATTGTTGTATGGGTTTATGCCTGACAAGTCTTTCTCTCTTAAAATGAGTCAAGGATCCAAAACATAGATATTTTCCTCAGAATCGGTTGACGAATTGATTTCAATGGTTTTGGACTCCTCTATCACCATCCTTTCCCTTCTTTGATTGTTTAGGTAAAGATTTTGGAGTCATTTTCAATGGAGAATGAGTAAAGGGAGTATAAGAATCGGTAGAAGAAAAGAAATGAAAAAGGAGGTTGTATTAGTTGGGAATAGGTTGACTCATTAATCTATACTGTTATTTCTCCGAAGTTGGAGAGTTAAAATTTATTGGAGGTGCCTAAATAAGAAGAGGTCACCCTACTTATGTAGATTAGAGTCTTAACGGCTCTTTTATAATAAAAAAACGTTGAGGCCTGGTGTAACAAGAGTGTACAAAGTATATGTACACTAAGTTCGAACTAATATTAACAATCGAAAGTTTTGGATACACCATTATCTACAGATTCTGTTAATCGACAGTTTAAGAAATTCTTAAACTACCGATTCTAATAAGTAGCCTCAAATTGGAATTCGATTTTTTTTTTTTAAAAATTTCAACATTTTGTACAAGCACAATCGGTAGTTTAAGAAATATAATAAATCATTTCATTGAATCGAACAGGCATACATCACGTAAAATGAAATATAATAAATCAGTAGATTACTTATCAAACCTTCAACGGGTCATATGATGCCCGGGACGACGTTCTTCACATCTTCGGAAGATAATCAACACAAAAGGATTGTATTCTTCCATCACCCTTAGGATCTCGAAATGAGGTTGGTACCTGAAATCTGAACGTTTCCATCTTCTCCATTCCTCCAGAGATCTGGCAACAACTTCATCATCAGTTTCATTCCTAATTCTTTTTTCATTCACCTTAGCGGTTAAAAAAGAAAATTCTAGTACTGCCTTTGTGATTTCCATATATCGACAAAAAAGGCATGCTCTGTTCCGGTTATTGGGGTTACCGGTTTCATTACAAAAGTTAGCATGGATATGTTCTAACCATTCCATGTTCATTGAACCATTCATCCGACGTTCATGACCCCTTACTGGATAATGTAATACTATGTTTCGACATAGGGATAAATCTTCCTCTACGGTACAATTCTATGAAATGTAACAGATGTGGATTTGAAATGGGAATAAGAGATATATATTCATTTATTTATAGCCGTTGAACAACGGTAACATTTTGTACAAACACAATCGGTAGTTTAAGAAATTCTTAAACTACCGATTCCAATAAGTAGCCCCAAATTGGAATTCGAATTTTTTTTAAAAATTTAAACATTTTGTCTTGGCACAATCGGTAGTTTAAGAAATTCTTAAACTACCGATTCTAATAAGTAGTCCCAAATTGGAAATCGAATTTTTTTAAAAAATTTCAACATTTTGTACAAGCACAATCGATAGTTTAAAAAATTCTTAAACTACCGATTATCATACAAAAAGTGGCCAGGAACAGACAGTTCCTGGGATAAATGCAATCGGTAGTTATTTATCTACCGATTGTATTACGCTTACACAATCGGTAGTTTGTTATCTATCGATTGTTGATGAATATACAATCGGTAGTTTGTTAAAACCCGTTAACTACCGATTATAATATAAAATTTGAAGAAAATAACTTGTTAAAAATAAATCAATTGCAAATCAATTGATAACTCAAAAAAAGAACCTAAATCCTTTCAAATGTTTGAAATTAAAACCAGTAATGTTAAACACTAGTAAAATCCATCAAGTTAACAACCACAATCTAATTTCTAACTCTTTTGGTTTTGGTACGAGGAGTACGAGCAACAAGGGCATTGGCTTCAGGGACATTTGCTTCAGGAACATCACTCGTTGATCCGCGAGATCTTTTATTGTGCTTTGATGTTACCCTCTTCGACCGATTCGCAGATTTCTCTCCACACTTGATAGCATAGTCTTCATTATCGATGTTGTCAATGAGGCCTTTATTCTCACTTGTTGGAGGCACTCCCGCATTAATGCACCCAGCTATCTTGTTCGACAAAAATGCAAACCTTTTTTTTTGTTTTTGGCAATAACAATCAAACGATTATTATCTATAATATTGACCCGTAATACTAAAATCAAAAGGAAATAACATAACGTATCATCCTTCCCTAGCCCGATGGTTTGTCTTTGATGATGCACCTATATTCGGGCACCCTGGTGCTCTTTCCTTTATCTTTACGGATCACGTGAAGATGAGAATGTTCTCGGTACCATACCATATAGTCAGGATCTGCTTCATCTTTATCTTTATCTTTATCTTGGTCCTCCTTCTTCTTCGTTTCCACTTCTTGGAACACTTGGTAGAGTTCTTTCGGTTATATGATGGGATTTTAGAGTACCCTATTTAAATAAACCGCAATCGCACAGCGTCTAACAAGTTTACAACGGCAAGTACGGGTCGAACCCACAGGGAGCGGGGAAATACCGCAATTAATATCTCTAATCAACTAACCAGAAATAATATTTTTGGAATTTTAGAATTATGAATAAAATAATAAAGCAAACTAAACTAATCTAATAATTAAGCAGAGAGAGTCGGTAACCAGGGTTTTCAGTATCCACCACTATTTATATTTAATTACTGAAGTGAAACATAACTCATGAATATTTAGAGTCCCAAATATCACTGGGACGCCCTAAACATGGTGCATCAAAAAGCCCTAGTCTCAAGCATACACCATAAAATTGCGTTAGCGAGAAAATTGTATGAAACTAATAATAGGTCCACAAATAATACCTGACTATTCTAAGCATACTTCATCAAAGGATTTAACCCAAGCATGAAATATCAAATAAGTAGACAAATATATCTACAACAAGTAGATTTTCAGAACAACAACTGTATACCAGAAGCATGGAACATCAAAAACCTAGGCCAAGCATGTACCATCAAAAGACATCACAATTGTTTAATTAAATTCAATCAATCAAAATCATGAAATTAATTTATTCAAGTCAAAATGGTCTGTATCAAATATTTTATTTAATTGATCTAAAACTGTAAGTGGTTTCAACATTAAACCCTAGTTACAAATTAATTAGCTAGACATGGAGATGGGTTTCTTAAAATCCATAAAAATTAATTAACAAAAGTAGAGGTAGATTAAACCGTATCACCGTTGTCACCCAGAAATAGATGATCTTCCTCCCTTGATCTCTACTCCAGTCTTCTCGAAAGTATACAGGAAAAAAGTCTCCAAAATCCGTCTCTGTCTGCTACTGCCGCAAAAACCTTCAAAAAAGAACTTTCCAAAAACACTCATGTACTCTCTTCTTTAATAGTCTCTTTCTTAACCTAGGTCATGTCCCAGCCGTGTTGTACTTCCCTTTCTTGTTTTTTGCCAGCCTAACAATCGTGTCGTGTCAGCCAATAAAAGGAAAGCAAAACCAAAAAAGGAAAACAAATCCGTACAGCCTAGCCCTCTCTCTAGCTCCTTCTTCTTCTCACGTCAATTCTTTTCTTCTTTTGTGTGTACTTAAAATGACGCCAGGGCCATCACGTGAAGACTGATCCCATCCTTCTAGTACTTCATGCAACATAGACCTACCTAGCTTCTCGGTTTTCTATGTGTCCCCATCAATCACTTTCCCAAACATCCTTGACCGAACAGCCTGGTTGCCTGTTCACCTTCTCTAGTCTTCTTTCTTTAGCCCAGCAGCACCTTGACGCACTCATCATTACCCAGCAGTCCAATTTTTTCTAGGTCATCTCTTCTTTTCCACCGTACCATACAACCATACCTTTTGACTAGGCCCTAAACTATCCGCCTATCCCTCAACTCCTCAAAACAGCCACACTTAGCTCTTTGTTCTCACGTTAATTCATGATAGCAATCAACGTCCTTGGCCTTGTCCCCTCTCTTTACTCGCATGTTCAGAGCAACGGTTCCACCTTCTGGTTCTTTGATGATCGTACTTCCCAAAAGAAGAACCTAATGTTTAATTTCAGACAACTCAGCCACCTACACAGTCTCTTGCTTTGCCATTATCTCCATGTTCATAAGTTAATCAATTTAGCCCATTTAATCATATTTATTTGTAACCATGAATTTTACGTATACCACCTAAGATAATATCAAGACACTAAAATTAGTACAAAACGATAACAAGAAAATATAGATAAAGCGGTAAAAATGTATCAATTAAGTGCTTATCATTATAACAATTCCGTCAGCGCTCCTTTGTCTTCTTGCACTAGCGGTAACCTTCTTCCCTCATTTACGACGATGCCCCGATAGAATTGTATCGTGGGCTTGCTTAGATCGTATTTCCCTTCTTTGATACAAGATAAATAACAATTATTTCAGTACATAATCGGTAGACAAAGTACATTGAACTCAACATATTGTTAACAATCGGTAGTCAAAAAAACAACGTAACTACCGATTGTGCGTAATCGATAGTCAAAAAAACAACTTAACTACCGATTGTGCACAATCGGTAGCTCGGGCTCTACATTATCTATCGATTGTGCATAAAAAATGGAATACAAAAGTCTATGGACACACGTACAATCAGTAGTTACATAAAAAATTTAAATACCGATTATCGCTAAATTTGGATCCAGTAATTCAATCGGTAGTTTATGTCTAAATCTAACTATTTATTGTGATCGATGTTTTTGAGGATCACTAACTAGCACAATCGGAAGTTTAACCCTAAACCAAACTACCGATTATCACTAAATTTGGATCCAGTAATACAATCGGTAGTATAACTACCGATTGTGATCGATGTTTTTGAGGTTCACTAACTAGCACAATCGAAAGTTTAACTCTATACAAAACTACCGATTATCACTAAATTTGTATCCAGTAATACAATCGGTAGTTTATAACCTAAACATAACTACCGATTGTGCATGATGTTCATGAGCAGTGAAGAACACTAACACAATCGGTAGTTTAGTACAATCACGAAACTTCCGATTGTGAAATCTAACCTAAAAACCTTGATATTCTAGTGAATAATTCATTTGATTGAATCAATATAAACACAAATAATGGTAAACCCCTTACCTTATTGGAGTCATAAAGTGCTGGAGAGGCTGATTGTCGGAATCGGTCTCCTTTTCTAGGTCATCCTCTTCGCGTTCTTCGTATTGTTCTTCAACAATCTCTCGATCTCTTATTCTTATGCTAAAATCCGGCCACTGTATATTAGGAGGTTGACGATTTGTTTGCTTTTGTCGAACCATTTTTAAATTGTAATAATGACGATTAATTGGTTTAAAATTTAGTTAAAAAATTAACGATTAATTGATTAAATTATTACCCCTTAACCACACCCATAAAATTTAGTTAAAAAAATCGCTTTAATTAGTTCTAGATCGCCCTCAATTCGCCAGGTTATTTATTTGAACAAATTTTACGGTCAAAAAATTCTAAATTCTAAATTTTATGACACTTAGAAGTTTAAATATTATAATAGAATCTACAGAACACACTTCCAAATAACACAGGATGACAATCGAAATCGTATTTGACTAATCAATGGTCAAAACATAATTTCAAATTGCGTTTAACCTTGGTTAGCTTAATTATCAAAAGAAAAAATATTTCTACGTATAGAGTATGTTCTCATTCACTCTTGATCAATGCTTGCACCTCGTTGAATGTGTCCAAAAGGAGTTGTACACATGTCATTGTGTTAAACACGCAGTATTACTAGCTGGACAGATACCCAAAGGTTTAACAATTAAACCACAGTAAAAATAGGCCATAAATTACATATACTTATTGTCGTTTAGTTTCACAAACTTCTAAGGGTAACTGTAACGGTGCGATTATCCTATCGACTAAAAATCAAATTTTGGATGGTCTTTGGTTTAAAAACCACAACGGTATGGGAGCAAGTTTTGATCGCACGCTCATCTTGGTAGTCGTATAATACAGGACGTTCTCTTAGAGGGCCGAATATAACACGGACGGTTAGCTATCCTAACGTATGTTGTATTTCGTTCACTTAGAAGAGCGCGGTACTATACGCTCATTCGGATGAGCGCCAAATAAAATACGCTCACTTAACAATACGTATGATTGAGCGTTTAGTTGGTGGCCGTATTACGAGAGACGACTTCATAGAAGGTCGTAATATTTGTTGCGTCTAGTTGGGTGGCCGTATTACGAGATACGCTGTCGATGAAAGACGGTCGTATATGAAACGGTCACCCAGATGACCGTATAAATGTTTTGGCAGTGCTCCTAAGTGAGCGTATATGTTTGGAGCGGCCAGTTAGGAGACCGATTGTCTATACGAGACCAATTGTCAATGGACCGATTGTCTATACGGCCAGTTAGGAGACCGTTTTTTTATAGAAGTGCTCTTAGGAGAGAGTCCCATGATAATATTTGAAGTCCAAGTTTCCATACGGTCTCTTAGAAGAGAGTCCCATGTGTAGAAGTGCTTCTACAACACTGTATGTCTTGGACGGCATGCTAAAGGACCGCACAAATGTTAAGCGGTCAGATAATACGCCGTGTAGTGGAGCGCTACTGTAATGTTGCGTATCTTTAAGGGGCGTTGTTCCAGCTAACCGTATTATGAGGCGTATACTTAGCTGAGCGTAAGACTAGGCGTTTCTCTAGGGATGCTTTTGATATAAATACGGTGTACTAAATGAACGTATTCGGCATACGCTATCTCACATGGCCGTGCGACTATACTTAGAATTCGGAGAAAAGTTACTCCGATACTGTAACAAAACTGGACTAAATCCTATATCTACTCTCCCGTTGCGGCTGCATACTGGCGAGTAAAGAGAAAATTTTCTCTTCTCTCTTTACTCTACTCGTCCGTTGCCGTTGCTCTAAGATCCAATTTGGATGAACTGACCCCTCCCTCACTCACAGTAAAACACTATTCGAGATTGTGTTTCAGAAAACGCAATCTGGAATGCCGTAAAATGCGAATTCAAATAGTGTTTTCTGATAAACTTTTCATAATTTTGAATTAAAAGAAATGGTAATTTATTCTATTTTTATAGAATTCGATTTTTGAATTAAAAGAAATGGTAATTTATTCTATTTTTATAGAATTCGATAGTATGTTTTAACGTGAGTTGTTTTTCCATCCAACTCAGTTAAATGGTTAATATCTTGACTTTATCTCGGTTAGCGAGATATGATGCGATAGTTAATAGACAACTTTATCCTCATATAATTTTTAATAATGATTTAATATCATACATGTCTTTATCTTCATTAATATATATCTTGAAAAAAAAATCAATGGTTATAGAGTGCACACGATTTTGGTTAACCCACCACGTACATATCTCACCTCCTTCTTCAGTACCCGAACTTGCCCTTTCTAGTCTCCATTGTTACTTTCATTTTAAGTTAAAACAGAAAAACAGAGAAAAGAGGAGAAAACCATGAGAGAAGAAGAAAATCATGGCATGTTAGAATAAATATTAGGATGAGTTTTGTGCGTCTACAACAGTTGAGAGAAGAAACGACAGAGATTGAAGAGAAGTTGAGAGACGAAGATAGAAATCAAAGTTATGGGTCGTGAAAAAGAGTAAGTGCATCAAACTGCAGTTCCCCCAGGAACTTAAAGACCACAGATGTAATGCACCTTGATTGCATAATGAGCTTCACAAGTAAAAGTTTTCTTTTTTCATCTTCATCATTTTTCTTGAGCTCGCAGTACAACTTCAACATTAGTTTCACACTTTACTCGATATCGATTGACAACCCGGTTTAAAGCTATAAATTCTTCCACTTGTCTTCTTATTGTTTGATATCGACAAAACAACCAAGGTACATTACGGTTATTAGGGTTACCGGTGTCACTACAGAAGTTTTCATAAATTCTGCTCCAATAACTCATACTCACTAAACTACTTTGTCGTCGTTCTGCACCCCTTGTCGGATAACATATAGCAAAGTTTTTACATAGAGATAGATCTTCATCTATGGCAAACTTTGCCGGATTAATATATGGCTGAGCCATATGGGTGTAAAAAAGGTTGGAAAAGGTGTGATTCTGGAAATGAAAATAGTTGAATTTATAAAACTATTTTATAACCTTTGTATAGAACTAGTCGTTGTCGGCCCAACCTAGGACGATCGTCTCAGTTTGCTACGACAATGACTATTTATGTAATTTTAACAATAACTTTAAATATAACCTTAACTTTAACAATTATCTAGTGCAATTCCTAATTTAAATTAAATGTAAGTTGATTTCAAAAGGAAAAAGCAAGATTAATTTGATTGAATCAACTAAAATTATATTAGAATACTAATCTCCATAATATTATTTTACTATACCGCATTCTTTTATAAAATATAAACTAGATCAGTAACAATTTAAATTAAATAAACCCTTCAGTAAAAATCTCTAACAATTTTGGGCCTCTTATTTATCTTCATTTGACGGATCTTCCATTCGATGTGCTCTTGAGAAGATTTTCCCTGGTTTTTATAACCAGCAGTACAGTTAACTTTCAAATTTTCTTTGCCTTATTTTTTTTCCCTTGAACTCTTCTTTTTCTTATAGCTGCAGATTTGATTTGGTTAACATCTAAAACTTGAAGACCTCTTTGTTTTTATTTTCATTCTCTATTTTCTGATAACCATCACATATCTTGTTAATATCATCTTCAAGTATGACTCCTGAAAAGTCAAGTTGGGTTCACAAATTAAGTTGGGTTGCAATTTTTGTTATTTTAATCTGAATTTTTTTGAATAGTATTTGAGATTAGGAGTTTGAGATGAAAAGATTAAGATTGAAGTGAAAGTAGAAGAATTTTTGAGTGAAGAAAGATGTGATTTTGGAGTTGAAATTGTTTGAATTTATAGGGAGAGAAATAAGAGTCGTTGAGATTCGACCGTCGTACTTGAGACGAACCTCGGTCTAACCTAGGCCGAACGGTTCAGGTTGAGACGCGATGAACAAACCCCTCAAAATGATAATTTACCAATCTATTCTTCCAGTTTACAAATCCCACCATAAGTATATATTTGATAAATTAACCAATATACCGTACCCACTAAAATTTAGCCACACCTTAAACATTATAATCCCCGAGGAGCTCTTAAAATAGGATTCTCAAATGCGGTGGGACCGTTCACTCTGGCTGGCACTTTTACGTGAAAGTTACAACATGCACTTTGGCTTTCTTTTTAAACAATTTTCTTTTCTTTTTCTTTTTTTAAATTTTTTTTTTTTCTCAATCATTAACGTTAGAAATTTTCCAAATTTAGAATCTTGATAGTACCTCTAAACAAATACCCCTGTATCATTTTGTAATCTCTCTACTAGGTTTAGATATCCATCACCACCACCACTATACTCCCACCACCACCACCACCACCACAACCACCATGTCTCAAGTTACTATTACTGGTGGTGAAAAAAACCAATCTCATCACTATGAAAGTAGTAGTTATTGGAATAAATTAATAAATTTTCCAAACCCAGAATTTTTCATGAAAGTAACCCTCTTAGTATTTCTATTCATTTCATTTGTATTTCTATTCTCTTTATCAGGAAGGATTAGAGATCCATTGTTGTTCATTAGTACTCTTAATACCCTTACCACCACTAAATGTCCTGCCGACACGACAGTGGAAATCGTCGTCGAAAATCACGAGTATGCAACCAACATTTCTCATGTAGTTTTTGGTATAGGAGGTTCAACAAAAACATGGGCAAATCGATCACATTATGCCGAGTTATGGTGGAAACCGAACGTAACTCGTGGGTATGTATGGTTAGAAAAGAAGCCAAATGGTACATGGCCTGAGAATTCAGTGCCGTATCGGGTTTCGGAGGATGTGACGAAGAGATTCAAGTATGGGTCTATGTCGGCGAACCGAATAGCTAGAATTGTGTTGGAGAGTTATAGATTGGGTTTGAAGAATGTGAGATGGTTTGTCATGGGTGATGATGATACTGTTTTTTTCACTGAGAATTTAGTTACTGTGTTAGCAAAGTATGATCATAATCAAATGTATTACATAGGTGGGAATTCAGAGAGTGTCGAACAAGATGTAACGCATTCTTATACGATGGGTTATGGCGGTGCTGGTTTCGCTATTAGTTATCCTTTAGCGGAGCAATTAGTGAAAGTATTGGATGGGTGCATTGATAGGTATTCGTATATGTGGGGATCTGACCAGAGAGTTGGTGCTTGTATGAACGAGATTGGAGTTCCCTTAACTAAAGAACTCGGCTTCCATCAGGTATGCGGGTTGATAATTCCGACTTTGAATTGCTCTATTGTCTCCTGTTCTATGTTCTGATAATGGTGTCTAATTTTGCAATATGTAGGTTGATATTCATGGTGATCCATACGGTTTGTTAGCTGCCCACCCAGTGGCACCACTTGTTTCGTTGCATCACCTCGACTATGTGAATCCAATTTTTCCAACTAGTACTAGCCAAATTGATTCATTGGAAGTGCTTATGGGTGCATACAAGCTGGACCCTGGGAGAACCTTGCAGCAGAGTTTCTGTTGGGAAATAAAAAAATGTATGTTACTAAAATTAATGTTTTACTACTTAAAT
>JAJJMC010009201.1:229849-257549 GCA_023531435.1 Papaver californicum
GTTCGGCTAGCTCGATAATAAGATTTAATAACCGAACATTTTACTCTAGCCAAACATTACACAAAATATCAAACAATTTTATGATATAGAAAGTTCGGCTAGCTCGATAATAGGATCTAATAACCGAACATCACTCTGTTTTTCATAGATTTTAATATATGTCAACCGAACTTTTCTTTTAACTGCCGAACTATCTGTTCGATTTGTTATGTAATAGGCTTTATGAACCAATTTTTTACAGAACTTACGAAATTCATTAACTAAAGTTTCAAACCAAGTTACGAAGTATTAATGTCAAATATAAATCAACTTACGAAATTCAAACCATGTAATTGTTCTAAAATGCAAACATACTGAATTCAAACAATTCACCACGTTGACGATCGCGAACGAACTCTTTTACCACGTCCAAGTTCTTAGTCGGATGGGGTTTCATCTCCACTTGGTTCCAACATAGTAGCAGCAGGCGCACTTGAGTTTTCTCCACTTGGTCCCCTTCTAGTAGAAGCAGCAGCAGTTGAACCTTCCATTTGTACACGACTCCTCTTGGGCGCTTCTTCTTGATCGGATCAACTTCACTGTTCGTTATGACCTTATCCCATTCGTTATAAAGGGATGTCTGTTCTTCAGTTGACATAAGGTCTCCCGTGCGAATTTTAGTCATCATTTTCCTCAATAGCTTCCTACCCGCCTTAACCTATTCAAATTTAAACATTAAAATACTTTATTTTAGATCAAAGTTTATAACGTTTCGAAAAAATTAAAAAAATAACATTATTTATTTACCACTCTCCAAAACCTTCGCCACATCTTCGCCGCAAGTAGGTGTCTTCCCGGTTTCAACTCCCTTATCCTTCGCCTTTTTCTTTTCCTTCTCCTTATCCGCCTTAGCCTATTTAACATGATTTATAACATAGGGATGAATAATACCTAGATATCAATCCATGTACCCTTTTCCATAGGCACTTTGAGTACCCTCCTCCAAAGATATACAGTCATCTTCATCAATAAGGTATTCATCCATGTTGTTCCACATGTTTGGCGTTGGATGTGGGTCATGACAGGGATTAAAGAAATTGGCGGTGTTCTTCGTACCCCTCTTCAACAATCTAAAGTTTTCATTCATCACAATTGGGATAATCTGCACACAAGCGAGTTGGCGAAATAATCTTCGAAGGTTGTGCATCGGGTAACCGCCAGAGAAGAACAATGATTCATAGTAAGCCGCGACTGGTGAAATCTCAACCTCGCAAAATAGTAAGGGTGATAAACTACTTCATGTACTCTCAAATCATCCAACACTCTCCTCATGTATGTCAACAGATTCTCGTTAGCCTTCAACTGTGTGCGCTTGAACTTGTACTTTCCGGCCGTCGGCTTCCCAGCAAGCCAACCTTTCTTCTCATCAGCCAACTTCGTTATAGGGAAGTAGTCGTACACCCACACCTAAGGGAAAAAAATCAAGTTTAACAAAAGTTCGGTTAAAACAAAAATTCTATTATCAACCCAAGAGACTGTAGTAACCTCCGATTACCTGGAAGAGAGTGTAGTAGCCTCCGATTTGTGAAGTATTAATCCGATTAGCACTCCTAAGTTGGTCTTTAAGGAATGCAAGGACCGCAATGCCCCAAGAGTAATCATTAACCTCTTCGAGGGGATGTAAAAGCTGGAGAAAATTGGCATCTATCATGTTTCCAAAAGTGTCGTGAAATATAAGGCTGCCTAGAGGACATAGCAAGTAAGCGGTGACATGTTGCTTAATCTTGTCCTCGTCCAACACCAACTCTCCTCTCTGTATTTTCTTTCTTGTCCCTCTAATTCCTTCTTCAAAACGACCAACTTGAACTTCCTCATCTTCTTGATCGGACGACCCTTGTTATCAATCTCCATCAACTCCATACCAGGTTCAGGCTCCTTAATAGAGCGTCTGACCTCCAACTCGGTCTTACTTCGGCTCCACCCAAGCGTCTTCTCTGCTAACACTTCGAGATCTTCAAAACTCATCTTAGCTTGATAGACTTCTGTAACACATTTCAAATCCACGCTAAGCCTAGTGATCTTGTGCACATCGTCATGAGTGATACACATTTCACCAAATGGGAGATGCAAAGTATTCGTCTCTGGGTAGAACTTCTCGCAAATGCTGAGACAGTGACACTGTCAAACTCGGCGTGTGCAATAATAGATAGCAGACCACAAAACATATATTTGACTCTCTCCACCACCTGTTCGCACTCATCCTCTATATCACATGAAAACGTCTTCTGGCGTCTCAAAAGTATAGCACATTATTATGATCATACAACATTAACATAATCATTGACTAACTAACACACATAAAATCATAATTAAAAAAATATATACAGTTAAAATTCAATACATAGTTAAAATTCAATACCTTGGTCGAATAAATTCAGGAGAATTTCAGTATTGATTCTTATAGTATTGTTTAGGAGCTGATAAGCTAATTCATGTTAGATATTTATTCGACTGGTTATGACTGGCTTAGGCAAATACCCAATTCGTTGTTTTTAAATAACAAAATTGAATGAAAGAGTGCATAGTAAAAGGAATAAGCATTTCACCCAAGCAAAACAACAATTAAGCATTAATTAAAAGAGAGAAAGGTATAATTAAAAATAAAATCTTACCTTCTAACACAGTCCTCGTGATTCCCAATTTATTCAGTTTTCTCACATTTTATTATGAATATGCCACCACCAGGTTCAACTTCTTCTATTTTACACTTAGTTTTGCAATCCTTCTAGTTGAGCTTCTTCTTTCCCCAAAAACATCTGCAATATCAAACATTCAAAAAATAAGAAAAAAAATCAATAAGGAGGAAATTAAGAGAAACTAAGAGTGAGATGAAAAATGGGTTGTTGCTAGTACTACAGGTGAAGCATCATTACTTACATAGAAATTAATTAGCCTCTTCTTCCTTTTCTCAAACTCAACAGAGAGAACCACCATTGTTGTCTTGTCTCAAACCCACAGCTGATCAAATCTTTCTTCATTCTCTCACGGCTATTTCATTGAGGAATTTCGTGAAGCACTTCAGGTGCCTGACTGGGGGTGATTCGAACATGGAAAATTGGTGATTTCAATACCAATTTTCCTTCCCTAGAAACCAACTCAATCATCAAAGCAAACATATCCCAATCATTTCAGTTCAAACCCATTACATAAATCAAAAATCCTATTTAATCTTCACCATCGATTACTTCAAGCCACATCAAACAACAGCTTCTCTTTCACCTGTTCTCACTGACATTCTTAGCTTCAGATTCTTCTCTAATTCAAACCACATGCAATACAACTCACACTCATCAGCAACACCTTCTCTTCTCTGTATATGCTTCAAGTGTTTCCATCTCGTTCAATTCACACAAACCTAATCTCCTTCCTTCTCTGTTCACAAAACCATACGAACTCCCAATCACAGGCATTGAACCACACACTACTCCAACCATTCACCTCCATGGCAGTGACAGTTAACTTTCTCTTCTCAACAATCTTGGATAAACTGGACCCTCAAACTTGACAAATCCATAAATCACCAAACTCCAGTAACCATGTGAATGGTAGCAGCAGCAGTTCTCTCGAGTTCAACCTGAACCATCTCAAACCTTGTTTTTCAATTTGATTTCAGACTCGAACCATCATTACCCATCAACCCTATAGCTTGATTCATACCACCATGAGCATGTTACCTCTTGAATTCGAAATAAAACCAAAACCTAATCTTCAATTTATTGTTCTTGTTCGAACCCATGTCTCTGCAATCTCTTAATTCTCAATTTCCAACATCAACAGTTAACTTCAATTCTTTCTTCTCTATTTTCAAATCTTTCTGGGGTTTATTCTTCTCGGCTACAGCTCACACACGACAACAGCATAACATTAACTCACCCTTTATTCCTTGATTTAAACCCATCTCTATTGCTTCACAGCTTCATCTCGAGCTGCTACCTATGTTCTCGTTGTTTCTTGGCTTGAAAATATCCATGGCAGAAACCCAAAATCTTCTCCACCTCTTGTCTGTGTTCTCGCTGTTCAAACCCTCGAATGAAATCACAAAACCCATTCTTCATCTTGAGCAGCCTCTCGACCTAACCCATCTCGTTCAATTCACACAAACCAAATCTCTATCCTTCTTTGTTCACAAAACCATACGAAACCCTCGAAACCCATCACCAATTCCTCTCCAATCCTCTCATTTCACTGCCATCTTTATTGATCCATTCGAACTCATCAACAGCTTCAATACCACATCTCAAACACCATATCTTCGATTGAACTCAAGTATTGAGATAAACCCACTCACAGGCTCTTCATAACTCTTAATCTGTTTGTAAACAACTGCAAACGTCAATGGCTGCAGCTTTTCTTCTCCGGCGTGAACGGAAACAATGAACTTGTTCTGATGAGAAAGAGGGAAGAACTCTCGACCTAAATGATAGGATAAGTGTTAATAGTCGAAGCCTACAAAAGAGAAAAAAAAATCTGGTTTCTGTTAAAAACAGAGATGATGATGGAAGTTACGAATCCTAAACAGGAAGGATGACCGAAGACATGAAGTGATTAGCATCCTGAGAAAAGGGAAGACAATCTGATCCGTTGGCTTGTTTTAATATAACTTTCAACCGTATCATGAGCTGACATTATTCACTGCGGATACCACAGTAACCCGGTACACCGAAGTATTCGGTGTAAAGATGGTATAAATATTTTTAATCCGAAGAGAAGGTTTTCATTACCCTTAACTATTTCAACCAATCATGAGATATTAAATATTTCCAAAATTATCAATGCCCAAAAACTAGTTTTCGACTAATGAAAAAATAAAAAAATTTCATCACCGATCAACGTACCCAAAATAATTGATTAATCTCGTTTGTCATATAATCACTGCACTCACAAGCCCATTAATAATTTCCAACTCCACTCTCCAGTTTCCACTAGACGGTTAGACCTACATTTTTTCACATATTGTACTAAACTAGCCATGGCTATGGCCCTATAGTATAGTAATAGCACTATAACATGACAAACATGAGCACCCACATCACATGTTAATTTTTCCCTTCACATCCCACGTCTACATGCTACATCTGTAGCAGCCAGTACAGTAGATATAGGAACCTACTTGGGGTAGTCCAGGGGAAAACATGTGTAAAACCTTTAATCCAGCAATGAACGGCTGCATATCATTGCTGTTTGGGCGGCTGTTGTTGGTTGTTTTAATAACAACAGCTTGTTTCAGTCATGATTCATGGATCATCATCATCAACAGTTGGTTGATTATACTGAATGAATGACTTCATTTATGCCCATACTTGTGTTTTCAAGGCGAAAATGATCCCGGATTTTAATATCAAAAAAATATCCCATCTACATATCGTTAAGGTACTGGTTTATGATATTCAATCTAGTATTCATCGCAGATTCTAAAGATTTACCATTTCAGATCAGAAGTTTAGATGTATACCACATAGGAGTGTAAAAATATGAGGGTAAAATCTGGAATCTTCCTAGCACTGTATTTTCAAGCTGTGTAGATTCTGATTAAGCTATGTTTCATTAGGGTTGTCAATGTACAGCCCAAAGGCCGTTCGGTAGACCATAGTTGGTCTACCTTTAAGTGTTTTCGGTAGATATAAGAGGGAAGGCAATGCCGTGCAGGAATATATAAAGAAACAAACCAAACCTTGAAGTCATTTATGTCTAGTCAATCAACTGTTGATGATGATAATGATGATGATCGATGAATCATGAAACAAGCTAGTTATAAAAACAACCAACAACAGCCGCCCAAACAACAACAAAACATGGAGAAATTTGGAACTTGTTTTTATGATGAATCAGCACAAAATTCAAAGTATGGGACTTGATTCATTGTTTAATCCAATGGATCGAAAAGACAATCTAGATGTAAATTTAGGGCAAAATGAATTTGTCCCCTTCCTTTTCAATCCATTTGTCTGATATCTCCATTTTTAGTGGGAGAAGGAGAGATAATATATTGTATTTAGCTTTAGACTAGATTAGACTGATATACGCATTTTGTTTTGTTTTTGTTAAACCATGAATCACTACTACTCTAATTATGCTAGCGATTATTTGATTAGTTAGCATGGTTAATTAAGATGCCATTAACACTTAAAGAAATACGAGAACATTCCCGTTAAGCTTTACAGCTTCGTCTTCATTTGTATTACTACTTTCAGGACCAAAAACTCACTAGATTTGCAAGGTTTAATTAGAAAAAAAAAAAACAGGTACTGGCGAAACCAGGATCGAAGGTATTAGGCTTCATCTAAGAAGCAATCTAGTTAGACAGCCAACCAATGTTTTGTTTTGTTTTGTTAGGAAAACCATCTTCTTGATTATACAGTTAAACTAACTACTTCCATGAGTCACTACTCTAATTAAGCTAATTAATAGGTGATTAATTAAAATTAGTTAGCCATGATTAATACATTAATGCTTAAAGAAACAAACAAATTAAAACTAGAGCATTCCACTTGAGCACTAAAGTTTTCCCTAGTTTTTATTACTATTTTGAGAACCAAATACGTCCTACCATAATGTTTTATATAAGCGTGCACAATTGTAAAAGGCTTAAAATAGTGAAGTGATATTGTATGCTAATTAATCCTTATAAGTTATGGTGAGTGCCAGGACAGTTCAATCCACTTGCCTTTAGCTCTCTCCATCCCTAAAGAACGGTAGCTCAAAAATTTGATAAATATAGAACATTTTCTATTCTCCACACAAAAAAAAAAAAAAAAGACTTCGCTAGATTTACCTTTTTAACTTGGATTAACTAAAAAATAGTATGTAAAATGTGAATTACAGGATTGCTAAAGGAAAATATACGTGACCGACCAGAAAATTCTGCCTCTAACGTCGCAGCGGCCGGAACTTCTCCTTGCGCTATTCTGACGCGAATAGTCGGGCTGTAAAATTTCAAGATTTACTTAGAAAATGCACGTCGATTTTTCTTTCGAAAAAACGTTGTAAGCATGATATTTTTTTGTACGTAGCTCCACCCCGTTCCAACGTTCTCCTAATTTTGCTAAGGGTACAAGGCCATAACTGGTAATGGCAGCGCATTTGACATGCGTCACTAACTTGCAAGTATTATCCAAGCCTTGGTCTTGCCTTGGACTAGCGCATAGGCCATTGAAGGCCTATTTTCCTAAGTCCTTACTCCACTTCAACAATGCAGTTAGATGCATACACTAATCTTGCTCGTGCCAAGGGTGCATCATCCAAGAAATGGTCATTCATGTCGTGCACCGTCCTTATGATGCAAGTGGCTTATACAATCCGTTTAGCTTCTTTTCGCATGCCCGATTCGTAATTGGCGCATGACAACATAGTATAACTTGATAGGCAATATGAACATCCAAGGAATGGACTGCAACTACCTCATCAAATGTGTTGTAATAATCTCACAATTAGATGATATGAACAACAAAGTGTTGGACCATAAATGCGGTGCATTGCGGATGCCTACATACCTTACTCGTATCATGAAGGGATCAAGCACAAACCGTAGTTTATCCGAAGGGTTATCTCGAAGAGAACAATCAATTGAAGCATATTAAGGCAAAGCCAACATCGATTCCAAGGACCAATCTTTTCGAAAGGATATGATTATTAGCCATATAAAATCCATATCACCACAGTTATCATCATGTGTCACAAGGACAAAGTCCAAGAAATGCCTAATTCATATAGGCCAAGGGAATTTCACAAGAGATATACAAGATTGTGTATAATTGATGCCAATTAGTTCGTAAATATGCGTTCTCAAGTAGGCCACACAACATAATGATGCTTTTGAATCAAATATGCTTTATCGGGTTATGAACACGGTATAATTGTGCTTTCGGATCAATGATGCTCCATCGGCAAAGCTACATAGCATAGTGATGCTTAAGCATCAAATATGCTCCATAACGGGTAAGCTTTATAGCCTAGAGATGCATTTCTGCTTGATGCACCTTCAACCAACACATCCTCCCTTATATATGTCTTATTGAAATTTCTACGAGTAGAAATTCGGGAGTTAAGTGCCACGGACCAACTTCCAACCACTTGATGCATCCTTGAATAAGCTTCATGGCCTGATGATGCATCCTCGGATAAGCATCATTACACACAGTTGCACAATTTTGTAAACGGCAAGCATAATAATGTATCAACATCATAATGCCTCCTTGGGTATAACAACATTGGTAAATGTTACATCTCTTGGTAAGGGATAAAACATAATAATTTTGTAGAATCATAATGCCAACATAATGTATCACTTGCACCAAGTGTGCATCACATGCTTGAGGAGATGCATCAATAACGTATTCCAGCATATGCAACACAGGCCCGAGATGATGCGTCATCTTGTTCATTGACGCATCTTAAAGTATACATCATGCGGAAAAATACGGGTGTTACATCATTACATACATTAAAGAACTTCGTCCCGAAGTTCAAACTAAAATTAGCGGTCATAAACAAGCTTCATCGATTTGGATTTCCTGGGCACATGTCCTATACCATAATGCTCAGAATTCCCACAAGGGTCCCAAATTCTAAAGTAAACAACGATTAGGACCTTCTGAGCATACGTTTCATACCGTATACCCAGAAATCCCAAAAAGGTTCACAATTTTCGCAAGTCATCCAATGTGACAAACAATTCTTACCATCATCCAGAGCAGTCAAATTAAAGCCTACCGTCCCAGACGGTCTTCCAGGTTATCACTGATATAGTGGGATCTAACCGGCCGATAACACACACCTTCCCTGAAGGATGGGAATGATCAGTCCCAATGCATGTCACTGTTCCAAATAGTCTTTTGGGTCACAAACTATCTGGTGGTTCTCTAATTAAGGGCATGCAAACTCATAATACTCGGCTAAGTCCAAAACGATTCACCTAATAACTATCATAGCAGTTACGAATTCTCTTTACGCACAATAATTGGCATACTTTTCCAACATATCCCTTTACCTTTCCTTCTTATCAGGAATTTTTTTATAGTCACATTACAAGCTAATTAACACTGACGAGTCCAACACGCACAGTCTCTAGCATTTTTTCAGAACTTGCTCTGATACCAACTGTGATGAAACGAAAAATTCTGTACCCAGCAGCCTGTTGCGTAGGACAGAACTCCCCGATGCGTCATTCTGACGCGAGTAACCAGGATGTAAACATTCAAGGACGAATACACGTCGATTTACCTTTCCAAACATGCTTTAAAAGAAAGATACTTCTTGTACGTAGCTTCACCCCGTTCCAATGTACCCCTTGTTTTTCTAAGGGTACAAGGCCATAACTGGCAATGGGAGCGCATTTGGCATGCGCCACTAACTTGCAAGTGTTATCCAGGCCTTGGTCATGCATTGTACTTGCACATATACCATTGCATACTCATTTTCTTGAGTCCTTACTCCGTTTCAACAATGTAGATGGATGCATGCATGCATCGATCTTGCTCGTTCTAAGGGTGCAACAACATTGAAATTACCTTTCATGTCGTTCCCGTCCTTATGATGCAAGTTTCTTATGATTTTCGTCTAGATTCTTTTCCTGGCCTTGCCCAATTCGCAATTGGATCATGCCGTATAACTTGATAGGAAGTATGAAAATCCAAGAAATGGATTGCAACTACCTCATCAAGTGTGTTGCAATCATCTCTTAATCAGATGATATGACAGACAAAGTACCGGACCACAAACGCGGTGCATTGAGGTTGTCTACGTACATACCCTACCTGTACTAGAAGGGATCAATCACATACCGTAGTTCATCCGAAGGTTCATCTCGAATAGAACAAGCAAATGAAGTTTATTAAGGAAAATCCAATGTCGACGCCAAGGGTCAATCGTTTCGAAATGATATGCTTAGGAATATAAAATCCGCATCACCACACTTACCAGTTTGTGTCACAAGGCCAAAGGCTAAGCAACACCTAATTCGTATAGGCTAAGGGAATTTCGCAAGAGATACGCAAGATTTTGCATAACTGATGCCACTTAGTTCGTAATTATGCATTCTCAAGTAGGCTACACAGTATAATGATGCTTTTGCATCAAATATGCTTTATCGGGTTAGCAATACGGCATAATGATGCTCTCACATCAATCATGCTCCATCGTCAAAGCTACACAACATAGTAATGTTTACGCATCAAACATGCTCCATATCGGGTAAAGTTTATAGCTTAGAGATGTATTTCTACTTGATGCACCTTCAACCAACACCTCCTCCCTTATATATGTTTTATTGAAATTTCTACAAGTAGAAATTTGGGAGTTAAGTATCATAGACAACTTTCACCTGCCTGATCATCCTTAATTAAGCTTCATGGCCCAATGACGCATCATCGGGTAAGCATCATTTCACCCAGTTGTGCAATTTTATATGTGACAAGCATTATGATGCATTAGCATCATAATACTTCCTTTGTGCATCTCTTGGTACGGGAAAAAACACAATGATGTCGTAGCATCATAATACCAAGGAAATGCATCACTTGCACCAAGTGTGCATCACAAGCCTGAAGAGATGCATCAATGGCGCATTCCATAGTATACAACACATGCCTGAGATGATACTTCATCCGGTTCAATGACGCATCCTAGACTGCATCGTGCAAAAAAAATGGGTGTTACAATGACCCGTACTAGCGGGAATTTAAAGATCCAGTGACCATGATTATTTTGTTTTATATGAATTGGTAACCTTACTCACACTGATATCTTTATTTAGCAATCTTAATGAATGAAAATTGATGTCATCATAATATATTGGTAAAATTAATTGATGATAATACCAACGACTTGAATTCGGAACTTGTCAACAACACTAATTTCTATATCGATCAAAAAAACAAAGTAGCTAATTTGCCCACCTCTAGAAGGTTGTCCATGGAGCTAGTAGTTGTATTCTAAAATAATGGGTGCGTGTTTTGGGGGTCCCAAGGACCCATATTACCCATCAACACAAATATAAAATACTATAAGGGGAGAGCCAAGCCAGATTGGGAAAGAAAAGGCCAAGGAAAAAAATGAACAGCACCCATTTTGGGACTGTACTTGTAGCCCACCCAGGAGACCTGAAAACAACTTTCAACTAAACTTTTATTAAAAATACAATACAATTAAGTAGGAACTCATAGCCCTTTCTTATTTATTAAAATCTTTGATCATTTTTGTAATTATGCTTATAAAGAGAGTAAACCAATTCTTAGATCCTTGATCAACGAAGGGTAGATAGAGTACTAATAGAACTTTTGAGGAGATCATCATATGATGGGGAAGCATGGTTCATCATGTGGAGCATGCAAGTTCTTACGAAGAAAATGTAACAATGGATGTGTTTTTGCACCTTACTTCTGTTTTGATGAGTCTGCCACCCATTTCGCCGCAGTTCATAAGGTGTTTGGAGCGAGTAATGTCTCAAAACATCTTTCGCACCTCCCTGTGGAGGATCGAAGTGAAGCTGCACTTACTATATCGTATGAAGCACTAGCTCGGATGCGTGATCCTACCTATGGCTGTGTTGCTCAGATCTTTGCACTTCAACAACAGGTATGTTTCTATATGTGTTTCAGATCTTTTCTTACTCGCTATGCTTAATTCAGTCACATCAAGTACTGAGATTTCGGTACCTATGGCATGCAGGTGGCTATCCTACAGAAGGAGATACAGAATCTTGAAACTCAAGTAGCTGCAAGTCATGCTACCAATGTCCTCGTCAATCACCAGAGCACTCATGCATTGAACGACATCAACAGCAGTCCTTTCCATTTTTCTTCGTCACAACTCCATGATAGGAACTTGCATAACTCTGACCCCTCCAATTTGATGAGCATTATAAATGGAAATGTCATGACTCTACAAATGAACCAATTGTTCAGCGAAGAGTATACAAATGCACCAAATACCTATCATAGTAAGCAACTTGCAATAGGAACAGAGCAAGAAATCTTTTTCAATGACCCCTGCTGGTACGGTGTCCCATCAATGAGTTTGCAGAGCAGCAGTACAGGCCAGGTGATCAATTGCCGTAGCCTGCTTGATGACATACTGCTTAATTAGGCGTAACTAAATTGCATAGTGAGGTTACAAATGTGACGAGCTATTGAGATTACTAGATGTTATTAGATTAAGCTTTATAACCTTAACTCCCAAGAGAATGTATGGGATCGATGGCAACTTTAATTGAGATTAGATTACGCGTCAATAGCGTAAATCTGCTTAGAATGGTATCAATTAGTAATGTGATTTGCAGTAACTTTAAATGGTCTAAGAAACAACAAAAATATATGGATTACTAGTTACTACTCAGTATTCAATATGCCTTTGCAGCAATTTAGTACAAACTATTTGAATAGAGTACACGACGAAGACAGGGAAAAACAAGTTACGGATAAAAGCAGGAAGGCTAACCGTGTATGTATCTATGTACACAAATTCATGAACCTACAATCACACTAGTTCAGCATATACTAGCGTCATCTGAACCTTCCGTGAATTGTATTAAGAATTGAGAACTTTGCCGTTAGTGTTTGTTTGGATCAAACCCAAACCCTTCAGCAACAGCACTTCCACACATACATATACAACTCAATCCAACCAAAACATCGACGATGGATTTTTCTGTCTTACGTCTATCCGAAAAATACAAAGTCTGCAACAACAAAACCTTTGGCCTGGCATCAAAATTCTGCTTCTCAAAACTCCTCTCCATTTGCCATCTCACAGTATCTTGTGCCATGGGGGTAAGCCATGAGAAAATTTGGTTCAATCTTTCAGCCCAATCCTCAACTAATGAAATTTTCTCCCATTTCCCAAGCTCATGTACCCTACATAGTTTCTTCAACCTTGGCTTGACAATTTCTTTTAAATGTGCCGGTAACATATGATACAAATCGTCTCGGGTACCTTCATCAATTGAAAATAGAGATTTCATACATCTATCCGATGTTAGAATCACATTTGCGTATCTTATTGCCAACCCTGAACCTCCAACAGTGGATTCTGGTGCTTGTTCTGCCAACCTCATTCCATTACAACAACTAGCAGTGTTGTTTATGTTGGCACTGGCAGTCTTTTCCAGAATACGAAAACTCAGAAGCCGATTTTCTTTTAAATTACGTAGAGGTTTCAATTCTCGGCTCCAGAAATGTACAGAATCTTGTTTTGATGGATGCTTTGACAGTGGACCTGATTTTGTAGAAACGAATTCTCCTTCTGGTAGAGGACTAACACGGGGACTTAAAATAAGAGGACGAGAATCGGGATAAAATCTAATTTGATGTTCTGAAATGAAATGTTTGTGACTTGGAGAAGGAAGAATTAGAACCGATACGTAAGGAGCGAAAGATTCACTGATTCGAGTGTAAACAATGCATACTGTTCGCGTCATGAGACTTACCGTTTTGTTAAATGTCTGACCCCAAAGAGAAACCTGTCTTAGGTACCTAACTTGTTGTCTCTGCCACGTTATTTTTTGATCGAAGAGATCAGAATTTCCTTTCTGTCCAGGAAATGAACGCGCATAATTCTTCCATTGCATCAGCCTTTGTTCTGACACTTCCATTTCTGCCAGAATTTCTAAGCCAGAATACAAATCTGACGTCGCAGTTATGAATTTCTCCATCTGTTTAACAATTTTCTTTATATCTTTTGAAGCAGAAGTCAATCTACTCAAATCCATAATGCCGTTTTTCAAATCAGCGTACACATACTCGAAATGATTCAATTGTGGGTCTGAACATCTTTTGCCTAGACGTGAAACAGCCATTGCGAGCCGATCTATTTCTTCAATCTTTTCAGCACAAGCAAGTTTAAGAAGGTAACCTTCATCTTTAGAATTCAAGTAAGAGATGCCTTCTGATCTTATGATATGGTTACGGAGATTAAGAATTTCATCGTCAGAAAGAGATTTATAAAGCGAAACAAGACGTGACATGGTTTTCGCCGTCTCGAATGCAAGAATACCGAGTTTCCCATTCTTTTCCCTGCGAAAGATATTACGCGTTTTCTTTTTAGTATGCGAACTGTCAGAAAGTAAAGATCGCTTCCCGTTCTTGTTGCCGACAAGGCTACTACTGATCTCTGATAACCATGTATGCATGGGTCGATTCATGGTTAATGTCTAAAATGTAATACCTTTGATTATTGCTGCTTAATTCAAGATTAAATGTCATAAAAGCGAAGACGAAAATGAAAATGATGATAGTTTTTCATACGGTTTCATCGACAATGAGAAGAGAAATGAGTATTTGAGATTGTGAATGAAAATGAAAATGAAGATGATATGCATGATAGTTTCCAAGCTTCTTCCTGGTATTCATTCATGCATCGAGACGCGATTTCACATTTAGCATCCCATGATTTTCTTTGTTTTTCTTTTCAATTTTGTTGATTGATTGTTTGTTTTAGACAATGGGAGGTTCCCAGAGGAACAAAGGGAGAAGACAGATGGATAATGTGCATAAACACAACAAACTAGAGCCTAAATAAAGAAAACACAATAGTAGTGTTTGCATGGTTGACTGGATCCCAACCAATTAACCAACTTTCTGAATTGTCTTGCAGCACAATAAAAACTCCTTTCCCGGCCTCTCTATGTTTTTGGGATGTGGGGTTATAGAACTTAAGTCAGTGGGGACCATTTTTCTTGGTTTTTTTTTTTTAATCCTCACCTAGATGCTGATGCTGCGAGTTTTGAACCTAGTATCATCATCCAACAATCTTACCACTATACTAAAGTAACACCTATAATTATAAAGGTTAACAATAAATAAAAGGCAAACATAAGAGATTTATGTTAAAATAATCTGCATTGTGATCTTAAATCTACCTTCATTTCATGGTCCAAAATTTTCCATATTAATTGAGATTTGCATTATCATATGATTTGAATCTGCATTGTAATCCAAAGCAGGGGCAAAATCGGGTTTTCAATAGAGGGTAAAAGAAAATCTTACCTATGCATGCCGGTACAAAATGGACTTGGTAAGCCATTTTTTACCAAAAAAAAATGAAACCTGTTTTTGGGCATACAGAATTTTTAATGGACATATAAAAACAACAGATTGAACCACAACAACAAGAGGCACAACAACAAAAAAAAGGAAATAGAATGTCCTTGATACAAGGCGGGATATGGGGCGTCACATTCCGAGTGAGGACAAACCAATACGTCCTTGGAAGGACAACCTATCCCATGGGATCCTGAAAGATAGAGGAGAGGTCTTGATTGGTTACGCCGAGTCTTGAGCGAAGAGAATCTACGAAACTCATGATCACCGGGATGCCACAAGAATTTTGAGACACTAGAGGGATGCTCCTTAGGATCTAATGAGAGAAGTGACGAGGTGGTGGTTATAGTAAAAACATCGGTTTTATGGACGATTCACTACACACGGAGTAAATGTGATTGAATTACAACGTCCTAATTTTGTGAAAGATTCTGCCCAGAGACATACACCTTTCATCTCCAATTCGGCGAGATGACTATCACTCCCGATGATGTGAAGAACATTACTGGCCTCCAAGTTACGGGGAAAAGCGTCGATGCCGACTACTATGAAATGAATTGGGACCACCACTATGTATTGGATGAAGAAACTCTTAGTTGGAGTACAGGCACGACGAAACTGGAGTTCGCACGTGCAAATAAAGATGCGGATAATGTGAACCAAGACCTTGGAAACTAGGTGAAACCAAGAAAGTTGAAGCAGATCAAGTTGCTAATTTGAAGAGTTATTTTGAGAAGACAAGGGCGATAGATGCAGATGTTCCTTTGGTGTTGGATAATGATATTATCAACCAAACTGCAAGGGCGTACTTGTTGTATACTCTCGGGGGAACTACCTTTCCCGACCTCACAGGAAACAAGGTGAAGGCTCAATATCTCCAAATTTTAAGGGATCTTCCGACCCTTAACCAGTTATATTGGGGAACCGATGTCCTTGCTTCCCTACTAGAAAATCTTGCGACGACCTCTAGGTTAACGAGCACAAACAATGCAGATAATTTCAGTATTCTTCAGGTAAATCTCTACGATATAAAAGTTGTTTGATAATCTAGAATAATTGGCGTATATTGTGTATTATTATTAATGTTAGGTTCGTCTAATATAGAAAAATGAATTATCATGCGAATTATGTCTAGGAGACCAACCTTTTTGATGTGATTATTAGCCAAATTTTAAGCATTAACTTCTTTCCTTTGTGATATTTCCGTAATAATTTGGGAATTTTTCTTATATTGTTGATGTAGGTGTGGGTATATGATCATTTCCCGAAATTGAATTTGGCTAGTGGAGTTGTTTGGAATGATTCATTGCCTACTTCAGCCAAATATGAGTTTGAGGAAGTCAAGAAGCATAAAAGGAATGGGGCGCTTGTAAGTTTGAGAGTTCAATTAGAAGGTTTGGATGGAAGCGATGTTGAATTTGACCCATACAACAAGAAGGATGAACCCTTCAACGAAATTTTTCCGGATGCACAAATGGGTTTTGGGATGTACTATGGAACATTGTTTTATCCCGGTGGATTTGTAATATACTATCCTCGCGGAGTACTTCGTCAATTAGTTTGCATCCAAACGATCCCGTTGGGGCAAGCTAAGTTCGAGTTATTGCCAAAGGGTTCTTCTAATGGAACTAAGAGCACCACCTCATATTCGACTGCTTGCTACAAACTTAAACCAACCATTGGGTTTTGGGACAAATTGAAAGAACAAGCTTAATATGGATCTTTTGGAACCTATTGGGGAGGATCCTCGTAAAGTTTTCTGAGGGTACATAGATTGGTAGAGGCAAATTTCTCATCCTTTCATCATTAACAAAAAAAATAAAACTCGTGCGGAAGCTAAGAGGTCAAAGCAAGATGACGTAGAGACGAAGAAGGAGTTCAAGTGCCACGGACCGGAAAATTCCGCCTCCGGCGATATGCGCTGGGCAGGACAAAACTACCTGATGCGGTCGATTTGCCTTTCCAAGCATGATACTCGAAACGTAATTTCGATATAGTTCCAACTGACCTTTGTTCTGCAAAGGGTACAAGGCCATTAAATGTAATGATGAATGCCTTTGGCAAGTATCACATACTTACGAGCATTGTCCAGGCCTAAATCATGGCTTGGACTAGCACCTAGGCCATTCCAGGCCTACTTTTATTCATCAACTCTACTTCAACTAAGCGTTGGGTGCATGCACTGATCTTGCTCATGCCAAGAGTACAACAACCAGGCATATTCCGTCTATATCATATGGCTATGAATATCCATCAAATGGAATGCAACAACCTCATCAAATGCGGCAACAATCATCTTTTGCATAGCATTACCAAGCCAGATGATATGAGTTACCAAAGTGTCGCAATCAGCCATAAATTAGATGATATGAACGACAAGGTGCTGCACCTCAATGCATTGCATTGCGACTTCCTGCGTACCCAACCTGTACCTTGAAGGGATCAAGCATGACCGTAGTTCATCCAAGGGGTCAATTCAAAAGGAACAAGAAACATAAGCCTATTAAGGCAAAGCCAACATCGATTCCAACTTCACTGCAAGGCCAATGACCAAGCTAAGCCTTTTATGCATAGGCCAAGGAACTTTAGCAAAGAATGCGCAGACTTATGCATAACTATCGCTACTTAGCATGCATAATGCATTATTGAGTACGCAACACGGATGAATGATGCTTTCGCATAATTCATGCTCCAACAGCGAAGCTACAAGCATATTGACGCTTATGCATCAAGTATGCACCAAAGTATAGGCCACACTGCATATATGTGCATTACCGTTCATGCACATTCAACCCAAGCCCCCTCCTTATATATGTCTTAATCACATTTCCATATATTTGAAAAAGAAAGGATAAGGGGCATTCATATACTGCACTTCTAGTGATGCATTCTCGGGTATGCATAAGGGCATAATAGTGCCTCAACACTATGATGCGTTCTCGGGTACGCTTCATGAATTTCCAACTAATACTTCATCCCTATATATGTCTTAATAGCATTTTTACAAATGGATATAAGGAGGGTAGATGACATTCATCTACTGCACTTTCTATTGATGCATTCTCGGGTATGCATCACGGCATAATAGTGCCTCAGCACTATGATGCGCTCTCGGGTACGCATCAAGGCCATTTGTGCCTTTCCCGGATAAGGGTCATTATTTTTTTTTTGATGCATACGAGAATGCATCCTGTATAATAGTGCCTTAGCACTACAATTTAAGGTTAATGCATCCACACCCTGATGCATTCCTAAGTAAGCTTTATGAGCTTAGGATGAAACTTCATCCCATGTTATGACGCGTCCCTGAGTAAGCGTCAAGCGAAAATCGCGGTTGTTACACCAATACCATAGCCAATGACATTTCAAAGGTATTTGAGATTATGGTAAGTAGTGCCCTCAATTTATACTCTTTATTTTGTTATTATACTCTTTATTTTTTTACAAATATTAAAGTAAGTTGTCACTCATCTTTGGGTTTTAAATAAAATCAGGCGGCGGGTATGGAGATTTTGAATGTAATAAAGCATAAACTTAGTTGTAAAACACCTATGTCGTATGAGGAGAAACAATATCTCTACAACAAATGGGATGGAATCATCAACAAATGTGTTGGGCCGGAGGAACCAAGGTTGATGAGTAAAAGGCCATACCAAGAAGGTGAAGGTACTAGCCGAAATGGTGCCAAAAGAAGTTGTGGGGGTCGTGGAGGTCGTTCAAGTGGAAGTGGTCGTGGTCGTGGAAATGAATGAATTCATAACATTCTCGATTTGCAACATCTTAACAATTTATTTTCAGTTTGGTTTAGTTGCTTTAAGATCTTTTTAGACAATCTGATTTAGACTATGTTTGGTTTCCCGCAATGTAAACATTAATGATTTAGTAGTTTATTAATGAATTGGGATTTTATAAATTAATTACGGGTTTATTGTCAGAGGAACATATCAAATTTACAGAAGGAACAAGTAAATTTTGTCAGGTTTGGCTGAAAACTGTATTTTGCGAAACAGCCGAACCTAACTAAACTCGTGGTTCTTTGAATTTCAGTCAGATTCGGCTGAAATTAAAAAATAATTATTAGCCGAACATTTGAAAAAAAATAATTGGTTTTCAGAGTAATGTTCGACATGAAATTGTAATTTCATAAATCAGCCAAACCTGATAGAAACCTGGATTTTTTTATAATGTTGTCAGCTTCATCTGAAAATTGTATTTTGCGAATTAATCGAACCTAACTAAACTCATGGTTTTTTGAATTTCAGTCAGGTTCGGTAAAAATTGAAAAACAATTATTAGTCGAACATTTGAAAAGAAAAAATTATGGTTTTCAGAGTAATGTTCGGCAGAGTAAGTATGTCAATCAATAAGTCGTTCATCAAAAATAGTTTTCAAATATACAAACTTACAATTGATTTGTATTTTCAGTGGGGGATGGCTCTCGACAAATATGAAACAAGCCATGGAAAAATGTTTAAGCATGAGGATTGCTATCGTATTTTGGAAGAAAGTACCTATGATTTCAACCTATATGATTAAGTGTTTAAGTGTAATCTAATGATATAATCTATTTCATTTCCTTTAATATAACGCTATGAAAGATGTATGGTTTTTGATTCAATGAAATGATTTTAAAAATTCTAATGATTAAGTAAACCTATATGATAATGGGAATCAAAGTGTTGTTCGTCTGATAATTGATATTTCAAATTCAGCCGAACCTGACAGAAACCTGGATGTTTCCTATTGTTGTCAGGTTCAGCTATTTCTCAATATTAAATTATTAGACGAACATTTCAAATACAATTGTATTTAAGGTAAATTTGCATTGCATTGAAATGAAAGTGGTAAAAAAATATCTTTCTATAAATCGTAGCATTCTATAAACTCGAATGATCTTCGCGACTCTTAAAATATCAGGTCCGAGCCAATTATTTCTACGCATCATAGGCCAATGTTAGATGTTCTTCTATAACATCTCGCATATAAGATCTAAAACCTGCGCACCTAGGCCATATGATTCAAGTACCTACGCCCAACGTCATTTCTTCCATTTCCGTTACTGCCTAACATAACAAATATTAAGAATATAAGATTCCAAAAAATTTCGGGGGTTTCATCCGGATATACCCCAGGTACTATTTTAGTGTGCCTATCTTTGTCATGACTCATGTACATAAGACACACTCGTGTTATGGAAATATCTTCTTCTATGATGTAGCAAACCTTTTTTTTATTATTAACAAGATATAACAATAAGAGAATGAGCTTGAGGGCTATAAAATGGATAATAGTTTGTGGAAATTAATAATAGTTGGATGTTTGGGGTAAAAAACGAGTCTCTTTTATAAGAATTTTAATCAGAACGACTATTTTATTTGAAAAGGAACTAGCCATTGTTAAAATTCGGCTAATAATGGAAATTCCAAAACAACCAAACTCCACAAATAGCCTTTGATACAAGTAAGACGGTGAGGTTCAGCTTATTTGAAAATTAAGTTATTAGCCGAACCTAACAAAAATCTTAATGGCTTGTTTCTTTGTGAAGTTCGGCTGGTTATACATTTGAAATTTCAGCCGAACCTGAAACTGATCATAGTGCAAATTCCAAATTTTTCAAAAAAAATGGATCCGTTGGGGACTCTCTATATATAAAATTGACACTCTCTAACTCATTTTGCACCACCTAAGCCCGTCTTAAGTTAATTTTATTCCACCAATTCTTTCTTCCTCCCAATTTTATCTAATTCTAGATGCAAATGCAACCATTCACAATTGAGGATGATGTAATACTTGTTAAAGCTTATATTCCATCTTACCGTGAAAGGCCTCATGAACGTTATTCAATGTTTTGGAAAAAAGTCAAAAAATTTCATTTCGAATTGGATGAGAATCCTAAAAACCGTAAATAGTTAGAATTAGCCGAAAGATTTGAAATACTACAATATATGTTGTGAGAATAAATTAGACTACTCCGTTGGGTAAAGTGATTTCATCGCAGAGCTATTCCTGAAGAGAGAGAGTGAGTATTTGAACATGTTCCTTTATCTTATAAATGGAGTATTATTGGTTGTGCATACTAACTTGTCAATTCTTTCATTTTTACAGTGCTAGACTTCAATCTCTTTGGGGAATACGTCATGGTGGAACAACATTCGAGCACGATCTATGATATACACATTTGAACACATATGCCCCGAGATTCCTTAGACAACTAGAAGCCGAATGGCGGTAAACAGCTATCCGTGGAGATTAATAGTTTTAGGTACTAGATGCGAAGTTATTTGAATTTAGTATGATGTAATGATATTTAAGGGGATGTAATATGGATAAGTTATGTAATGGGAACTTTTATAAATGAACTCCACTACTTTTTATATGCTAGCTCCAAGATTCGGCTAAAAATGGGAATAAGAGTTTTAAGCTGACCTGACAATTACAAGCCAAATTGCGAAATGCTCTAGGTGGTTCGGCTGATTCGTAACACACAATTATCAGCCGAACCATGAACTATTTGCATAATTTAAAAAAAATATATAGTCGTTAGGAACATTACTCTTTATATACCCAGTAGTTAATTCATCTTAAAAAATCATATATTCACTCAAAAATGGCACTCCCTAATGCTAATTTTATCCTAAATGAAGACTTAGATCTTTGCAAAAATTATGTGCTTTTTTATCCAAAATATGATGAAGAACGACGTCAAAATGGTCTAGTTAGTATGATTTATTGGGCTAAAGTTCATGAAAACTTCAGCACCGAAACAGGAAATCCTCATAACAGGGATTGTCCGGCCTTGTTTTGTAGATTTCAAACTATATGAAAACATGTTGAAGAATTCATAGCTTTAATTCGGGTTGTCAATCGATATCAACTGAGGAGTGAAACCAATGCGGAGGTTGTTGTGCGAGATCGAGAGGAATGAAGAAAATGGAAATAAAAGATTTTCGAATACGAAGCTCATTACGATATCCTTCGTAAGTTTCTCATATTTCATATGGGATGTTAAAAAATTTGTTTTAACGATCGTTCTAAGATGTAATACGATGTAATGATTTGCGAGTTAGTTATGTAGTACGTATCTAAGTATGAATAAAAAATGTCTTATAATTTCTATCAGGTTCGGCTGTTATTTTAAAAAAATATTAGCCGAATATTTCAAATTGAATTTTTGTGGGCATCAAAGTGTTGTTCGGCTGAAATTGCATTATAACTTTTCAGCCGAACCTGACAACAACCTGGATTTTTCATCTGGCTGTCAGGTTCGGTTAATAGAGGAAATATAATTACCAGCCGAACTTGACAATATTATGTAAAAACCCAGGTTCGACTGTGTATATCCCCATAACTTTTCAGCCAAACCTAGTGTTTTATTAAATTCATAGGATAATGTGCAGCAACAACAGATAAATAAGTAACGATGTTTCATTCATAAAGTGAGTTTTGAACAGTCCACCAAAACCAAACAAGTCAAAATATTACATTTTATTTCGTGGCAATTCCAGTTTTACCACATCTTCACTTAACCTTGTTTTATCATGGTCACTTTTTTCTTCCTCATCATCCGTAAATATAGTTATATGTTGGGTTCCGAATGACATATGCATTGCATTCTAAAGGTCAATTGCCGTCGCATATTGTGCACACCAATCCAAATAGTATTTTTTAAAAAATTTTGGGCAAAATGCATTTTTATCCAAAGGAGGTAATGGGCATCCGGGTTGTAATTTGAGGCGGATATAATGACATCTTTCAACATGTACAATGACAAGTCTCATATCCTTTATATTCTCAGTGTAAGGTATTGTTTGCGACGCGAATGACAAACTCATATCAAATGAGAGCAAATGAACCACACAATGAAAAGTTTCGGCTATTAACCACCCACGAATCGACATTTGGATCCAATGTTCCCTTGTGATGAACATATCCCCATGTAAACGATCTTCGAATTTAACAAACTCTTCTAGCACCCCTTGGTCACCTCTTGGCCCATCTTTCATCATTGGTTTGCAGAAGTCCCGGTTTTGACGTAGTGTTTGTAACAACCTATACCTTATATACTTGACTTGGTCCCCGTTGAACTCCTTATTGTTTGCTTATTAAAATGGTCCTAATTGTCCGCAGTGATATGATAACCACAATTCCCATCCCCTTCGACGTCCTTAACTGTTATTATATGCTCATGAATTACTTCGGGTAGGAACTCTAAGTAGTTATCATAAATCACATTGGTTGGTCGGCAAATGTTACCAAACTTATCCTGTTTAGGACCTTTCATTTACCCCTTGCATGTACGGTCTTTTTTTCCTTTTGCTTGGGGTTTCCCTTTTGTTGGGAAGGATACATCTTACCCTTGAGCTTGAATTCTTTTTGAATATATTTTGGTGGGGACAAACACGAATATCCATTGCTTTCCATGACTGCTTGGTTGTTTGCTTCGCCTTTATCCTTACTCGGACGGCCACGTTTCCTTGAAAGATTCGCTTCTTCCTTCTTTTCCGCCTTCTCTATTTTCCTCTTTTCCTCTTCGTACCTTGCATCATGGTACTCAACTCCGGATGAATCCCTTTGTGTTGCGACTAGCTTTGGCGGCTTTCCTAGTATTTTTCCGGTTAAGTTTATTGCTTGGCCTACCTTTGGTTTTCTATTTTTTTGGTTCAAAGACATTCTCCTTAGTGAAAAGATAGAGGATTGGCCTCAAGTTGTGCATTAGGATTTGTTCTTGAGCCCGGTACATCCCTCGGTACATCTCAGCAAGTTTTTTCCCATAACTAGTCTCCCAAATCTCTTCATCGTCGGACTCTTCAGATGGGGGAGGGTCAAAACTTAATTGTTTCCAAAAGGGATCAATATCCTCAAAATGTATGATTCCATCTTCGTACCGGGCTATGTAGTGGCGACATGGAAGTCCCATAGATTCCTTCATTTTAATCAATGGGCGGTCCAATCTTCCATCAAATTTACTTCAACCACTAGTTTCTCAATACACAAATGAGACACCCTATATGTCAATCCGCGGAGCCACAAATTATCCTTGAAATCTTTGTGTTTAAGCATAAGGTTATGTTCGAATGCCGCTTTGATTCTTATGAAATTGATTTTGAAATAATCATCCATCACGTGAAACACCGTGACAAACGTGTCAACACAACCAAATGGGTTCTTCTTCAATCGGTGATGAGCCGACTCTACCATACTTGTAGCTTGGTTGTCGAAGTGTTTGTGTTGATTTGTGAACGCACACACAAACCTTTCCTTGTGAGGTTCCAGCCGTTCCTTACGCAAATAGGTAATGATACTTGGGTATTTGGGGCCCCAATGCGCAATAAGAATTTTAAGATTCTCTTGGTACATGTCTTCGCTAATTGACCATGTCAAATCATCCCATTTGTTGGAGAAACAAGCCTACAACCTTTCATTAGATTCATATTCTTTCTTGAATTCCTCCCTTTTCTTTACTCTTTCTCCCTCCGGTAGCTTGGAAAGCTTCTCTAAGTCTTTCAACTCAAGCGGCTAAATTTTCGGTTGATAATTTTTCTTCACATTGTTTCAAACATGAAACTACAAAGAAAGTTGGGTGCGTCCGGAAATACCATTCTTATAGTATACATCAATGCTTTCTCTTGATCGGTTACGATCACCTTAGGAAGGGCATCCTCCCGGAATATGAGCTTGCATTGTTCTAACCCCCATATGCAACTTTCTTTCTTCTCGTCTTTCAAAAAGCCAAACCCAACGGTGAATGGTGCCTTGGTCGACGTATGTCCAACTATGTTCATCAATGACATCTCTTATTTGTTGGTCTTGTAGGTGCAATCAATTATAAGAACTTGCGGAAAGCATACAGAGCCAATCGTACGCATTCCGGGTGGGCAATGAAAAGATGTGTTACTTGTCTAAACTCATCCAATTTGTTTTAAACCATATAGTTGTTGTTCTACGCCAACCTCATCACTTGTTGCATCACCAACCTACATTGCAAATCATTTTCCTCAAAAGGTTTCCCACGTTGTAGATAGTTCGTATGGTGGACTTGTTATTTTCGTCATCCTCCTTCAATTTTCCAAGAATCTTAATCATTATCATACGTGTCCGCGATATTTTATCTACTTCCACGAGTTCTTTTGGCTTTAACCTTGCGACTTTAGCATGCCCGTGATCTTGTGGACGTGGGTGGTTATGACGACAATCCATATTCTTATTCATACTCCAATGTTGTTCATGTTTGTTGTAGTTGAAAACAATCTTGAAAGGGAAATTTGACTTCTTCGTTTTACTCTTATTCTTTCTCCCGGTTTTAGGCTTATACACAAAACCCTTCTTAACCTTACTTGCGCCTAGCCCACTTCTCTCACAAACCATTTCAAACCGGTCTAATCGACTTTGTTGTCCGCAAACTAGCACACAATTAATTTTAATTCCATGTTCCTCAGCACAAGACCTTGCTTCCAATTTAAATTTCAATTTCTAGATGGTTGCAACATCAAGAATAAAGTTAGTAAAGGTATCACTTAAACTTGCAAAATAAAGTCCAAAATCAATTTGTTGTCTACCAAGTCATTTTGAAAGTGCTCTTTATTATCTTCGTTAATAATGAAGTTTGTCATAGGTTGATCGTCCATTGGTACAGGTTGTGCAATAACGATCTACAAGAATATCACGAGTTTAGATGACTACAAACAAATTTTACATATTTGTTCGGCTGGTTCGATAGTCAAAATAACAGCCGAACCTTAAGAAACCAAAAGTTCGTCTGGTTCGATATTCTGATTATCAGCCGAACATTTGGGCTTCTTTCTTTCTTAAATTTCAACTATATGGTTCGGCTGATTCTATAATATAACTTTCATCCGAACCTTGACACTTGTGTTTTCATTGAATTTTGACTACAAGGTTCGGCTGAAAATTAATTAGCCGAATAATCCATTGAGGCCACTGAAAAATAAGTTCTTAATTTTTGGATAAAATCTAAAACCAATGATCAGCCGAACTAAAAATTGTACATTGGCGCCAAATTACGATTACAAAGTTTGACTAATTCTTCAAGCTCATTGAACCACCCGAACTGTTCTTGAGCATGTGGTTTGGCTAATATAGTTTCAGCCGAACTATAACCTGGTAAGCCGAACTCTTAAAAAAAAACATCTTTCGATGAATTGAACCTATAAAAACGAGATTAAACCTTATCTAAGACCATACATGAGTGTTATTAACAACGGGTTCCTCAACCATGTATTCATCTTCGGGATTTGGCTCATAAAAATCATCATTTTGAGCTTGAACTTGAGTTTGTGTTTGAGTTTGATAAAAATCATTCTCATAATAAAAAAAATCAGCCATATCAGGATCTCCATCGTAGTTGATGTGTATTTTCCGAGCTTTTACGTGATGAAAATTAGCTCTCCTCATTCCAATCATGCATTTTCATCAAAAACCCTAGGTTTTTCTTCACTTCTTCTTCTACTTCTCTTAAACAAAGTTTTTCCCAAAAATAACTTTTTCACTCACTAATTTTAACTTTTAAAACCAAAGATTAGATTAACTACCAATCATTATAATTAACCTCTAATGATTAACACAAGCCTAATCATTATTTATTAAACACTAAGGGTAATATGAGTATTATGAAAAACGGGGGATATGGGGCTTTAAGAATTACTCCGAATGACCCTATTTTATCTCTATATGGTATGCCCACTAAAAATCTTGTACGCTCAAAAACAAGATTCAAAAAAAAAACCAAGATAATTACATTTGGACTTGAAAACCAGCAGACCTGATGTGTAATTACACACCCATGCTCTAAGCTAGCTTCGCTCCTGATCCAAAATCTGCCACAATAATACTAATATCCAAAGTATGCCACATGACTCAAACCCCTAATTCACCTAGAGGCTTAAAATTTATCCGACAACATCAAAATCTACAAGTAGTTCTGTTATTAGAGCTTGTTTGATAACTTTTTAATGTTCTAAAAATAAAAATAGTTTTCAGAAATCACAAATAAAAAATACTTCTTAATTTTTTGAAGTCTTTCTGAAATTTAGCTCACGGACTTCTGACTTCCCGATTTAAGTCGAAAATTTATTTATTATTCGGTATCCAAACGCCCACACAGTAAAAAAAGTAAAAAATCTAAAGCTCGGTTGCCTCTATCAAAAAGAAAAGTGCCTTAAAGAATAGCGGTTCAAATAAATATCATTCGCACGCTTTAAGATTTAAGACCTCATCTCGGTGCGAAGAAAAGGAGAGAGAGAGAGAGAGAGAGAGAGAGGATTTTCTGAAACTCAAATGATGCCCTAAAAAACTCACTCACTTCTTCTTCTTCACTCACTCGACTCGATTTACTTCAATCATAATTAAACCAAGAAGACGAAGCAAATCAATAATCAAAGCCCTTTTGGAGAGATCTTATATCAAAACCCTAAATCATGTCAGGCGGTTTCTTTAGGGTACGTTAATTTCAATTTATTGTTTCGATCTTTATTTTTGTATGATGAATCGATTGTTGATTAATATTATGATATGATTGATGCTGTTGTTTGTAGGGGACGTCAGCTGATCAAGATACTCGATTCTCTAATAAACAAGCTAAATTACTTAAATCGCAGAAATTCGCTCCCGAA
>JAJJMC010009201.1:257949-268361 GCA_023531435.1 Papaver californicum
TCATTTGGGGCATGCCTTGTAATGTTAGATTGTTAGGGTTCAGTAGAATTGTTAATGTTGTGCAACATAGATTGTTTGACTGATGTATTATTTGAATGAATTGTTTAGGTGGACATTAGGAAGGTGAAGATGGATGTGGTTAAACCATGGATTGCTACGCGTGTAACGGAGTTTCTTGGTTTCGAAGATGAAGTTTTGATTAACTTTATATATGGACTTCTAGATGGAAAGGTACATTACTTTTTTGTTTTGTTTTGAGATGATTTGGGTGTGGTTTTGGTTTGAAATTGATGATTGTGTTTTTGTTTGTTGAGTAAGGAAATTAATGGGAAGGAGGTACAAATCCAGCTTACTGGGTTTATGGAGAAAAACACAGGGAAATTTATGAAAGAACTGTGGAATTTACTTCGTAGTGCTGAGCAGAATGCTAGTGGTGTACCTCAGCAGTTTTTGGATGCTAAAGAAGAGGAAATTAGGAAGAAAAAGGTCAGTTTCTTAGTCCCTTTGAGCATAATCAGATAAATACCATTTTGTTTATTAGCTGTTTAATTTTGTATTTTAATTTTCATGTATGTGCGCCATAGGAAGAAGCTGATAGGATTACACTTGAAATTCAAAAGAAGAGGGACATTGAGCAAGAGAAGGCTAAGGAGATGGTAAATGATTCATGCTATGTTAAAGTTTAATTTCATAGTAGAGTGGTTTTTTGTTTTAACTTTCGCCTGTGTTTGTTTATGACGTTCAGCTTGCTTCTGCAAATTATTTGGGTTCATATCCTTCTTTACCTCAAACTACTGTAGGATGGCGAGGTTGATAAAACGAGGTCCCAGATTGATGGATTCAATACCATTCCGAAGCGTTTGCCACCTGTAAGAGAAGAAGATGTAGTATCTGAAGAAAGGAACGGTTCGAAAGGAAACAACAGGTAGGAATTAACAAGCGCTTTTTTACAGTTTATCCTGCCGGCATGTTTCTGCTCTTGACTTGCTTATTGTTACATGTCTGTTGAATAAAAGTTCTGCTGCTATTATGGATGTTCTTGTTATTCAGTCAAGCAAGCACTTCATAAGGGCTTAAATTTTCTATCCATTTGTGAATACTTCCATTATTGTATGTTGTGGCTATCACTTCTCTGGGCATATATAATCAGTTGTCACATACGAACCATGAATAATAACATTAATTAATAATAATAAATCGCTGGTACACTTCCAACTGGATTGTATGCAAATATCAGTAGATACCTTGCTTTTAACTTGCTCAGTAGATTATCAGTAGATCTAATAAATTTTGTTTCAGCATGTAGGAGTTTTTCATCATTGAGATTCTAATCATTTGCTTTTAGCCACTGGTGTCATGAGGTAAAAGATGTATTGGTTTTGGTTGGTTGCAAGTTCAAGTGGGAAAAGTTTATGTTGAGTTACTGTACTAAACCTCTATTGGCCGACACATATTTCAGACAGAGACTCAGTGATTTTAATCTCTGTTCGCAGGCTCTCTAGATCTCCACATTCAGCTCAATGTGGCCCTTCACCTCAATTGTACTCTCTCTCTCTCTCTCTCTCTCTCTCTCTCTCTCATAGATTAACTTATACAACAGATATACGTAATTGTTTACATACTTGTAGGTCTTCATAAATATGATAGCAAATGCATTTTTTTATCCTCTTCTGTTGAGAATAATATTCTCAGCCCTGACACTAACTTAAAAACAACTGTTTATCCTCTTCTTTGAGAATAATATTCTAAGCCCCTACACTAACTGAAAAACAACCATCTTTTGTTCCAACCATCAGCGCGGACAATGGTTATTTTATGGCATCCTTTGACTTTATATGTAGATTGAGTAAGAAACTACTGAGTATAGGATGGTGATTCATACCATACAGGGAGACCCAACGCCCAATTTCTCTATGAGGATGATCTTGTCAGTCAATTGTCACTATGTCCATCATCCTACAAAAACTACAACCCACTCTAGGACCTCCAACACTCTCAAATAAGATCATTCAGAAAAGACAAAACTAGATGGTTTTTTTGGCAGGCTTAGGAGAGTTGGAACTGACAGACTTCTTTTCGTAAAACTGTCGATATCATGTGAAGCTTATCTTCACAAAAGATAGGTATTTATGTCGCTTCTTTTCTTGGTGTTGGTCAAACTAAGGTTACTTGATTTGACATGTCATATCAAATTTAAAGTTCCTTCTGATTGTGATAATAAATTTGATTGGATTCTTTGATCTAGTTAGAGTATATCAGTATGCTGTTTCTTGTGCTATGTTAGTGCATGGCAGGTTCCAAGATATTTTTCATTTGGCTAATAGATAAACCTTTGAAGTGGCAGGAAGCAATCGAGGAGCATGTCTAGATCCCCTCCACGTAGGCGCTCCATTTCTCCAGATAGGCGATATCGTTCTCCAATTAAACGTTCCATATCTCCTCGTCGCTGGCACTCACCACGTAGACATCGATCCCCTTTGAGACGTAGATCCCCTCACTCAAGACGTAGATCGACGTCACGTTCATGGCGTAGATCTCCTTCCCCTGCTCGACGCATATCTCGCTCCCCTGCTCGGCGCAGATCTCGCTCCCCTGCTCGGCGCAGATCTCGCTCTCCTGCTCGGTGCAGATCTCCCTCTCCTGCTCGGCACAGATCTCCCTCCCCTGCTCGGCGCAGATCTCCCTCCCCTGTGAGACGCAGATCCCCCATTCCTGTGCGTCGTTGTTCTCCACCTCCAATGCGCCGGAGGTCTCCTTCACCTCGCCGGCGCAGATCTCCATCACCTTTTCAACGAAGATCTCGTAGAAGATCACCAACTCCTCGACGCAGATCCCCTTCTCTCTTTCGGCGTCGGTCCCCATCTCCTTTAGGAAGGATATCACCTCCTCGTAGGTCGCTTTCTCCAATATCACCTAAAGAGAGCAGAAGGTCACCAATGGGATCTCCTCAACAAAGAAACAGGTATACTATACTCTATAATCTTTGCAGAAATAATTAATGTTTAGCAAGTTATTTTCCTTCTCCATGTTTCTGATTAACTTGTGTATGTTCAGGAGTCGTAGTCCGTATAGAAGCAGGAGTCCTATATATCGAAGGCGTAGAAGCTTGAGCAGGGATCGTGAGATTCAAACTAATGGCGTGGGATCTAAAAGAAATCGTGATGATTATCCATCTCAAAGGTTGGTCCTTTTTATATTGTTCATAATAGGATCCTGACAATTCATGATGTGTTTTTGTTTTTTTCTAAAATCTCATTCGCTAATTAAACATAACATCTATGCTCAGGGTTCGTGGGAAAAGGTCACCAGTTCGGCATACCTCTGAGAGGGAGGAGGTCAAATTATCTGATCAGGAGCACAAGGCATTGGATCCTGTTTCACGTAGACCACCAATTTCTTTGAGGTCACCACAGCGGGAACCAAGAAAGCAAAGTGGTGGTCATCATAAGGTACCTGTTCGGTTGCATTCACCGGAAAAATCTCCAAGTGGGTCAGAGTCTCCACCACCTACGAGGAAAGTGATTTCTAGGGATGACAAGAGGTCAGTATCTTTCCTGTCCTTTCGATAGTTATTTATTCTTCATTTAGTTCTGTAAATCAGTTTACAAATTTGCTTAATTATCGTTGAAGGACCTCTAGTCCATCCGGGAGTCCTCTGATGGTAACACGAGATCAGAGAAGTCGTGCTGAAAGTGCGAGTCCTGTGAGGCAAATAAGAGATCACGCTGCTCGTCACCGTGGTAGTCCAGAAACTAGTGGGGACGAAGATATCAGTCGTGCCAGGTTTGATTTGTTTAGGGTTTGTCTTTCAATTTTTTTTTCTCGTTTTCCCTTTTTGTTTCTTTGCATTTATTTACTGATGCTGTCATTTCTTGTTTTAGGAGGCATGCACGTCTTTCTCCTCGAAAGAGAACCAGGCTTTCGCCTGCAGCAGCTTCAAAGAACATGCATGATGAAGAGTATTCCCCTGAAGACTCTTCTCGAGATCTGTCTGGTGATGCACGGAGTCGTCATGCAGATAATGTAGAATTAAGAAAGAAGGATCATGATTTTAAAAGGTGCATATTCATGGAAGTTATTTCTTTTTAATTTTTAGCGTTTCTTGTGCTTATATTTTCCATGACTTGCGCAAGTACATTTTATTCTGGTCAAATTATATTGTAACTGTATTGACCTATTTCTAGCATACAACTAAGAGTAACTTTGTTTTTACTCAACTTTTCTGGCAGTGAGAAAGCTTCTGTGATGGCAGAACGTCCTGGAAGGAATACTCAAAATATATCATCACGCAGTTCAGATGTAGTTGACTATGGACATGGAAGGGTTGAGGGTGAAAAGTCTAAGTTGGATGTCATCCCTGATGAACAGCCATGTAGCAAGAAGCGGTCTCGCTCAAGCAATTTGGAAGGCAATGGACAAGGTGACAAATTAGAAGCTTTGCAGAAACCAACAAAAAGGGTTGACCATCAGATAGCCACTTCTGATTCTGATTCTGAGGAAAATGAGAAGTATAGGATAGGTGGAGTTGACAAGAGAAAACAGAAGAAATCAGAGAGGCATCAAGTGGCTTCTGGTGATGATGCCAGTGATGATTCTCAAATCGATACCAAGAAGGATGCAAAGAGAAGAAGGAAAGAAGAAAAGAAGTTGCGGAAAGAAGAGAAACGCAGGCGTCGTGAAGAGCGCCACCGGAAAAAGGAAGAGCGTCGTGCAGGCAGGCTAAAATCCATGTCTAAGGATACAGTGCCTTCAGATATTAAGAAAAACCAGAAGTTTGGCGATGATGATGTTGCTTTGAGGAGGGAGTCTCATCCAAGTGACACTGATGAAGATATTGATCCAAAGCAACATGAGATTGAGCTGCGAAAGAAGGCTCTTGAGTCGCTCAGAGCAAAGAAAGCCATCAACCCCTGAATTACTTCTTGCTCTCTTGGAACATCTGATCCTATTTTCTCTTTTCTTTTCCAATTTATGCTAAGTAATATCTTTTCAGTAGGGTTATTTATCTTTTTTGTAGTATAAGACACTCGGTGTTTCAGTGTGATTGTCTGTCTGATACGTTGCTTGCTTAATGTAGTCTGTTTTTACTGGTGGCAGCTTGAACTGGGTATATGAAGATTTCCTGAGCTATTCTCTTGATGTGCAAGTTAGTCCACCTTGTCTAGGTATGGTTTCCCTTTTTAGGGAATTTGGAATGTTTCTTTTCATTTTATTCTAGTAAAACATTTTCATTAGAATGCTTGTCTATGACTCTTTTATGTAATCGGAAATGTTAGTTATTGGTGTTAGAGTTACCTATGTGCATTTCAATGTTTATATGCTGTATTATGAGTGTTTACGTATATGGTTGTTACCAGAATGTCGAATCAATTTTCTGGGAGTTACAGAAATACTAATGTTACTAGAAAAGAACCTAAAGGTCTTGGCAGTTTTGTTTAAATCTTTTGATTTGGTACTAAATGAGGTTTGTGGTTGATTGGTAGATGAGAATACTGTCAAGTAGGTGACTTGGTTGAGCAGGCCTTATGCAGAACCACTTTTGAACATCGTGAATCAGGTGAAATGTCCGAACATGCTTTATGGACTTCTTAGATGGAAGAGTGTAGTATCTATGGATAAATCTGTACATGTCAATAATGTTGTTGCTTCATTTTGTTTTGGTTTTACCTAATGTTGGCAGCTTGACAGTTGCTGGAGGATTTAATATTTAAATTTTCAGCAAGGTGTTTATAGGCTTCTGACCGTTCGTGTCCTGATGTTGATGTTAGCTGTTAAAATCATTGGAGGCCGTCATCATGTATGTATATGCTGATGTATGTCAACTGTATTCTTTGTTTCTAAGTTTAATTATCTTTCATTTAATAACTGAAGTAAATACCATCAGTAATTGCTTTTCTCATAAGAAGTGACTCTCTTGCAACATGTAGTGGTTGCCGTTTGAATGATCTTTTGTTGAAATACCCATACAAGAGACATCAACTTTTCTTAGTTCAGGAATTTACGCGATGTAGTTTTATTTAGTTCATCAGTTCTTTTGTCATACTCTGGAAGAATTTGGACATGTTACTCTAGTTGATGACGCAGCAGTAGTGTTTAGGGGACACTGTGTTAGTTCCACTCTGGACCTGTCAGCTATAGTTTATCTCTTAGTTCCACTCTGGACCTGTCAACTATAGTTTATTTCTTAGTTCCACTCTGGACCTGTCAGCTATAGTTTATTAGAGATATGCTGAATGTGCGGTTACGCATTTGGTGTATTTTGGTGTTTGAGTTTTGAATTCTGAGCTTATGCAATCCTTGTAGTCTGCAACTCCTATAGAAAGGTGCTATCATCTTCCTTCTTTTTCCCTTTTTTCTTTTGATAATTCTGCAGGCTCTGAAAAGACTCTACTGCATTACGAGATTGTCAGGTAGTTGGGTGTCAGTGTCTTGCTTTCCTCTCAGGGTGGCACAATATGTTTTGTTCCTTCCTTTTTATGGAAGGGCTGTACAGTTATGCTGAAATAGGTTTGGTACTCTTTTAAGTGATGTGGTTCATTCTACTACAAGTGTGAGAGATTTTCCCAAAATTGTTGGAAATGAGAATTCGATATTTTTGAAGAGTTATGGGCCATTTTTGGATATTACGGTCTCTGGAAACTGTTTAAGATTTGGCGGCGTAAGCTATTCTGCCGTCAGACTACACCTGTATCAGCTACAATATATTTCTTTGGGAATGCATTGTTTTGGGAGTTCATTGTCCCTAAAATTCAGTGCATAATTGGTTTTCATCTGTCAAAATGATCTCCACCAGATGATTGTGGTTCCGATTTGTTGCTTGAAAAGAATTTAGTGCTCCAGTTTGATCCAAATTCAAGCATGGTGATTGATCCTCCGGTCCAGGTCTCTCTTAGATTAGCATAACAACTTAGCTGTGTTAACAGCTTCCCCTGTAGCTCAAGTTTTCGAATTGCCAAATCTCACGTTTCTTGACGAAGGTAGGCTATTGAATTGTACCAAGTCAGTAAAACCCACTGAAGAAAACAAAAACTATAAATAGGAGATACTCGTTTCTCCTTCAGAACAAAACATCATGTTTTCTGGATAAAATTTATCTGATGTGTTTGAATCCCATTGGTTCGTCTATCCTCTTCCCAATCCAAATAAGCATAACATATCACTGACCACATGTTCACATTTTCTTCTCTTCCAAAAAAAAGAAAAATGGAAAAGAAAGACAAAGGATCAAGCAGTGTGGTAGAAAAGAAAGAAGGAATAACAGTCTGTAGAGAGAAAGAGGAGGTGAGTTTGTTTTTGCTTCCCATTCATGGCTCCTAGTCTCACTTCAAACTCATTTCTCCTCACTACTACACCTCGTACAAAGCAGCTCTCAGCCAGGAGCCCCAGATTGACTGTTTTTGCCAAAGGTTCAGGGCCCTTGTCTAAGTTTCGCCTCGGGAAACAAGAGAATGGAAATGAGAATGAATCTGACAAGCCGAGTTATGGCAAGAAAAATTTCTTTTTCGACCTCAGCAAGATTAATCCGGACGTGAAGTCTTTAATTCCAGTTGTGAGCCGGCCAGCTTCAGGTTTGTCGTTTGGGAACTCAAGACGTAAGGATGCTAGTACGGTGTTTGTTGCTGGTGCAACTGGGCAAGCTGGAGTCCGCATTGCACAAACATTATTGCGCAAAGGGTTCACTATCAGGGCAGCTGTTCCTGATCTTGGTGTAGCACAAGAACTAGCTAGTTTAGCTGCTACTTACAAGGTTAGTTAACAGTACCTACATTTGCATATTACATTAAAAATCTGGAAGTGTCAGGTTCTAATTTTTGCTTAATTCAAATCAATTACCACCTCAGATCATCTCCACTGAGGAATCAAAACGACTCAATGCTGTTGCATCATCCTTCAATGATGCAGAATCCATTGCAAAGGCTATGGGCAATGCCACCAAAGTTGTTGTGACAGTTGGCCCTGCAGAGAATGGGCCTACCTCCGAGGTCACCCTCGAAGATGCTCTACTAGTTGTTCAAGCCTCTCAACTTGCTGGTGCTAACCACGTTGCAATAATCTACGACGGGACATCAGGAGGGACATCTTCCAATAACGTTCTAAATGGCATATCTTCATTCTTCAACAATCTCTTCTCAAGAGCTCAATCATTAACCGTGGCTGAGTTTTTGGAGAAGTTGGTGGAAACGGATGTAAACTACACCCTCATAAAGACCAAACTGACAGAAGATTACTCTGTGGAAAATTCTCATAATGTCGTAATGTCAAACGAAGGAACCTCTGCCAGTCCGAAGAACGTCAACAATGTAATGCAATAATGTATGCGAAGAAATTTTGTAGGAAAGATGATATATCCCTAACATTGGATTTAAGATTGTGAAATAGTATTCTAAAATATTTATGTTGATGCTTAAATGTAGGTATCTACGAGGCAGATTGCGTCCTTGGTGGCTGATGTTTTCTCAAATATAGCCGTAGCAGAAAATAAGGTAACTTGATCAATTGTTTTCTTCCTTCAAATGTGTCATCTAACACACTTCCACATTAGGAATGAAAGTATATAGATGACCTCATTTTGCTATCCAGATGAGAAACCCTGCACATTAATTCACTCTTTACAGTGGTTAGAGTTGAGTTGAGGGCTTAATGGATTGTATGCAGGTAGTTGAAGTTTCTACAGACCCCTCGGCACCGTTGAAGTCCATAAATGAACTCTTCAGGTAACCACTGCATCTTACAGATGATGAGAAAGGGGTTCTTAGGCACACATCAGTTTTTGAATCAAAATGGCAAGCACTTGAACAAATTAAGTTAATTTATTTTATAAAATCTTTATAGTGCCATTCCTGAGGATGGAAGGAGGAAAGCTAAGGCAGAAGCAATAGCAAAGGCGAAAGCAGAGGAAGAAGCAATAAAAGCTGCTGAAATGGCCAGTGAAGCAGCTGAGGCTGCTAAGAAACTTACACAAGAAGTGCAGAAGCTATCAGACCAAGAAGCTCGAGCGACAAATCTTGCCAAAGATGCCCAACAGAAAGCTGAGGCTGCAGGGACTTCAATGGAAAACCTTATGAATAAAGCCAAAGGCATTAGTTCAGGTTTGTCATGGGACAAATTGAGTTCACAAATCGCAACTGCCGTTCAAAATAAGGCCGAGGACTCAAACACCCCGATCGCTACTGTAAGGGGCCAAGCCAAGGCTCAAAACTTACCATCCCAAAAAGCTGTAGTCAGACAACCAAAAGCGAAAGCACCCACGGTATCGTTTAGGCAACCGAAGCCAAAACCGGAACAAAATGAAGTTAAAAAGGAGGAGAGGAAAATTTTTGGAGGCTTGTTCAAGCAAGAAACAATTTACATGGACGACTGAGAAGATCGATCAATGTTTATACTCATCAACTGTCAAGTATTAACATTGTTCAGTAAATTTGAAGAAATGTTGTTTTTTTATAAATGTCTGAGCTTTCTAGCTCTGAGGTGGTTACATTTGAAACCTCATAGTTTTCCTTGGCTGCACTGCAATTAGTTGCCACATCCAATCACAGTGATGTCATTGTTCAACCAACCTAAAAATATAATGCTACCAACTATTATGATTATCCCTTTCTTTTTAGATTCCAAAGCTTAAACAATGATTTTTTTAAAATCTGATTGACTACTGCTTTCTGTGGCTGTATATGTGTAGTACAAGAGTAGATCTTCCAAAAAAGGGAAAAACTTGCATATATAGAAGTGTTTACAGTCGAATTCAAATTACTCAAAAGAAGGGATGCAAGGTTTTCAAGCAGTACTGATGTACTCTGCTGTTTTTGATCTTAATGGTTTCTTCTGGTATTGCGAAATGAACTAAGGAGGTGGAGGAGAAGCCCAGTACATATTATGTGACATTTCACCAACATTACCAACCAGATCATGAACTCGTCGAGGTGCAGATAGACCACCAGTATTTCCTGAGTTTACAACGGAAGATTGCGGTAACCTTGTTTCCTCTTCTCTGCTGCCCCCACTATAAGCTGTTGGCTGCTGCAGATTTATTTTTGATTTGCAAAACTAAATGTTATATTAGAATAAAAGAAAGGAAGGAAGAAAACACCCACCATTGCTAGTGATGTAATACAATCCTTACCAATTTAGCAAACTTCTGTACTAAAGAAGAGAGGTCTACTTTCGCATAAGTTCTGCTCATTTAAAGACCATATCTTGAAATCTAATACCTCTAAGAAGAGAGGTCTACACCCACCTGCTGCAGATCATGATGAGAAACAACGTTTTCTTCTTCAACCGGTGGCAACCTCTCATACATCGCATTCTGAAATGTTGCTGCAATCACCAATACAGGTCCAGATGCTATTAACTCTCCAACAACCTTCCCACCCACCACCTGTCCTTGCCCACCTGATAAATACACGGCCAGGCCCGTC
>JAJJMC010009201.1:268371-312227 GCA_023531435.1 Papaver californicum
GGCTGCACCGCTAATTATATCACAACATGAGAACGTTATACATGCTACTAGTGTTTGTTTTCATCATCAATCATTATCAACAAGTACTATCTAGAAGCTACTTTGTGACATGGATTACGCATACGAAAGTTGACTTGTGCTGCATATCATTTGAGTTTTGAGTACTCTTACTACATCAATTGAGGTTTTGCTTTGCTTCTTCTGGACCTAAATTTTTTGCATAACAAAGTAGATGAAGTTGATTGAGAGGTCATGCAAGTGGGGAACCAATTGACAAGTGGTTCCAACTAAAGATAAGAAGAACACCCACTCTTAAATGCCAATCTCTATCAATACAATCCAACTTTACTGCACATTTCTAAAAAGAGAGACAAGAAAAAAAGGGAGATAGAGTAAAGTAGTAGTTTTTTCCTTTACTCAAGAAAACTGCTTTATGTTAGTAGGAAACAACATTCATTACTCTTCAAGAATCGAGACCCCCTTGTGTTTCAACAAAAATCATTTGCAAATTTACCCGTCGAATGCCGTCGCGTACAACGCTAAAATTATTGGGAGAAGACACCAATGATCTGAGTTCGAAACAATATTTTTATTGTTTGTTGAATTTTGGCCAATATCATTTGACCAAATTCCATAAGGGCATTTTAGTCGACAATTTTTTTATTGTCCAAATTGGTTTGCCGTTACAAATTAACAACTCATAGTCAAATGTTGAAAAATTGGTACAACTATGAAAAGTCTTTGAAAGGTTTGGTACGTATGTGACTTGTTAAGTCTAGATGCTGCCTTCAATCTCTGCATCTAAAAATCCCTGTACAATGAATTATTGAATGCAATCTCATACTTTCAAAGGCATGTACTATTGTTTCATTATCTGCACAAAATTTGCAAATTTTCTTCCTTTGACCCACAATCTATTAAGTCCAAGGTTTGGTGAAGATGTGTTTTTTCACCCCTTGGACACACAAAAAATCATATGCTAAAGCTACTGTAAGTTGCTCAACACTAGTAGTATTAGACAGAATCATATACATATCTCTTAAATTTCCAATCTTCTGTCAGTCTTTTTCTTGCCATGTCTAAGAAACCATATTCCGAAACTAGACAGGCGAAAGATAAAACAACTTATGTGACTGACTCTTAATCTTTCAGCTTAGTGTGAAAGGAGGCGAATGTGTCTTTGCTGCAAGTTGAAAAATTCTGTGCACTTCGTCTTCCATCTCCTGCAGTATAACTGGTTTGCATATAACACCGTTGATCCCATTCTGAATACACCAATCGCGGGTCACTCTATCAGATTTCAATGCTGTCATTGCGATAACCATAGGACGGCTATTCAATCTTCCAAGCGTATCAAACACCCGGTGTCCCTCTTCTTTCAGCAAACTTAAGTCTAATAGTAAAAGGTGATAGTTATTACCATCTTGGAGAAGGGATTGTGCACATTGATACCAAGAGCTGACAACAGCAACAGGGCATTCTAATCTTTCAAGAAGTTTTTTGGTGATGGATTGGTTAAAACCATCCCGGTCTAAGAGGAGGGTATTCATTCCTTTCAAAACGGATCGTGCGGTTTCAGGATCTGTACATCTTGGGTTAATAAGGCCTTCTTCTGATCCTTGAAGCTCGAGTCTGATTCTAAAGTTCATGGTTTCGCTGTGGCTATGAGGTGGTGAATGGCTAACAGATACAGATCCCTGCATGAGCTGCATAAACAAGCCAGTAGTCCATATTAGATAGTCGGAAATAGCAGTAGCCTGAAACTACAAAGAACATAAACCTACTTAATAAGCTCACCTCAGCCAGCTTTTCACAAATATTGAACTGAGTCTCTTGACCGCCATCTGCATTACCGAAATGTTCATTATCATTCTGTATCCATAGACTTGAACCCCTGCCTTCTCTCAAATTCCTTCTGTACACTTCAAAATGCAAGTACTCAAATTTGTGAATTGGGTTTTCCTTCCAAGCAAAGTACTTAGGATCCAAATTATCCTGTAAATCATTCTCAGCGTAAATCTGGAGAATTACACTACCACACTCTCCAACACCCAGAATTTTTCCAACCATATACAGAATAGCTTGAAGAATTCGTTTTTCATCCCCAATAACTCTGTCAGGAACTTGTTTAAAGACTTTAAGTTCAAAATCTGACTTCTTGCAAGCACATAGAAGCTTTGATAGACTTGCAGCTTCTTTCAACATAGAGTAAAGACTAAAATTCCGCGATTTTAGTTCCAATCTACTGTCACTTAACCCCGAAACTCCAGTTGCATCTTCAACAATAGCAGAAATAAGAAGCCCCCCTTTCACAATTGTGTCTACCATCCATTTCTGCTCCTCTGATTTGAAATTCTCAAGCTGCAAAACAGATAGAACCGAAGCTATCGATCGTGCAGGCAATATCATTTCTCTACTCATCACACTCCGAAATGAGCACTTTGCTTCGTTTGCCATCAATGCCATCTTTCTAGCTTTCCGCAAAGCAATGTTCTGTTCCACGAGTTGCTCCTTGATCAGCAAAGATTCCTCCAAAACAGCTGCATGAGACAACGCCACAGCCACTTGATCCGCCACAACCTCCACAATCTCAAGCTCTTGAGAATTCCAACACCTATTTCCCTCAACAGGAAGCACCAAAACCAATACCACATAACAACACGCCTCAATCGTCTTTGGCGTACCACCATTAAAACTCGAAACCTTAAGCAACGGCATTCGAATTGCAACTCCAGACCCTCTCCCCACTAATCCCCTCAGCTTAGACCCAGACCCCAAAACTCTAACTCCACATTTTTGCACAATCTCAACCACCTCTGGATCATCCATTCTAACCGAAACAAAACCCTCTCTTCTCCTCAACTCATGAGTAATATTCATCACAAAATTAACCTCATCCGGCATCAAAATCACACAATTCTCCAAGAACAAAATCTTAGACAACTCGACAAGAGTCGTATACAGAATCGTATGCCAATCAAGAGACCTCCTTATCTCTCGAGTCAACATTCGAACATAATAACTAGTCTCTTCCTGTTTCTTAATCAATACCATTTCTCTATCAAGTTCTTCAGTTTTCTTAACCAACAAACCCTCTCTAATCATAACCTTTAACAACATAGGTATCAATGTTACAAAAGTGATAGAAGTAATACAGGAAACAAGAGCTGTTAATGACTTTAAGATTGTTAAAGACAACATGAGTTGATAAGAATGTGGATCATAAGTAAAAACAGTCAAGAAATGAGTTAAACCATATAGTATTATGAAAGCACCAAACTGAGTTAAGATCCATTTGCATGGGTATATAATTGAACAACTCACAAAGTAGAATAATTCTAATGGGATTGAGAAGTAAGCTGTTGCTATAAGTAAGTCACTTGCTTTCTGAAGATGATGAATATCATCTAATGTCCACATTCCTACAACAGTGTCTGCCTCGTCATAACAAGAACACAACATCATGCAATGTGCTAGCTAATGGTAATGAAGATGATGAAGATGAAGGGAATGATCTTGTGATGAAGGTAAGGATGGTTTGGTATGAGATGTTGAATGCATTTTTCTAGACAAAGTATGGGGGAAACAAGAAGAGTCAGTCAGTAGTGACTGAGAGGAGTCAGTGTTTTGTGTTGGGTTTAGAGTTCAAATTCAATGAATCATTCGTTCAAACCAAAGGAGGAAAGAAGTTTGAAAGTAGAATTTTTGTTAGTTTTTAGGTTACAAGCAATTGTACAAATGGCAGAAGAAAGCTCCCATTTTCAGTCTTTTTTAGGGAAATGGTAAAAACACTCTAGGAGGGGCCATTGCCCCCTACCACAACTTCCAAAAAAGACTAAAGCTATTATTAGTGGAGAATGAGATACTAGTATCACCAAAGTTTGGTAGACCATGGATTTACAAACATGAACTGATATAATCAAGTACTAGTGGTAAAGTTTGGTTGGGGGGATTAATTAATGTACTACATAGTTATTGAATTTGGGAGGCACATAAAAAAGACTTTTATGATTAGTATCTTACAACAAACTGATTCTTGTATAAGACTTTAATGGTCATTAGCCCCCACCACCAACCTAACCATTTCATGTCTTTATCTTCTTAAGTTAAGATGCATTGTATTAAGATGAAAACAAGTTATTATGTGAAGTTACATTTTGATTAGATTCCATATTACCCAAAAACTTAAACCATCCAAAATGGCATCACAACACTAATGTCATCCAAAATGGCATCAAAAACACTAATGACATCAAAATCAAAAGAATTTAAATTTTTCGTACTGAGTGTCAAGTATATTTTTCTACATAAGAGCCCAAAAGAGCACCATTAGGCCTCGTAGCATTACCTTCATTACTATTCTTTAAACAGTTTAGAAGGATTTTTTTGATAGAATCACAATAATTCTACATTGGAGCTGATGAACGATTTGATCAATATTTGATTGAATGAAAAAGATTATTTTCTGTTATAGGACAGATGGGTATTTATGCTTCTGTTAGAAGCTTACAATGCACACACCTCACACAATTACACATGTACACATACACAGACACTTGTGCTAATCACTCATGCTATTACCCTCCCGCAAGCTCAAGAGGGCTTGGAAAGGCCATTTGAGATTGAATCCACATGCACACATACTCAAACACTTGTGCAAATAGAACAACATCATGAACACTATTCTTGTCCATCTTAGCATCCCTCAAACACTCCTCAACGGGCTCCATACACTTCCTGGACTTGCAAATGTACCCAACATTGAGGCGGTAGAGAGAGCACAAGAACTTGCTGCGAAGATGTGATTTCACCAGGATCCATAATTTGCTCCTCTCATGAACATGTTCCCTGGGCAGATGCCAGTTGAGGTTGCTATTCAACAAAAAATACCAAAAGCTCATGTTCTACGTCTAGATGCACATGGTAGAGAAGTAGATGAACATTGCAATGTGGTTAATCACCCAAAGTTGACTAATCTCAGTACCTTAAAGGTCAAGATCAACAAACAGAAAAATGATGCATTCCAAATTCTGAAGCCTGAACTGGAGGTGGATCCAGAATCAAATCCTCATTATGATGAGAGAATGGGTATCAACAAGGCGAAGCTGAAGTTAAGTACGATCTCCACCACCAAAGATAATCTTCACTGCAAAGCTGGAAGTAGCAAAGCACAATTATGATCTCGGCGCAGGCTATGACAAGGATAATAAAAACGATGAAAAGGAATCCAAAAATGTAGTATAATTGAATCAACCAGATTGAGGTCAGGATAAAGAAAAGTTCAATAAAAACATCTCCAAATGAAAGGATTCCTCCAATTAGTACTGAGAAGACAGCTTCCGAACAAGGAACTGATTCTACCACAAAGCCTTGGCAGATAGAACTCTCACAACTCTGAATGTTCCATCCTAGCAAATCTTATGTATTCCTCCATACAACCCAGCCAACACCAGCATAAACAAAACCATATTGATGTCCACTAACATTTGTACTCCAATTACCATTATCTAGCTCTATAATCTGGAATCAGAAACCGAAACAAAGCCTTGTCTACAGACTACAATTCTGAGATTCAAACCTTTAGAAACCAGTCAATGGTGTAGAAGCATACACAAGTTTCCATAGTTTCCAGAGCTAACAACAGGAGTGATGGCCACTTTCTAACAGGACTTGGTTCAAAATGCGCAATTACAATCCAAGAGTGAACAGTCCCAACACAAACGCAACAAGAACACCTTATGTCATAAGGTGAGAACCAAAAGTTTAGCGAGAAAAATGATGCTACAACTGTAAAAGCAGTGAGATGTGATGCCACAGAGAACACTCGAATCCCTGCCATTAGTTTTTCATAAGACAGTTCCCTTTGTGTAGATCCACAATTCAAAAGTGGCAACACTGAGTTTAGAATCTTAAAATTACCACCAACAATGAACAATTGCTCCTCACAGTTTATCAAATAATTTATTGAATGTGTCGTCAAACATATCTTGTGATACATGAAGACTCAGAACAACAAACAAGAATTGATTCAAGAATTTGTTCACACACTGAGATTCAGAAGTTATTATTCATGTGAACAAATATGAGGAAGACTAGAGAAAGAGTTGTAGCTTTGCTTCTTTGGTTGACAGCTGAACTCATGAATGAACACACACTCACATAAAGCTGAGTCAAACAATACCAACACACACCTCACATAAGAACTGAGTCAAAACATCTGCCACTACCAACAAATCTGAGAACACCAACAAAACCGCCAACAAATCTGAGATTGGCAGTGCACACATGTGAACAGGACAACTCTGAGAAAATCCACACATTCACACAGGAGGTTTATTATTCACCAACAAGAATTAGTTCAAGAATTGAATCCTTTATTTTGAACAAAAAATAAAATAAAACACCTAACTAAGATAGAATAAGAACAATAGGGTGTATATTGAGTATATACAAACTCAAAAAAGAAGACTCCAAAATGTATGTCAGTACACACACCAACTCCAATTCAACATCCAAACATAGAAACATCATTAGAAATCGCAAAATACTTCAACACTGTAGTGAGGACTGCCTTGAAATAAGATGTGAGATTGAAGTATGAAAAATGAACCATAATCACGATGTGCAGTCTCAATTTTTACCCACAAACTCTCAATCTACTTCTGAATCCAATTGAATGGAACAACATTAAGTTTTCACCTAACTAGACCTTGGTGTAGCAGATTAGAACATGCTCAGACCCATTCGACATCAGGAAACAAGAACAGTAGATTCTGATCAAGAAATTAGAGTTTAAAAAACAACCTAATTATGATGTAAATCGGTGATTGAAGATGAAACTGGATGTTGTTGAAGAGTGACATAGAAATTGAACACATGTTGTCAAATTTGAAGTAAGCAAAAAATGGGATTTGAGATTACCAACATTGATTTGATTTAAGCAGTTGAGGTAGAATAATCAAGTTTCAATGAAGAAGAAATTGCAAACCTGTATTCCCAAGAGCTCAAGTGTTTTAAAATCAAATTCCAAATTCGAGAATCATGCTTGATCCTATTTGAAGACGTTGCAGCAGAGATCAGGATCAAATCCAACTTGCGAAATAAATCTTCAAGAACTCCATTTTTTTTCTTCAAGAACTGTGTGTTGAATCAAGCACAGTTGAGATGAAGAAATTGATGTTTTAGAATCAATGTGATGATGAAGAAGGATCGATACCCTCAGATAAATCTGAGACTGAAGCTCTGATACCATGATAGAATCACAATAATTATATATTGGAGCTGCTGAACGATTTGATCAATATTTGATTGAATGAAAAAGATTATTTTCTGTTACATGATAGATGGGTATTTATGCTTCTGTTAGAAGCTTACAATGCACACATCTCACACACTTACACATGCACACATACACAAACACTTGTGCTAATCACTCGCGCTATTATTTTTAACAGGGTAAGCATATGAAGTCAAATCTTTCAGCCCGATCCAATCCACCAGCAATTTGGCGGGGGACATTCAACCCGGTTGGATATGGATGTATTTTTTAAAATTATCTAAATAATGGATTGGATATGGGTGTAAGTATGGAAATCTACTGGACACCCACACTCGCTATATATAGGGTAAATATGAAATTTATAAAATACATACGGACATATATGTATTTTGAAAGTATTATATAACTTTTAATGTGTTCATTCTAACTTAGATGTACCGATGAATCAAATTAGCAAGCAAGTAGTACTGAATATACTTTTTAAATTTTACTTCTGGTTGTTGGGATGACATTATTATAATTTTAGTATTGCTATGTTGTAATAACTTAATATATTCTGAAAATGTCAGTAATCCAATGTTTAAATTAGTTTTTTTTTGTTAACATGTTAACTATTTTCATTTTTCCTAATAAAAAACATGAAATCCGTAATTTATCCGCATCCAATTCACCCACCCGCCCACCTATGGATGTCAAATTCGCGGGTGACATATTAGACACGGATGCAAATCTAGTATCCACCATTTTGATTGATTGGATTTGGATGACACCAAATCCTTGGGTTCCACCCGATGCTCACCCCTAATTTTTAAGCATACTGAAAACCTGTGGGAATACACAATAATTATCCTATCTAGGGTGACTTTATAAGGGGTGTCCTATAATAGATAAATTACTTAGTCATTCTTGATTAATTATTTTTTTTCTTTTGTATTTACTTATTTTTTTATTTTTTATTTTTATTTTTTTCCTAACACTTTTTCTTTTTATAAATAATTTTTTTTCTCCATTGGAAAGAAATGTGCAATAGAAAGTATTTCCCATAAATCCATGTCTTATTTTCTTATGTGATTGATAGATTATGTTTAAATAAAAAAAAACAAGGTTACGGCTATTGCAGAGTGAAGTTCGGCTGACAATTGAAACAAGTTATCAGCCGAACTGCTCATCGTTTTTCATTCTGAAGATGTTGATGAAAAGTTTGGTTGAGAATTAAACATGAAAAATGATAGTAGAACTTTACTTTATGAAGAACAACAGTAAGTTCGTTTGTCCAATTTTTTGCTCGAATCAGCCGAATTTAAATTCGGCAGTCACAAAGAGAAGTTCATATAATAACTTGTTAGTCGAACCTCTGCGTATTCTTTATATATGAAAAATACCCTAAGTTCGGTTGACACTAGATTTTGGTGTAAACTTTAGTTGTTGACAACATATTATGATGTCAATGACATATTTACTTCTGAATTTTCAATTTTTGTGTCAACTTGGGTTGTTGACACCAGATTATGATGTCAACTTAAGTTGTTGACACCAGATTTTGATATCAACTTGGGTTGTTGACATCATAATCTAGTGTCAACTTTGGTTATTTTAGTATCAACTTGACATGTTGACTCCAGATTATGATGTCAACTTTAGTTGTTGACACTATATTTTGATGTCAACTTGGGTTGTTGACACCTGATTTTGGTGTCAACTTTGGTTTCTTGACTCCGGATTATGATATCAACAATATAAATTTTTTCTGAATTTTCAGTTTTGGTGTCAACTTGGATTGTTGACACCAGATTTTGATGTCAACTTTGGTTGTTGACATCAGGTTTTGGGATCAACTTTCATTGTTGACACGAGATATTTGTGTCAACTTTGGTTGTCGACAGGATACTTTGGAAACAAGATGTTCCTGGATTCCATATATGAACTTTAAAATGTTGACACTAGATTTTTTTGGTATCAACTTTAGATGTTAACACCACCACCATTCTACCACCACCACTCCACCACCACCACCACCGCCACCATTACCACTAGCACCACTATCACCACCACTACCATTCTACCACCACCACAACCATCACCACCACTACCACCACAACAACCACCATTCTAGCACCATCCCCACCACTATTCTACCACTACCACCACCACCACCACTAGCACTACCACCATCACCATTAGCCAAGTTGGAGTGCTAGTGGAATGGTGGTGGTAGTGAAGTGACTGAGAAAGAAATTTGTTATTTTTTGAAATATAAAAAAATGTTATATGTGATAGATAAGGAAAAAATTAAATAAGTGAGGGTATTAAGGTAACTAATTTTAAGTGGAAAAGGTTTCTAGAAGAAGGAAATGTATAGTTATTTTATGATAAAAGGTATTTGTGAAGAGTTCAAAATCTAGAAATATTTAATTATTATACTTAATTATTTTTTTATGAGTACAACAACCGAGAGCCAACCCAATAATACAGGAAAGAAACCTCGTGACTAACGAAATTAGTTATCAGAACGATTTTACTATCTCGCGTGTTAAGATTCTTATCCCTGTAAAATTTAAACCGCAAGTAAACACTCTTTAAAAAATATGCACAAAATCGGACTCAGCTCTCCGGAAATTACTACTAGCAGAGTTTTGAACCTATAATTTCTCTAGAGAAACCAGGCCCCAAAACCCAAGTTAAGAGGGACACAAACGTATCTCCTTAATCCTTATGGATAAGGTCGCAAAAATGACTAGGACAGAATTCACTCTCACACCGAAAAACTCATCAAAGGAAAAACAATGGCAATTCTTAGCGTCGCTACTACTATATTCTGCTCTAAACAACTTAAACCACCACCACCACCACAACAACAACTACAGTTTCTACACAAAAGGATAGAAGCTGATCATGTAGGCATTGTAACTGATTCTCTTGCTAAGGCAAGTCTTGCAGCTTTACTGTCTACTTCTCTCTTCTTCTGCGCTGATCCCGCTTTTGCATACAGGGGAGGAGGTCCGTATGGTATTGGGGTAACTAGGGGTCAAGATTTATCTGGGAAGGATTTTAGCGGGAAGTCATTAATCAAACAAGATTTTAAAACGGTAAAATTCATTTATATCTGTGTGTGTTTGTTGAGGCATCGACTGTGTAGTTAATAGAGAATATAACGGTCATAAGCATGCGCGATCCGTCCCTAATTGGTGTTGAGTCGGATGTGCATAGCATACTTTTAACTTGTTAAAATTTGGTGAATTATCCAGTCAATACTAAGACAAGCCAATTTCAAAGGTGCAAAGTTACTTGGTGCTAGCTTCTTCGATGCCGATTTAACAGGTTTTTGTTTTGCTCAGTAGTATTACCAGCACTACTACTTAACTACCGTGTTTTACAATCGAATGCCCATGTCATTTTAAGTTACGCATCTTTACTTGCAAATGTATTTCAGGAGCTGATTTTTCGGACGCTGATCTCAGAGGTGCAGACTTTTCCCTTGCAAATGTAACAAAGGTAGCTCACTGTGATTTACTTAGTTTCCTTGATGTCCTGCATTTTGTATGCTCTATATGGTTATAGGCTCTTGTTCCTCGTTATTTCACTAGCTAGTCCGTTATGAATCTTAGCCCTTACCTAAATGTGCAGGCAAATTTGAGTAATGCAAATCTGGAGGGCGCGTCTGTAACTGGCAACACATCCTTTAAGGGGACTGTTATTACTGGGGCTGGTAAGCTAGATTACCATATTTTACAATTGTCTTGAAGTATGTTTCCCTAGTTCGTTACAAAACATATGAACAATCCTGGCACCGGTGCGTACACTAGTGCTGCTTGTGTAGTTCTATTTGTATCACCATCAGGGGTTATTGAGATTTCTGTGGCTTACATATATTCAATATGCGTTATTGTTGTTTCAGACTTCACAGACGTGCAATTGAGAGAAGACCAGAGGGAACTCCTCTGCAAAACTGCTGATGGGTAAGAGATTCTTCCTAGGTGCGCTGTAAGTTAAGTATTTAATCTTTAATCAATAACATGTTTTCTGTTTGCCGTTCGTTAGGGTGAATCCAACAACCGGTAACCCTACAAGAGAGACATTGCTTTGCAAGTGACAACGGTAAGCAATGCCATAACCATACTGAACCGGCCTGCAACTGTAAAAGATAGAGCTAGCATACATTTTCCAGTGGTTGAGTTGTTAATTACCACTACTACTGTATAAATATACTGTCATTTCTTAACTTGTCGTAAATATTGTAGTAATGGAAAATAACTGCAAGCGCAACAATGGACCTATCAACATTTACTTAAAGAGCATATATGACCGTCGGCAGAGGCTTGGACTATCGGCCAAGCTCAATTCGATCGATTCAACTTGAGACAAAATGGGAAAATACAAATTTGCCCATCCATTATACACAATTGCATGTTCCACTGTGGGGTGGTCAAATGGGAAAAAACACAATTGCATGTTCCACTATGGGGGTGGCAATGGGAAAATTTTCCCATTTGGCCACCCCACTGTCCTTGCTCAAATGCAGTGTGTGTATTAGCCCATGTGCCATCAGTTAAACAACTGTGAATGGCTGCAAAAAAAAATTGCCCATCAGCTAGAAAATGTATCTGTAACATTATCTCTTCATTTTTGCCTTCCAAAATTCTTCTCACTTGTTACAAGTGGAACTAGAAGGGGACCTCAAATTAGTACGTATCAAAGGGGCAGTGGAGATTTTCTTATTCTAGAAAAAATCATCCCACTGTCTAAGCCTCTTAAACCAAGAGCACATAGGACTCGTAACTGGGGAAGAGTCTCAACTGAAATTTCATACTTCACTGCTTAATTAATTTCCTTGATATTGACAGTACTGCTGTAGAAGTCTCTAAACCAAGTCAAGAACACGATCCATAACCGAAGGCATAAATTGCAAATGTATGATGAAGATTATAAATCAGAAAAACAAGAAAGAAAAATATGGGTAGTAGTTATTTTAACATGTTTATTAAAATTCTTTCTGCAATTCTGATATGCTGCTATGCATTGAAAGCTAATGCGCAAACTGATACAGAAAATGTTTGCCACTCGTGTTCCAGAGGTAATTATACCGCGCATACTACATTTGAGGCAAACCTTAATCATCTCCTGTCATCTCTTAAGGATTCATTCAACAAGGAAACCATCCGTAATGGATATTGAACATCACAATCGGTCGAAAACCGAACACCGTGTACGGATCGTATCAGTGTAGTAGAAGTTATATGAAACCACGACAATGCGAAGACAGTGTTGCTGAAGCAGCTAAAGAAATCGCATTTCTCTGCCCAACCTCTAAACAAGCAGCTATTTCATACAAAGACCTTGTTGTTTTGCAATTTTCTGATCAACTATTCTTCTCAATCTTGCAAGATAAACCATTGCTTACTCTCCCTAGTACAATATCGGTTACGAATCCGGACGAGTTTAATCCCAAATTGGATGAATTGGTGGATAATCTTTTGACGAACGTGAAAGCTAATTCAAATTCTTCTTCTTCTGCTACTACTACTACTTCTTCATTTTCTTCTTCTTCTCCTACTTCTTCAAATTCATCTTCTTCTACTACTATTGTTTTTTCTTCTTCTAATTTTTCATTTTCTTCTTCTTCTTCTTCTTCTTCTTTGAATTCGCATAATAAGAATTTGTATGCTGCTGGAAGCATACAAGTGATAGACTTACAGTCTACCCACCAGTCTCTCACATTGGTTACCAAATTGACTTCAGACACCTTGCCAGAAAACTCGTTCTTGTTGTTTTTAACCAAATTATCATTGTTTTTCTTATTATTAAATTCCTTACGTTTTCTACAGTGCAATGCCATATGGTCAGGAATTTCGCAAACATAACACGCATTTTTAATTTTACCAATGCCAGATTTGGGTTTCTGAAACATACCTTTCTTGTGATGATCAGGCTTGCGTTTGCTGTTGTCGCCTTTTTCAGTATTAGAAGACTTGTGTTCAATCACATGAGCCTTGTTGGACATGTCCCGTGTGGAAGATACGTTCTTGTCTTTAGAGCATAGTAATTCTTCCACTTGAATCTTCTTACCCAAATCAACCATACTGACTTCACCAGTTTCATGTCTCAATCTACGTTTGTATTCAGACTAAGAAGACAGTAATTTCTCAATCATAGCAGACACTTGAAACGTTTCATCTATCATCATACCTTCAGCAAGAATTTCATTGATAATACGTTGAAGTTCAAGGAATTGATCAACCATAGATTTTTCATTTGACATTTTGTATTCCAGGAACCTGGCTACAAAAGACTTCTTACTTCCAGCAGTTTCAGCTTCATATTTTGCTTCTAAAGCAGACCATAAATCAAAAGCAGTAAAGTTGTCTTTTGCATTATAAAAATCATACAGTGCATCTTCTAAACAATTCAAATTACGATTTTTAGCCATATAGTTCTGTCTAACCCAACTTTCCAACTCCCTTTCATTTCCAGCATCATTCAAAGTCTCATCAAAAGATTTCAGAACTAATTCATCTAACATATGAAAACTCAGAAAGAACAACATCTTGGATTGTCATCTTTTGATTGAATTTTTATGGTATGTCAACATCACTTTTACCCATTGTTACAGAAGAAGTACTATTTTGTTAAGATTGTTGGAAATGCAACAATAGAAAACACTAAACATAAGAAGTTGTTAAGGTTAATGAAATCTCTGAATTGATACACACAATGGACAGAGCCACCTGCTCAGCAAATTATCCTTAACACAATAGTCCGCGGGTACTCCTCAAGAATGAGAGATGCTATATCCCAACACCGGAGATGTGTCCAGGATAAAACTGACCGTTATGACTAGTATAAGCACAATACTAGTCACCCTCAAACAAACTCAACAACAATTTAGATAGAAGGGAAATAAACAAGCAGTGCGCAAAACAAAACAAAACAAAACAAGAAGAGGGGAAAGAAGACAGGATAATATCTGCTTCTGGAGTAAGTTGAAATGAAGAAATTTGTTTTCTTTTATATGTAGAAGAAGAGAATAGCTTTAATGGATGTTGACTGAAAATCAATTCCGTGCATGAAGCATGGACATTATGTTTAAAACGGATTTAAAACGGTCAAGAATAATTCTCTCTTTAATTCGGCTAAAATCACCGGGTCAGACGCCCCCCACATTTAAAACAAAACTTAATTTAGTCTTAAATTATTTTAAGAAAATATATTATGTTCAAAAAAGGTAAGTCTTGGTTGGCCCGCAGCCGCAGCCACGCCCGCACCCGCAATACACATTCATGCCGCAGCCGCAAGTCCAAAAGTCCACAAGCCCGCAAGCCGTAACCGCAACCGCAAGCTTCGGTGTGAAGAACCGCGCGTGTGTGAAGAGTATGTTGGCTCCAACTAGACCATAGCCTTAGTCCTCCCCCAACCAAAAAAGTGTCTAAACCCCTAAGGGCCCTCCCTTAGATACAACTTTCTAGGTAATAAGGAGAGGAATCATCTTTAGTTTCTCCAATGTGGGACTAAAGGTTTCATTCACAAAAGTGAAAATGAGCTAGTGTACCTTAGTGAATCCTTGGTCCTAAAATCCATTATTACCAAAACCAAAACAACATTTTAAGTTTATTTTCTCCAACAACTTGAACAAGGAAAAATCCATGCTATATCTTCGCTTAGAGGTACGGTTGCTCCTTCTCATGTTTTATATGCCGATAATATTATGGTCTTCTCTAAAGGTTTTTTTAGAGATGTATGTGATCTCATGAATTTATTCAAGGTATATGGTGCTTGTTATAGACAACAACTGAGCACCTCAAAGTGCATTTTGCTTGCAAGCAAACACATATTACGAAGACTCACTACGGTGTTCCTATGGGATCTTTACCTTTTCGAAATCTGGGTGTTCCGATTTTTCAGGGTAAACCTAAGAAAAGGGATATACAGTCGATATTGGACAGAATTAAACTAAAATTCGCTAATTGGAAAGGGAAATATCTTTCCATGATGGTTAGAGTGGAATCAGTAAAGTCTGTAATAATAAGCTCCTCATTATATAGCTTTCATGTGTATGAGTGGCCTAAGGCAGGTATTCATACTCTTGAAAACTGGATAAGAAATTTTATATGGTCGGGGGATATTGGTATCATGAAACACAATACTGTAGGGTGGAAAATTGTACTTTCCATTTGAAGAAGGTAGCTTAAACATACGGTCATTGGTAAGCTTGAATCACGCGGCTTTGATGAAGTCTCCATCTAAATGACATGAACCACTAATGGTTGATTGATATTGGAAAACACTAAAGGTCTCCCAAAAATGATTTCTGAAATATTGATCAAGGCTTTGTTTCTAGGATTTTTTTATCATGGGGACCTATATATACATACAAAAAAACACCTCCTTAAATTCCAGGGTGGTGGAAGGCGCCACATCAGCATCTACAAATGAGAGACTATTTTTGGGAGACCTCTTCTGGCTTCGATTGATATTTATAATTGAACTGGATTTGGAATCAGGATTTAGTCTATCTTTTGTGTTTTTATTTATGTACCTTACCAAACTGAATGATCATCATCCTATCTCATTGAGATGTCAAGAGCCTATCACCAAACACAGGGCCAAGATCTCATGCAATAGATGCAGAAGGTACCTTATTTACGAATAAAAAAATTGACTGATGTAGTGGTGTTGGAACAATTGCTGATCTCACACCTGCAAAACAAAGGTTAAACACAAACAAGGATGAAGGCTGAGTCACGACCAGGTCGCTCTCTTTAAGACGTTTTGTGGCTCTGCCTTGAGTTTTGTGCAAGCAGTTCTTTCTTCGCCACAACGTCCCCAGGATAAAACAGCCGAGAAATCTTTTTTCAATCTCTCACGCACACAATGTGAGATTGAACACTTTCACTCTTTCTTTTGTTCTCTTGCTCAGAAACCCTAGTCTTTTGATACACCGTTTTTAACAAAAACAAAAACTTAATTTTCTTTTCTTGTTTTTCAAATCTGTTTTATTTCCTAAAAATAAAATCAAATTAATATCGAATTAATTTCTACCATAAAAACAGTCAAAAAAATTAACCGCAATTAGTGCAATTTAAAACTAATTAAGGCAGTAAAAAAAACGTATTGAAATACCTTTAAATGAGCAAAAATTGAATTTGAAATTCAAGAGACCTAGGCCCCGTTCCCGGACTAATGTTATACACACGGGTACGTGCACATATACACCCAATTAATAGGGGAGGGGTTTGAACTTGTGACCTACCTTGCAAGTCCCAAAATCTTTTACCACTAAACTAGAAATTATATATTGATATAACTGTAAAAGAAAATTCTTTTAAACATATATCCCAACAAATAATAAATTATCTTTGAGAGTTCTCACTCTTCACAAATAATCTTTGATTGATATTACATGGTTGCTAATAAAAGTACCAGTTTACTGGTGAGGGTAGCAAAATACATATAAATTGTTGTAGAAATAGATGAATGCTTATCTGCTAACACTTTATAACAAGACTTTGCTGAAAAAAATCCTGAGAGAGTTTGAAGCCACATCAACAAATCTTACATAAAATTATTTGTGGATAAATACAATGTAAATATTTTACGGAAATAATAGATATATCGGCTCTCAGTCCCGTGAGACAAGCAGTGAGGCCCATTTTATCCGCACAGATCCAAATGGTAGAGTAGCTACCCTCCTACCCGTTAAATATCCAGTCGGGATTTCCCTCAGAAAACCAGTCGACCAGTTTAGCATCTCCCAATATTTTATGCACTGTATCCGAAGGAAAAAGTTCTGAAAATAGCCCAAATTTCTCAATCTCCTACCCAAGAAATTTCCACAGATCATTCCAAATGTTAATCTTCTCCCCACTGTTAATTAGCCAATAAACATTTTCTCCATAATTGTTCTTACTTCCAACTTATTCCTCCAAGTTGAAAAAACTTGCCTTTGATGTACTGATATTCTAGAAACTGTCTCTAGGTAATTAGGCCCACATTTTTCTTGAGAGGTCGGTAGAACGAACCTCACTAGCTGCTTCTGCAACCATGGTCCATGCGACAAATAGCAAAGAAACTTATTGTTCTCTCCATTTTTTTCCTTACCTAATACATCTCAATGTTTGAAAAAGAACATTTTCAAACAAAAAAAAACAACCAAGGTAGAAAAAGAAAGCACAACAAGACTAAATACATTTGCCCGAGAGACTTTATGATAAAGAAGGGCAGCTAATTTGAATTTGGAACCATACATGTCTTACACGGCAACTTCTGAAGAGTCTTGCCTTTCTTTCTTTCTCCCTCGACTGGTTTTCCGGTCGAGCTTGTAGTTGTAACCATGCTAATGGTGGTGGTGGTGCTGCTGGTTATGCTATCTATTATGGCTTCATCATCACAACAAAAACATATTAATGGAAATGATAATAATATTCAGGGTTTCGTCTACAATGGCTTCAAAGATGCATCTTCTGATTTCAGTTTTAACAATATTAGTTTTAGTGTAGCTGACATTACATCCACTGGACTGTTGAGGTTAACCAACAACTTCGATGGTACATATCAAACGGGTTATGCTTTCTATTCTCAACCACTTGAATTCAAGAATAATAGTTCTAGTGTTTTTTCATTCTCTTCTTCATTCATCTTCTCTATAATACCAGAATCTCCAGGTTTACGTGGTCTAGGGATCGGTTTTGTTATTGTACGTAAGTTACAGAAGCAAGAGCAAGCAATGGAGAACCTATATATCAATTCGATCTAGCTATAGAACTAGATACCATCTATACTCAAGATTTTGATGACATACTTGGTGACCATGTTGGAATTGATTTGAATAATCTTACAATATCTGTAACATCCAAACCATCTGGGTACTACACAGATAATAATAATGGTGGGTTTCGCAACCTTAGCCTTATAAGTGGAGATCCCATTCGCGTTTGGATTGAATATGATGGGGTTAGCAAGAACCTTAGTGTAACCTTAGCTCCACTTACCGCACCTAAACCTGATACTCCACTATTGCTTTACAATCGAGATCTTTCAGATATTTTTTTAGATTCCATGTATGTTGGCTTCTCAGCAGCTACAAGTTTTGCACAAACATCTCATTACATATTGGGATGGAGTTTTATGATTAATAATGGAACAGCTCTACCCATTAATCTTTCTCAACTTCCTGAGCTTCCAGCAAGAGAACAGAAGAGCAAAAGACCAAAGTTCCTCGGAGTTGAGTTGCCGATTATTATCCCAGTTCTTGCGTTAACGTTTACTGTTGGCATCTTATTATTAGTCCTAAAAATAATAAGGAACTGTAAGCTTGCAGATGTTGTTGAAGATTGGGAACTAAATTATGAGAGGTTGAGGTTCTCATATAAAGATTTATACATTGCTACAAATGGATTCAAGGAGAAAGAACTTCTTGGGATCGGCGGCTTTGGTAAGGTCTACAAAGGTGTACTACCGGCTTCAAAAGCTGAAATTGCCGTAAAGAGAATATCTCATAATTCAAAACAAGGAGCACGGGAATTTATATCGGAGATCATTAGCATCGGTCACCTTCGGCACCGAAACTTGGCACACCTCTTGGGCTACTGTAGACGGGACGGAGAACTACTGTTGGTGTATGATTACATGCCCAATGGAAGTCTAGACAAATTAATATTTGGCAAATCGAATTCAACCCCAGCATCACCAAGTCTAGATTGGAACCAAAGATTTCAAATCATCAAAGGTGTAGCTTCTGGACTAGTATATCTACATGAAGAATGGGAACAAGTTGTGATTCACAGGGACATCAAGGCTAGTAATGTTTTATTAGATGGTGAGATGAATGCAAGGTTAAGTGATTTCGGTCTCGCAAGATTGTATGATCGTGGAGCCAATCCCAAGACGACCAATGTCGCTGGCACGCTGGGTTATATGGCACCGGAACTGCTCAGAGCATGGAAAGCAACAACAAGCTCAGATGTCTTTGCATTTGGTGCATTATTACTTGAAGTTGCTTGTGGCAGGAGACCAATAGAGTTGAATGTATCCGAAAGCAAAGAAGGAGAAGAAATTCTTGTCGATTGGGTCTTAAATTGTTGGAGAAGAGGTTCAATACTGCAAACAAGTGATCCAAATTTAGGGAACAAGTATATAAAAGAAGAGATGGAGTTAGTATTGAAGTTAGGATTGTTATGTTCACATGATGATCCAAAGGCTAGACCAAGCGTGAGACTAGTGATGCAGTATTTAGAAGGAGAGTTGCCTCTGCCTGAAACAGAGTTGTTGGCACTTGATTGTAACTTGACTGCGACGACTAGTTCCGGTGAGCACCGAAGCTGCAAAGAAAGTATGTCTCTATGTATGAGTAGGACATCGTCAGTTGCAGGTTCGCTCCTTTCTGGTCCGCGGTAGTACATACTTAAATGAAGGCAAATGGTCAGAGGTTATGGATGAGGCTCTGGGTTATTTGTATTCTCCAATAGAAGTGATAAAATGCATACACATTGGTTTATTATGTGTTCAGCAAGAGAGCAATGGATAGGCCAGCCATGGATGAAGTTGATCTCATGCAGCGAAACTAAATGTGGGAGTTAATGAGGCGACATGACGGAATTTTACCCCGGGTGACACTGTATTATAGCTGAATTTGAGAGGTCAAAGACAGATGTTTATCATATTTGCCATGAATGTATCCTAATTCTATTTTGCAACATCAATGGACTACCATTAAAAAATGAAGAACAGGAATTCTTAAAGTTGTTTTCAGTTAGAGCGAATGCTTATTAAGAGAAAAGATAAATTACAGATTAAAGGAAGAACATTCAAATTCCAGATGCTAACAACCCATTCAACATTATTGATGATCATTATTACATTAACTGATTCCTATTACATAGATATGTAATTGCATTCCTTTTTACCACGAATCTTAAAATTCTTTAAGAAATTTCGTCCTATTTTCTACCACTACCAAATTTAGCGAACAGTAATTTAAAGTTAATAATAAAAACCCAGAACTTGGTGAACATGAATAAAGATCACCAAAAATGACATTCTGTTTTCGTAATCTGAGGTGTGTGCATCAGATGCAATCAGACCGAAAAGATAAGACCACCTAAATCTTTGGGTTTGGAGAATGAAACCCATGGAAATACTTTTTGAGAGGAAAAATCATCGTGAGAAACATGATATAATTGTGTGTTTGTATGTGAGGATGGATTCTCATATAAAATCAATCTCTCATTTATATCTATTATTAGAGCAACTCTGATGGACATTGGCATTTTTGTCACTATGCCAAGCTACGTGGTTTGCCAAATTCGGTTTTGAACAATGGGAGAATTGATAAATTGATAAATTAGTCAAATGGACCCAATTATTATATAAATAAATATCATTTTATTTGAAGGAGTCCGTTTTTATATAAACAAATAAATTTTAGTTAAAGAAGACCAATTCCTATTTTAAAATCAGTATATATATATAATAAATTAAAATAACTAAATTTAATATAAAAACAATTTTATCCAGATTGTTTCAACATGAGACGATGCTCGATCTTACTTAGGCCGAGCGGCTCAACATAAGTCGATCAACAGGGCAGTGTGAATAGGCACTATCTTGTTCCAAGCATAGAGGTCAATGGGGGTAACTGAGTGTTGGCCAAAGAGATCAAAGTAGTAGGCCACACATTTCCTAGCTATATCCTCGTCGGAAGTAAGTATGTTTCCAGAGGCATCATAGAGAACCAAGATCATGTTCCTGGATCTTCTCTCCACAATTGATTTATAGAAGAAAGGAGTGTTGTTGTCCCTCAGCTTTATCCACTGAACCCTCGACTGTTGCTTCTTCATAGACTCTTGTAAGATTTTGGACTCTAGTTTTAACTAAGCCACAAATCTTCAATCTATTGTTGTTTATGTAATTTCTGACATCTACATGTTTCAGAGGGTCATTGAGCCCCCTGGTATTCCAGCACCCTATGTTATTCCTTTGATAAGAGTCTATAGGGTGCTTGTCTAATCTAGCCTGCTTTTTTGAGGTCAGAGGTCTTGATTCCCAAATGGTGGTTGCTAGTTTTGGTAGTGTTACTTTTAGGGTCTCCCTGTGGGTTCCCCCAAGGTTTAGCACCTTTTCCATTTTTTGCTTCAGTAGTACACAGGCTATAGGGTGTTTAGAGATTACCACTGGAGATTGCATTGGTGTAGTCATCCATGCTTTCCACCCCCTCAGCAGCTCTACCATCTTCAAGAATGGCAAAGGGGTTGCTTGCAATAACTGGGGAGTTGTTCTGCTGCACAAGCATCTGGACTCTGTCTATCTCAAAACCTGGAGGGACCTTAGGGGATGGGGAGGGCTCCACCCCAACATTTGCTGGCTTCTCTGCAATGCTAGCTTTCAGGGCTTTTCTCTTGTTGGTGACCGACTGCCATTCCCTGTCTTCTGTCACCGGCCCTTTACCACTGTGAGTGTATTTATTGGCCTCTTTGGATTGAGTGATTTCCAGCTGTAACTTTGAGTCATACAGGGAAGATGGAGGGGTGGCAACCTTCTCCTTGATCTTCTTTGGGCACTTTGCTTCACTGTGATAGAATGTAGAGCAAGAGCTGCATTGTGCAGGCTTCCAAGCATTCTCAATAACCATTATGCATTTTGAACCATCATCAAAAACCACTGGTATAGCATTCTTAAGCACAGAGTTAGGATTTACCTCTACACACACCCTTGCAAAAGACATTCTGGTTCTGGCAGTTGTAGGACCATCCAGCAGCAGGGGTTTTCTGACCACTGAGGCAATATAGCTTAACCCAACTGAATTGAACATATGCACAGGGACCTTCCTGATTGTCATCCACACTGGAACTGACTGGACGTTCTCCAGTTCCTGCTCAATGAAAACCCCTAACAAAGAATGGGGTATGGTATATGGATACAGGTCCATACTCAAGAGCTGTAACTCTATCTTCCTCCAAGGAGAATCTTAGGATGAATTCTTTTTCGCCATGTACAATCATTGTGAGACTCCCCTTGATGTTCCATGTTTTCTCAATAGTTGTTTTCATCACCTGGTAGTGTAACCTTCTACCTACAAAACCCCCTACAACTAGTTGTTCACACTCCTTCCTGTGGTCTGCTAAAGCTGGATCACTAACCATGGCTACGAGCTCCCCATCTACCATTATTGGTGGTCGATAGCAAAGATCAACTGATGAGCTTGACAAGATTGTTCTTGTCCTGTTAGCTACACCACTCCAATCATTACTACTGTTTCTCACATTTCCTAACGTTTCATGAGTTGTTTCAGGTAAATCGGGAGTAGGGGAAGGAGAGATTAGAGGGGGAAAGGATGAAATAATGTTTGGGTTTCCGGATCTGATGGAAGAAACTCCATGGAAGTTTGAAATCAGGAAAAACTACTCACCTTGATAAAAGTCAAAATCGCACGGCCAGGGTCAAGAATTCTCTTTCACTTCTCTTTGGACCACAAATCCACCACTTTTAGAACAGATCTTTAATTCATAAAGAACAGATAAATCAAAAAATGAGTTGAAAAAAAATAAAAAATAAAAAATAAATATGATTAAAGTTGATAGATCAGAGATATAGAAGAAAGAAGCAGAAGCAATAGCAATGGATGATCGAAACCACCATATATCTTCAAAAGAAAAATCGTCTGATAGTTACACTTTAGAAGAAACAAAAAATCACGTTCTAACAAGAAGAATCACAGACACAAAGTCAGTGTTTATAAGATAATGGACGGATGATTAGCACGTGTAATAATCCTAGAGAAATATAACATAAACTAATAATGACTAATGACAACTCTGACATCTATACAGAGTGTACGAAGAGTGTAAACAAAACATAAAAGAATTTCTTGTGCTTTGTGTTACTATTCATAACTGCAAATGTAAATCAACCCGCAAAACATTACTTCTGAAGGTGAAAAAAAGACACCACTAGTACTCACCAACCTGAAGATTTGAAGAATGGAGCTTGTTTTGCCAATTGATGCATCATCGTAAAGGAAAAATGGAAACATAGGAAAGGAAAATTCAAAGGGGCCCAAGTCCAACAAATCTAAGAGCTAATTAAAGAATCCGAGGCTCTCTACCAGGAAGACTAGAAAGTAAATCATATCTAGGACTACACAGGAACCGACCGGAACCGACGGAACCGTACCTGAAATAGACCGAACCGAGGGTACAGGGTACAAGGTACAGGTACAAAAAATAAGAACCGAGTATAACCGGGTACAAGGTACATGTACTACCCCGGAACCGACCTGTACCGGACCGATTGTACCGAGTTTTAATAACCGTTGATCATTTTATATAGCTTCAATCTCATCCGTCCTTATCTAGGTTAGTTTCAATCTCTTCTACTTCGTTTCATTTGATTTCATGCGTCTGTGTTACTGACTTACTGTGTAGTGTGAAGAAGAAGAAAAAGACTTCTTCTGTGTTACTTTAAGTAGATTTGATTCATTTGATTCACACCATAAGTAGATTCACATCATGTACTTGGGACAAATTTATGAGGGTTGTGTATTTACTAGTTACAGTTTTAATCATCAAATCTTCATTTTTTTAGGGTTCAGCAACTCTGATTTCTTAGGATTTATGAACGCTCAACTCTGATTTATCTCACCAAATCTCCAACTCACCAACTTATTAGGTATGTACTTCATTCTGAGTTACAATTTATTAGGATAATAAACTAAGTTTTTTTTTAATTTGGGTTTTCAATTGATCTATGTTTAGGTAATTTGGGGGTTTGTTTGTTAGGTCAAAGTAAGTAAAATCCATGACCTACATATTATACTGGATAATGATTTGGGTTTTCAGCATGAATAATGATGTAGGACTATGCATAATGATTTGGGTAATTACAAAGATGTTCTTAATCTGTTTTGGTTGAGTTTTTTTTATATTTTTTCTGAATAATGATTATTTGCGCAATGCAATATATATGGGAATTTTCTTTGAAGAATTGGTGGGTGAAATGTTTACTGTATTTCAACTTTTCAAGGATATGCGCATCAAATTTTTGATTGTGTAATATTTGGAGATCTTAGGGTATGATATTGTCGATGTTTCGTCTTTGTTTTTATGTGTTGGGCAGAATCACATGTATAACATAAGAAACGCAGTTATAAGTATGGTTTATGTTATTAAAGCTGGAAAACTGCTTCCACTGTCATTATTATCCTAAACTTTCATCTGTAGAAGTCATGTGGCAACTGAAAATTCTAAACAGAATTGTTTTCCATTCAGCTTCTTATCCATATAGTCCCAGTGAATATAAGTGTGCCTATATTGTAAAAGAACAGGCTGTGTGGTTATGTAAGTAATTGCCACTTTAATCTTCTTGTTTGTAAAATTCCAGTTGTTTAGATTAAATTGTAACGTGTTGGGTTTGAATGCCCTTCATCAAAGTCCGTCTATATTTCTTTGAACTCAGGTGTTCATGTTGCGACCCAGTTATACTTCTAATTCTCCCATTCTCCCATACTTCTACTACTTGCCATTGTGTTTACTACTGTGGAGTTATGATCATAACCTTCTGGACACTTTTTGCATTATTATTATTATGTTTACTTTTGTTCTTTATGGATGTACACTGATTGTTGAACGAGTGAGAATTACATTATAGATGGAAGACATTAGTTCTTAACTGTCGATCAATCTTTTTTTTTTTTTTTTTTAATACTACGTATTCAAAGATACCAACTATGTGGAGTCGTGACTCGTGAGTATTTTATGGCTATATTGTTGTATTACAAAAGGAGTCTGCAATTATGCTGTTTTTTTTTTTTTTGTGAATATTTTTCTTCATTTCACTTGTATTCTGATTATGTAAATGCACCTATGCAGTCATGGGATCAAAGTCAAGCTCCATCAAAATACTGATCAGGATACACTTTGAAGTTTCTGTGATAAGTCGCTTGATGAGTAGGGCATTCTATCTCTTTTACTTTCAACAATTTACATTTATGTTTAAATTTTAGATATATCATTTGTCTATACAAGCTCTGCACATTTCTTTTGTTTCTTTTAACTTTTAAATAGAGTAGTAAACTTTTGATGATTGTTGTGTAATTGTTAGTATGGACGTCAACAGTACATGTCTAGCAAGAAGGGTTAGTATGGACGTCAACATTAATTGTTAGTATGGACGTCAACAGTATGTAATTGTTAGTATGGACGTCAATGGTTAGTATGCTGTCTCTCATTTTCATTCTAGTACTAGAAAGAAAGTTGTCATTCATTAAAAGGAAATTGAATGAATATCTCTAACCACTAAACATTAAGTCGTGATTTGATTTTAATTATATAAAAAAAGGGTACAGGTATAAGAACCGATCGGAACCGACCGGAACCAAAAGTACATGATACAGATGCACAGGTAGAGAACTGACCATAGGGAGGTACGAGTATAAGGTTCTACCAAGAACCAAACTGAATCGACCTTTATGCACCCCTAATCATATCTAACTAATAAGAGGTTGTTCACCTCCATATACAAATTCTCACAAATTTTCTTTTTATCTCAAGTCTCTCAAAATTAACACTTCTCTCTTTCTGTGACAAATCTGATAGAATGAAATTTGTCAAAGATTAATGCAGATTCATCCAATAGCTACAAGAGGTAATTATTATCATTCATTTCTACTGCATCATCATAATAATATTGAGATAGGTGTGAGATATTATTATTGTGGTTCTGGAGGTACTAATAATCATAGAATATCACAACTTGAGCAAATTGTGAGGGATGATTGTAAGGCAGGAAGGATTAAGAAGCTTGATGATGGTTTGAAATACTTTGATAGATTGATTTCAGAAATGCCATTACCATCTAATGGTACATTCTGTCATGTGTTGGGTTCATTATCCAAAATCAAGTGCTATTCTGATGTGATTATGTTGTATAAGAAGATGAATTTGATTGGGGTCGAACCTAATTTGTATACATTCACCATCTTGATTAATTGCTTCTGTCGGTTAGGCCAAGTTAATCATGGGTTTTCTTTGCTGGGAGAGATCTTAAAGAGAGGTTATCATCCTAATGTTATCACTTTCACTACTCTGATTAAAGGCTTGTGTATCAAGGATGAGATTCAAACTGCTTTTAAAGTGTTTGCTAAAATGACTCACACAGGTATACAACCTACTGCTGTTACATGTAATATTCTTATACATGGCCTTTGTAGGAACGGTGAAGTGGGTCTTGCTCTTCGGTTAAAAAACAAAGTGTCGAAATGGAATTGCAGAGCAGATGTTGTTTCGTATTGTGTGATCATAGATACACTTTGTAAAGGAGGTTTAGTCGATGAAGCTTTGGTTCTCTTCTCCGAAATGCGTAGAGATTTGAATGTTGTACCCGATGTAGTTGTCTACACTTCTTTGATCAACGGACTTTGCAATTCAGGCCAGTTGAATAAGGCAAAGAGAATCTTTGACGAAATGGTTTGCAGGGGAATCTCAGGAATTATAAGAACATATAATTGTGTGATTCATGGTCATCGCCTACATGGTCAACGGAAAGAAGCAATAAGATATTTTGATGAAATGATGGATCGAGGAATTTTACCCGATGTAGTAACCTTTAGTATATTAATAGATTTACATTGTAAAGATGGGATGACGGAAGATGCTTGGGGGTTATTTGAACTAATGGACAAGTTAAACATACAACCTGATCAGATTACTTATAATTCAATGATCGACGGTCTGTGTTTGGCAGGTCGGCTGCAAGATGCGGTGAAACTGTTTGACTCGATGGTTGATAGAGGCCTTGAACCGAATGTTGTCAGTTACAGTGTGTTAATGGATGGGTATTGCAAGAAGCGTAAGGTGGATGAAGCTATGCAGCTATTCAAGAAAATGAAACGAAATGGATTGAAACCCACAACAGTTACTTACAGTATACTATTACGGGGACTATACCGAGATGGAAGAATGAAGACTGCAAATACTTTGTTGAATGAGATGCAAACTTTTGACCAATCTCCGGATGAAGTTACATATGCTACCATGTTGGATGGTCTCTGCAAGAATGGAAAAATGGAGGATGCAATAGAATTGTTTAATGAGATTTTAACAAAAGGATTAGTTCCGGATGTTGTAACATACACCACAATGATAAATGGCCTCTTTCGTAACAACATGTTACTGGAGGCTAACTCGTTAATCATTGAAATGGAAGAGAAGGGTTGTTTACGAGATGCTAGAGCATTTGATAGCATCATTAATGGTTTTCTTATAGCCAATGAGACTACAAAGGCATTGCATTTTCTTCGCAAGAAGCGTGAAAGAAACTTTGCACCAAGTGATTCCGTTATTTGTTTGTTATTTAACACCCTCTCGGCAGATGGGCTAAAAAATTTGTAGTTTTTGCGAGACCTCGTAAGTGTTTAGGTAACTAGGAAAAATCGAAATCTCTATTTCGATCAACATTTTTGGATTAGTATGTGTTTCTGTACTTTTCCTTTTTCTTTTTTTTACTCTCTCAATTCTAAAAGCAGGAAAACTTGTGGCCCTTACTTCTTAATAAAAATTCAGTATTGATCGTATTTTTTCAGAATTTAGCCTTTGTTTAGCTCATACGTGTTCATCCCTGACTATTTTTCAGACATTAAATAGTGTTATAGATATCACTTTATAAAACAACAACAGAGTGTGTTTAGAATTATGTTCTTCCTGGGTCATATACTCCCTTGTTAAGTTGAACTCCATTCATGTATGTAATGTTTGAACTTGTTCAGATAACTCTCAGGTGGCATTCCAAGTTGCTGCAGCGGGCATGTTCAAGCAATGTTAAAATTCATTTTATGGCCATGTTCAAGCAATGGTTTCGCCAGTGGCAGCTCAGTTTCTGAAAAGAGGCTAGATGTTAACTGAATCTCATGCAGACACATCTTGAATTTAATATCTTCCTCTCTTTGTCCGTAGGTCAGTAGACGGAACAAAATATCTTGACAAAGATAGATTGAGTCACTGAAATTTTTGATACATCTGTTAATGAATTTGGACTCTTTTCAAAGTTCTGTTTATGGAATAACTACAGAAATTACAGTTGCCGTGAAGAACTAAATATTCGTTTGATTTGTTTTATTATCCGTTCAGCTTCAAGTTACACTTCTCCACAGAAAACTCTTGATTTCATATCCATCCAAACATGCCAAGATATTGCACACGGAAGGTGTTTCCATATCGCTTTGTTTCGACCTCTAAAAGTTTTCTGGCACCACGAAAGAAAATGTTGGTGTATCCAGGATTTTTTTCGGAAATTTGATGTAGTAGAATCAGTTTGTCAAACGTATGAGCAATAAATTAATAAGTGCTCAATTGGCTTTGCTTCACTGCAGCAAAATGGTACATGAATCGCTTGCCTGAATAACTCCTCCGAGTCTTAGTATCGCCAAGCTTGGAACCGAATTCATACCGGCAGCAACAAGAAGAATGAAATCTTTGGAGGTACATGCTTTCTCCATCATCCTATTTCCATAACCATTTTCTAACCAAGTAAGTTCCCAACATTTCTTAGAGTTGGATTTGGTTTAAATCAGAACCCACGACAGTTGTGCTATCTTCTTCTCAAGATTAGAGAAGTGCGGACCTTATTATAAGATTTAATTTAGTAGATACCTAATCATAGGATCGTGAACTTCATGATAATCATACAGTGAATATATAAGAACAATTTATGAGGAATACTTTGTAACGCTAATCCGTAGTCCGTCATGGATCAGTTTGTGGAGGTCATGGTTTCTTTCTCTTAATATTAACAGTAATGAGTATGTAATTCCTTGAACACAATATTGATGGGTGTTGTGTTCCTTTTACAGGTAAAGAAAGGATCAAATTCCTAGGGTTTTAGTATTTGATCTTTAGATCTCAACCGTCCATCAAAGAAAAGATATATTAGGAACCCCGACCTCTTTGTAGCTTTAGTTCTACGTCTACTTACTTCTTGTTCTATCTCTTGGTTCACTTCATGGATTACAACTCCCGGTAACGACCCCGATGTTTTTGTAGCTTTAGTTCCACGCTTATTTTCCCTAGATGTTTACCGTGGCGAGGGGTCGTAGTTTTAAGATCTTCCACCATCATTTGCTTGGCTTTACCTTTCGACTTGCTCCTAAAAACAAAACAAAGACTACTTAACTAAATTCGAACAACAAAGTATGAAGTTGAGATAAAAAATAAAAACTTCGGCAAACGCGATTTAACCGAACAAAATGTTTGGTCAACAAGAAAAATGTTCGGCTAGCATCCATCATTTTTTCTCAAAAACAGTGTAATGTTCGGTTGGAATGTTAATTTTGGACTAAAAAATTCGGTTGAAAGAACATAATATCGATTTAGCCGAAATTAGAAGTTCGGCTAAAAAATCTTGAGAAATAAAAGTTCGACTGTCCCTAAAATTATTTTTCAACCGAACTGTTCTTTGTGTTCTTGAAAAATAGAAAGTTCGGTTGACACGAGAAGGATAAAACACTATGTTATTAGCCGAGCTTTTATCTAAACCTACATTTTGAACCCTAAAATTCATGATTTATACTCGAATCGACAACAAAAAACACATGCAATAAAAGGGATTTGTCGGAAATTACCTTTTAATTTGCATGTTGGATTGATTAGGAATTGGTCTTTCCGTTTGGAACTCGATTTCGGGTTGAAGAACCGGCTCTTCAACTTCTTCTTGATTTGCTTGATTCGCTTGATTTGCAATCGCCGTAATCCCAGGATTAGGTTGTACATCTCTTTTACAATGTTTAACACGGCTAATTTGTAGACGACAAGATTAATCGACGATAAATCGTTTATGGAAGATAAAGTGGGAAAGAGGAGAAATGGGAAAAATGAAAAGAAGAGTTTTTGGAGAAAAAAAATCAGTTAGGAATTATGATTTTGTTTTAGATTTATGTTTATATTTGTTTTGGTTTGGGTGGTTAGTTGGATGGTTATATTAGATTAGGATAAAATTAATAAAGGATAACTTAGTCATTTCATTCAATTAGGACACCAGTTTTGTTACATGACCCACTAGATAACACCTATTTGACAGCTGATCCTATGTGGCAGGTACAGTTGTGGGATGAAGTGTTTGATTTCTGATTCCACGTCATCAAAGAAAATTGTAGGTTTAATCCAACGTCCTCGCCTCCTCTTCTGCAACAAAATGTTAACTTTTGCCTCTTAAGAAAATCATCCGTCTAAAATAATTTTAATCCTATCTTATTTAGGATTAACAATGACAAAATCATCAAATCTTCTCTGTTTAATGAACCCATCTGTTAAGGTACATAATACCAAATTAATTTTGATCTATTGTGATGATTTTCTTAAGAATTCAATCTATTAAATTTTTCTCAATTTCTTCAACCCAATTTCTTTCTTTGTCAAATTTTTACAATCTTTTTAAACTTCCAATTACAGCAATGAATTAACTGACTTAGGTTTATAATTTCAATTCCATTTGAATATCTGAAAATACACATTCAAAAAAACAGTTGATCAACACATAGTATATATATGGTTTCAAAAAGGGATGATAAACTTCATCATGTATTCTCTGATTTCATTGAGTAAACACCCATCAAATCAAAGAGAAAGAAATGTTACCCAATATCCAACATTTTAAAATTTAAATCAGTCAAGGAAATATCAATAATTAGGGTCTGAAATGTCAAGAGCATGTCACCAAATACAGGTCTCGCGCAATGGATGCTGTCGCCGAGCTAACATGATTAATGGAGTGACAAATTTTTGAGAGTTCTTACCCCGCACAGATAATCCTTGACTGATATTAGCTATGTGACCCAATTTCAGAGAGCTCACACTTTATAGTTGTTTGCTCTTTTCTAATCCTAATCCACACTGTACAGGCTTCATTTTCCACAATGTCTACCGCAGCATAACAAGACGTGTATGTAAGATTCGTTTGAAGTTTCATCTTAGACTCCATTCATATTGCTAGGAAAAACACAACTCAAACTTAATCAGAGAGTCATAAACATGCAAATCATATCATATTCTCTACCTGATGTGCATCTGCAAGGGTAAGTGACTCGCCTTAAATATATCCTGATAAATTAATAATGCACATTGCTACACTTCACCAAGAGATGGCTCAGTGAGCTCCATTCCCAACTGACCCTAAAAATCAAGTAGTCTTTTGGAACAAAAAACTTCATAAGAGTACCGACTGTAATGAGCCAGCAGAAACGATCGAGCTGTAATCTAATTTCAACACAAAATGGTGGTTTAGCACAACCTGCATAGGCCTTGATAGTCCTCACTCAGTCTGACTTACATCCCAACTTCAGGCATGGGAAAATTTTGAATAGATTGGAGGCTGAAGTTGTTGCTTTACAACTCCAACTAGTGTCTGTGAAGATGAAGAGTTCAGAATTTCTTTCCCCGTCATCCTGGAGCCCCCACAATTACTCCCTGGGATTGTCGCCCTCGCCATGTTAGTGTCTAGGATAGTCTGAGACTCCTACTCCTCGACTACACGAGTTGCATCAGAAACAGCTCTACAATGTTCACTGATCTATCTGACCACCCATACATAGGTTGATCCAGTTAGAGTGCCACGTTTCCTCTTGGACCAGCATTTGTTTCCCAAGAGTTTTCCTCTTTCAGTTTCTTATATTCATGAGAGGATGGAGGTGTTGATGTTGCACCTTCATCAAGCATCTGTGAAGAAGGATTCTGGATTTGTTTCCTTTTCCTTGTGGAGTCCCCACAATTACTCTCTGGTATCGCCACCATTACAGTGTGATTATCTTGGATAGTCTGAGACTCCTCAAGCATACGGGGCGCATTAGACAGTCTACTTTTGGATATAATAAGCTCTGGAAGAGAATTCCCCGAACCCAAAGTACCTGCAAGATACTTAAAACATTATATTGGATATTCAGACATGTGTGAATGGCAATCAAGCTAATTTTATATACACATGACACATGTACCTATTATAGAGTGAATAACCATGCGAGCTGCCAACCGTTCTGCATCTTTCTTGTTTCTGGCAGCAGGACCAGTGTAAGTTTTACCATCAAATACTAAAGAGGAGATGAAGGTGCGAAGATCCTCTGGTTGCGACGTTGTTGTGTACATAGGTTTTGGCAGATGCATCTTGACTGCGTACTCATTTAGAATGGATTTGCAAGATACTGTGTCCTGGAAAGAACAAACAAAGAAAAACAAACATACTTGCATATATTCAGCAAAACACAACTCAAAGAGATATAAGACACTGTAGTTGATATGCAAGCCATACTCCACTTGAGCTGCCCGTGCAAGGCTTGGCAAATAAGCAACTAGCCTTATTCCTGATGATGCAAGCAGCAGGATTGAAAGTCTAGATGGGCTAAAAGCCTAAAACAATATTATGGGCTAAATACTAAATTTTCTAGGGGGGTATAAATTTTTGTATAAAAAAATACACATAAAAAAATAAGATTTAGGTGCCTTTTAGAGATTTGGGGGTGGCTGTAGCACCCCTCAGCCACCCCCCAGTTCCGTCACTGCAAGCTAGATATTGAACATCGCTAGATACGCTTAAGCTGAGATTAAAGCCATACTCTGTGGTGCTCCACCAACTACCCTATGACTCATTGTCTCTAATCTAGGTACAATCATCTTCTCCAAAACTTAACCTCCTGACAGACATAACACTCTGAAATGTACATTCACAAGGAAAAGCCAGTTGATGTCTGTCTGTTAACTAGAGATAGTGAGTTTGAAACTCGATTCCGCCTGCCCTAACCTTTAACAACTAACTACTACATGCACTACTACCAATTAGAAAAACAAAAACAAGTAAATATGCATAGCAAAATTGCTTTTCGAACACATAAATTTTGCAACAGATTAAGAGAATTTGTGTAAATCAAACTACATACACACACCTGGTCAATAATGGCGATACTTTCTTCCTTAATCTTCTTAGCATTAAAAATTGACTCTAAAGCCAGTTTCGAAGCATCATTTTCTGCATCTTTAGAATTCCTAAATGTACTAACTGAGGTATAAGCTACTCCATCTACATAGACAGTACATCTATATTCATAAACAGGTAATGGTATTGCTGATCTCTGTGTATATGCAATCAAATGATTCTTATAGATTAATGGCTCTGGAAGAACACCTGCACCTGCATATAGTACTATCAAGAGAATCAAAACTCAACCATCCAATAGATTTCACACATACATTACTAAATCAATTGACAAATTAGTTTATTACCGTTAGAAGAGGTGGATTGATGATTTTGGTCCATTTCTTGAGACCTTGATTACATGTACAAAGCTCACTCCACTGATTCAAAGTATGATAGAAATCAAAATAACAAAAACCCTAGAGTGAGTTAGAAAAAAAAAAAAAGAGCTAAATCGTAGGTTCTGAAGAGTCGGTTAGGTAATTACTTGTAGCTGATGCACTGGATCGGTCGGTCATATCCGGTCCAAATTCCAAAACAACCAATTCATAGCCCATCCAAACTGATCCAAACCGTTTCCTTATTTTACAGGGGTAGTCAATTGTGATTTATAAAAACTTATACAAAATTCACAAATATGCTGTTAGTCAATTGAGATTTCCAGAGAGTCTCCCAAACTCTTTTGTTATTGGATAGAGATTTTTTCCAAGTCTTTTAAATTCTTCCAAACTCTCTTGTTATTGGATTAAGATTTGTTAACAGTCACCCAAACACTCTTGCCATTGGATTAAGACTTCAAAATCATTGATTTGTTACTTATTGGGATATCGGGAGACTTTTTTGATGAAAATAGGGATGAGCAAAATCTCTCCTTTATAGGTGATATTTTGAGAGACTTGAAAATTTGGGTAAAACAGATATAATCCAAAGGTCCTCATTCCTCAGCCTTATCGGATGATCATTTTTACATTTAATTTTAAAACATAAATAGGTTTTTTTAATAAAATTAAAATATTTCTAATTCAAAAAATACTTCTATTTTTAAAGTTAAATAAAATAAAATTCAAGTAAAAATTATAAGAATTTTCTAATTATGTTTGAAAATTTTAAAAATAAATTTTAAAAAAATTAAAAATTAAAATTAAAATTAAATAATTACTTAATAGTTTCCAACTGAATGAGTAATTATTCATTTGAATATGTCCCAAATATGGTATTCGACATTTCACGACCCTATTAATGGTCATTTTAGCCGGAGCCAAAAATAAAATAACCCGTAAATGTTTTTTAAAAATAATAAGAAAAATAAATAAATAAAATTAATTAACCTATTTATTGGAAAATAAATATTACAAAAAAAAATTCTAAAATAGTTAAAGATTTATCCCATTAGAGAATCAGTACAATATAAAAATAATATTATTACTATGTGAATAAATTATGTCGTGATCTAATTCTTCGTGTTTTTTTGATAAATTTTCATGAAGTCATAAATTCTCTTCAATGCTATTTGTAACGTTTCTTCACTCATATTAGCAAAGCAGGCCCTAAACCAACCAGGTTCATCGCAATGACACGATGAGCCAGGTGATATATTCAAATTCACTTCATTCACCATTGAATTCCAAAGTATCAACTCACTTCCTTTTGTTGCATCCTTCAAAAATGGACTTAAATTTATCCAACAACATAATCTAGCATTTCCTTTTAAACACTCAATTCCATCATTTCTTAGTCCATTAGTAATGAAACCATATATTTTCCTCAATCTTTCTCTGTTAGTCTTAATATAATTTTTGGTAAATTTGATGTCTGATAGCATTGAAGCTAAGAGATTTTGTTTTTGCGATGACACTAAGCTAAAACTTGACATTCTTCTTGCAGTTGTCACAACTTTATCATTGTATGAATAAATAGTTCCAACTTTAAACCCCGATAACCCTAAATCTTTTGATAAACTATAAACAATATGAAGCGTCTTTGTAGTTTCGTGCTTCTAGTATTTCTGCAACGCTTACGAATTCTGTCGAAGAAAAAGCTGACCCTGAGTATATTTCATCGGACACAAGATGAATGTTTTTACGTGTAACGAAGTCGAGTATCTCTTCGAGCATTGTACGTTTCATTGCTACACCTAATGGATTTGATGGGTTTGTGATCAGAAGTCCTCTAACTTTTAGGTTCAGTGATGCAGCTTCTTTGTATGCATCTTCTAATGCTTGTGGAGTAACTTCAAAGTTGTTCGAGATGTTGCAATGAACTGGAACAATTTTCACGCCAATTCTCCATCTTAAGTCCCTATCAAATCTGTCAATCGAAAAAAAATAAAATTTAATACATTTTCTAAGCATAGAGATATTGATCATTAAATCAAATATTTTACATCTTTTTATCTCTACAAACCACAAAGACTATCTATAAATCTATTAGATTTGTATCTACAAGTCGCAGAGACTCTCTACAATTCTCTTTTAAAATCACTGGAAATCTCTATATTTCCAGAGAGTCTCCGGGAGTCACTAAAAATAAAATTAAAAAGTGATAATAAATCTTTTCCATAAACGAAGGTAGTATATTATTTGAGACCTATTAATGCTTAAAGGAATTTTTGAAATATATTATTTTATAATTTTATCGAGATTATTATTTAGCACTAAACGTCTGATTCGGGACCAGGAAATTTTATTATTTTAACAAGAATATTATATTATCGAGTATTATTTTAAAGAAGTTATACTGTATTTGTACCAAAAACTAAAACTAAAACTAAAACAAGACCTTTATTCTCGGATAAGTTGGGGTGGGCTAGAAATGAAACCCACGATATAATCAAAGATGTATAGTCAAATTTCTGGTACGTGGATCGCTGACTTCCACACGTGTCTGTCTATCGCAAACTTTTTGGATAAATTTCAACCCTTCAAGTCCCTGTCCCATTACAACGGCATTCAAAGATATAAACAATATAAACAAGTATTTACCGAGCGATCAAGGCTCTACCACCCAGTAAAGATTCGGACGCAATGGAAAACTAGCAAATTTTCCAATTTACGACTTATTTGGTCCCTTAATAAATCAAAACCGGCAAATTAGAAACCCTTTCTTTCTATGGAGGTGGAATGATTAAATTTTCTCTTCGCAAATTAGGAAGATCCCTATTATTGGGTCTGCAAAGTTTTCTTAATGAGGGTTGCAGTGGATTAATGTGTCCCAAATGGGGATATGGGGTGACCCAATAGCCATGTTAAAGGTCTAAAATACCCTCCCTCAATAACTACTCTAAATCTAATATAAAAACCAAAAAAACCTAAACCTAATTAATCATTCATCTCCTCTCCTCCTCCTCTTCTCAGGCGTAGCAACTTCATATTCTCCATTTCATCTTCGCCATTCTTGTTCATCACTCGACGATTCATCGGTGATTCTAAAAAAAATTCATCGATAATTAAACTTTTTTCTATAAAACACCATGAGGTCCAAGCAAACAAAGAAAGCAAACAATTTACGAGTAAGAAACCAACCAGTTGAAGAAGATTCAAGTTTTTTTGCACCCGAAGAGCCACAACAAGAATCGAGCAGCGAAGAAGAAGATCAACCTCCTCCTAATCCACCCGAAATGACTCATTTAAGGTATGAATCGAAAAACCCATCATTTTTCTATCAATTTTATCTGTTAATTAAGGTTCATTTGTTAGTTTTAGGGTCTAAAAAAATCAGTTTCGTAACTACCTACGGCTAGGAAATATTGATTTTTCTAGCCGTAAATAATGATATACGGTTGGAAAAAGATGAACTCACAGCCATAAATATAATTTCTCCCCTCTACGGCTGGGAAGTTATGAATTCCCAGCCGTAAATATTGTAAGTATTTTATTACGGTTAGGAAATACAACATTCCTAATCGTAAACAATGTAGTATGGGCATAGGAGTTTTTTTGAAAACTTACCCGTATGTTGGAAATCCTTCCTGTAGTGACCCTGAGTTTGGGTTTAAATTTTTTTGTTTGTTTACGGCTAGGTTTTAGCTTGGAAAAGCCAACCGTAGAACAACTCGACCCAACCGTAAATGATTATTCCTAGCCGTAACTGACCCTGAGTTTGGGTTGAACTTTTTTTTTTTGTTTACAGCTAGGTCAATGCTTGGAAAAGGTAGTCGTAAACATTTTCCACTCAACCGTAGAAGCATATTTTCCAGCCGTAAACCACCATGAGTTTCCTTTTTTGAAGTGTCAATTTTTTGGATTTTCATATTTTTATCTATGTTTTCTTGTTATATGTATTGATCATGCTTTTTTAATTTGTCTTAGACCATGGAAGAACAAGAAGAAGAAAAGAACGCAAGAGGTAACACCAAGAGCTGACCCGAATCCAACCCCTCGTCACAAGAAAAATTTGGGTGCGGACAAAAGGAAGAAATGCGCACTTGTTATTGGTGAACCAAGAGAAGAGGTAAATGAACGTGCACTTGTGCTTTCTCAACAATGACAACAATATGAGATTGTGGAAGAACATAGGGGCGAAACAAGTGTTGGTCCATTGGTTGGTCCCTCCGATGTTAAAGGGAAAGAAAAAGAGAAAAAGAAGAAACCATCTCCTCTTATAAAAAAAACAAGTGATTGACAACATGGTTATTTTTCCCGACAAGATGAATGGAAGACCTTGAGGTGAGCCAAGGGATAAATCTTATTTATTTACCAACATTCATGGGCGGCAAGGGTCTATTCGGCGTTGGTAATTATCTAATCTAATATAATTTAATCTAAAGATAAATGTTTATGTATTATTATTAATGTTTATACCATTGTTTATGTAGGATCATACCACAGCAGTCCCGAAACTCAAACACCAAAGGACGAATTTTTGGCCACTGGATAACAAGAGCAATGCGATGGTAGTCCTTGTACAAGCTTCAGGATTATGGCCTGCAATAGTCACTTCGCAGAAGCCGTACGATGTGGTTACAGTTTGCTCTTTCAGGGAGATGTATTTTCCCGAGAAAAATATTTTTCATCTTCCACCAGGCGAGATGATTATCACTCAGGGCGATGCTCTCCAAATTACAGGTTTGTCCATTGATAGAAAAGTCGTGCATGAGGGTTTCGACAACTCTCTTTATTTTGAGGATCTTTTTAAGTTGGATGAAGCATGTCTTTGATGGGACAAGACTGAAGCCTAAGAAGAGTTTGAGGTTGGAGCCGGAGAAAGGCCAACGGGACAGTATGAGTTCGGCAACAGAGGGAAGAAGGATAAGGATGGTGCAATGGCTGTGCCATCCATGGCAAGAAAGATAAATTTGACTCGTATGGGGGTTAAGTTCCAAAATTCCAAGGATATGGAGATGGATGCTGCAATGGTTAGACATACAGCTACATCTTACTTATTGTACGCTCTTGGCACCATCATTTTCCCCGATCTTACGGGTAACAAGGTGAATGTTTTCTATCTACAGCTCTTGCAACATCTCAGTCTTGATCCGGAGTTGAACAAGCCGGTAGAGTACTCCTGGGGCATTGCAACCCTTTCTTTCTTACTTGAGAGTCTCGGTAAAGCTTCAAGGTGGAACCAACACAAATTGCGGGGATTGTTGGCCTTTTCCAGGTAATTTTTGTATTACAATTTCCAATATTTGTTCAGTTTACAAAATTGATGTGTGTTTAATATAAACTCTCTTTTTATGCAGTCATGGCTTTACGATCATTTTCCTACCTTGACATGACCAACAGAAGATAAAAATTGGCGTTTCCCTACTCCAACAGGAAGCTGATATCCATTCATAAGAAATCAGGAGAAGGACAAAGAGGGTAAGATGGTTCAGATGAGGGGTCAATTGGACGCTCTGAATGTTAACGATGTGAAGTTTGACCCGTACCTCAGGATTGATAAAAATGGTCATCATGATCGTGAATTTAAGGATGCGTCAACCTATAACAGACCACTCTTTCATCCAACATGGTATGTCATTTACAACTCTCGTATAACTTTATATCAAATTGGAGTTGTGCAAAGAATTCTTCGTGATGTGGATGAAAATTTTAAAGTGTACAGGGGAAACTCTAATATCTTGATTAATAATGTTAGATTGGTCTACAAACCTGTCCCATTTATCGCCGATTGGAACGGTCGCATTCGAGCCCCCCACCAAGTTGATATTAGTTGGTATGAACATTTTGGTGGGACAAAACTAGCCGAGGATAAGTACTTGACATGGTTTAACAGATTGGAATGGTCGCATTCGAGCCCCCCATTTGTTCCTCTCCCTTCTTATTTTATACCAAACAACTAACAAATCCCTAGACTATACCCCCCCCCCCTATTTCCATTTTTGCCACGTACCCAAACCAATCTCATTCACTTTATACATTTTTCTTTTATAACTCCTAAAAGACTTCTGCTGGTTGTCAGTTCCCCAGCCTGATCCCAGACGCACTTTTCTTTATCTCTTTCTTTGCGTCACCGAACCAACCTTTCTTATCCACGTGCCACTCATTTACTCCTTCACATTTTTGTTTTATGTTCCTTTTAAAAAACTCAAAGAAAATTCTGACCGCACCACTCTTTTGTTTCTTACCAAACCACCGACATATCCCTTCAGCTTTCCCTCTTTCGGGTGCTTGTGTTACTAGTAACTTGGTCTAATTAATCATGTTTCATTGAAACTTCGGGTTTTATGCATTCCACCTAATAAAACAATAAAAACATATTATTAGTACAAATTCAAACACTAGCAAATATAAATTAGGCGATAAATATGTATAAACATATCAATAGATAAGTATACTAATTCACTCAAGGTTTGGTAACGGCGAATAACTCCCTAACCATATTTCTTTCTTATTATTTTCTTTCTTATTTTTAATTATTTTAAACAAACAAACCCCATTTTCAGTATTTATTAGAGTTTTGATAATCTAAATAACCTATCAATTACAAAGCTCTCTGTGGGAACGATCCTTAATACCTCTATATTACTAGTTAGTGGGAAATATATCGAGTAATTTGTTGCACTTACGACACGCATCAGAATTCTAATGTAATGTTCGGCTACAAAGAAAACTATCAAATCTAACCAAACTTTTATAGCATGGTAAATTCATTACAAGTCGGTTACCTCCAACAATTGATTTCATAGCAAAACTTCTAACAAAAAAATTACTTGGTAAATTCATTACAGTTCGGCTACCTGCAACATTCCTATTCTAACCGAACTTCTGAATAAAAAAACCTGGATATTTTTTATCAAGTTCGGTTAGCTTTGGAATCCTTATTCTGAACCGAACATTACACTGGAAAACGAATTTCTAACCGGACTTTCATTCTAAAAGGTACTCTTAACCGAACATTTGTTCGGTATGTTCAAAAATGTGTTCACATAGCCGAACTCCAACAAATAATTGTCACGAACCGGGAAATTCCGCCTCCAGCGCACCGGAAGGCCAGAACTCCCTGATGTGCGGCTTGAAAGATTTTCACTGGAAAATACATGTAAATTTTTCTTTGCAAGCATGATACTCGAAACGTAGTTTGCATACCGTTCCAACTCACCCTTGTTCTGCAAAGGGTACATGGCCATTAAAGCCAATGGTGAATGCCTTTGGAAATCATCGCATAATTACGAGCATTGTCCAGACCTAACTCATGCCTTGGACTAGAACCTGTTCTATTTCAAGCCTAATTTTTAATTCCTTAACTCTGCTTTGTCCATGCGCTGAAGCCTGCACTAATTTTACTCTTGCTAAGGGTGCAACATCCAAGCACATGCCATTCCATATCGTACAAGTTGATAGGAAGTATGAACAATCCATAGAATAGAATTTCAACTACCCCATCGAGTGTGGTAGCAATCATCTCTTGACTTGACATTGCCGAGCCAGATGATATGAGTTACCATAATGTCGAAATCACTTCTAAATTAGATGATATGAGGTACAAGGTGCTACACCTCAATACATTGCATTGCATTGCGGCTGTCTACGTACCCAACCCGTACCTTGAAGGGATCAAGCATGATCGTAGTTCATCCGTATAGAGACAAGCAACTTAAGCCTATTAACGCAAAGCCAACATCGATTCCAACTTCGTTGCAAGGCCAAAGGACGAGTTAAGCCTAGTCCACATAGGCCAAAGGAACTTTAGCGAAGTATGCACAGGCTTGTGCATAACTATCGCTACTTGTCATGCATAATGCATTCTCGAGTACGCAACACAGATGAATGATGTTTTTGCGTAATTCAAGCTTGCTCGGGTAAGCTACAAGCATATTGATGCTTAAGCATCAAGTATGCACCAACATATATTGATAGACACATTTTAGTGTCTAAATTGCACCTTAATTTCTAGTGAGTTAGTATTCGATTTTGTGTCTATTACGTGTTTTTATGCTTTTGTAGGTACATTAGAAGAATAAAGATTTGTGGAAAAATTGGCTCAAAAAGTGTTCAAGGCACCCGGGAAAATGGATCAAGGCACCCACACTTTGGATTGGGGCACCCTTGGATCGGGCTGAGCTGGATTGGGTCAACCCAGCGGGTCAACCAGGCGAGTCAACCCAGCGAGCTGGATCGGGCCGAGTCACCGAGTTGACTCATCGGGATTCAACTGTATCAACTGGGCACTTCAAATTCACGTGAGAAACAAGTTTCTTTTGCTTCTAGATTGTTCCAAATGCTAATAGTTATCTCACGCAAGTCATAAACACCAAAAGATCCCGTGAAATCAGCTCGGAAATCATGTATTTGGCCGGAATTGTGTTTCGATTCGGATTGAGAATTGTGGGTTGTTTTAGAGAGTTCTATTAGGTTTAGAACTCTCTCTAGGGTTTCTACTACCTATATAAACCAAGAGAAGCCAAGAAAAATGGCTAAAAAAGCCTAGGGAAGAATTCCGAAAATTTCCGGTGAAGCTCCGTCGCCGACGGTGACCTGCTACTGCTCCGGCGGGCGTGTTCTTCATCAGCCACCATCGGAGAAGACGACTCAGCAACATTTATTTCTGTTGCTGATTCAAACTGCTCCTGTTGCCTTTCTTTCAAACCTTTGTTGCTTAGAAACACTTCTGTAAAGGCTGACCCTGTTCTGTGACATTTATATACGTATCTGTTCAGCTGTTGCACTATTCTTTAACATTGTAATCAACTTTTTGAGCAATAAAAAGGTCTTTTGAGCAAGTTTTCTCCACCATGAGCTAAGTCTAGTTACTAGGATGATGGATAAGGTAATTTTCTCAATTTTATGTGATTTAATTATTTTCTAATAATTATTTATAATTCTTTTATTATTAGAATTGCATAGTTTTAAATAGTGAAAATGGTTTTCTTTCAACAGTTGTGCTTTTGCTTGATGGATTATGCTTGGTTAATTAATTTTGATAGTCCATGCTTGTGATTTACCTCTGTTTGTTAGCATAACGAAACCAATTTTGGCTATTACTTGCGCTTCAATTAATTTAAAAAGAATTATCTGATTAATCACATAGGTTGTTAGAATTACCTGATTCCTGATTCCTGGTCCTTTTAAAATTATTCGAAAATCATCTTTAGGTTATTTAGTCTTTTTCATACTCCTGGAATTTTCTAGAGTTAATTTAAATCATTATTTTCTAAGATCATTACCTTTACAAGTTCGAGAAACGATCACCTTATTTACCACTATTAAAATTACACCATATATGCCACATCACGTATATGTGCATTACTGCTCACATTCAACTAAAGCTCCCTACCTATATATGTATTAATTGTATTTGCATATATTTGGAATAAAAGGGTGAGGGACATCCATCGACTGCACTTTTTAGTGGTGAATACTCGGGTACACATCACGGATTAGTGAAGCTTCTTCGGGTACGCGTCCTCGGGTACACTTCACGGCAATTGGGATGCTTGCTTGGTAAGCATCCTCGGGTACATTTCATCGATTTCCAACCAATGACTCCTTCATATATATGTGTTATTATCATTTCTACAAGTGGTATAAGGAGGATAGATGACATTCATCTACTTCACTTTCTAGTGATGCATTCTCGAGTATGCATCACGGCATCATAGTGCCTTAACACTATGATGCCCTCTCGGGTACGCAACATAGGGTTAGTGATGCATTCTCAATCATACATCACGGCATAATAGTGCATTAGCACTATAATGCATTCTCGGGTATACAACATTGGGTCAGTGATGCATTCTCAATCATGCATCACGGCATAATAGTGTCTTAGCACTATAATGTGTTCTCGGGTAAGCAAAATGAATTTCCAACCAACACCTCCTCCCTATATATGATTTATTCACATTTTTATAAGTAAATATAAGGAGGATTATGGGCATTCATTGATTGTACTTTTTAGTGATGCATACTCGGGTATGCATCACGGCATAATAGTGCCTCAGCACTATGATACACTCTCGGGTACGCGTCAAGGTCATTTGCGCCTTTCCCGGATAAGGGTCATTTTTGCTTGTGATGCATTCTCGAATATACATCACGCATAATAGTGCCTTAGCACTATAATTCAAGCCTAATGCATCCACAACCTGATGCATTCCTAAGTAAGCTTTATAATCTTAGGATGGAGCTTCATTCCATGTCTTGACGCGTCCCTGATGTGGATTTTATATAGTGGTAAAAAGAGGTTCGATTCTCGAACT
>JAJJMC010009201.1:312237-380737 GCA_023531435.1 Papaver californicum
CGACTCGGCCCGATCCAGCTCGCTGGGTTGACTCGCCTGGTTGACCCACTGGGTTGACCCGATCCAGCTCAGCCCGATCCAAGGGTGCCCCAATCCAAAGTGTGGGTGCCTTGATCCATTTTCCCTGGTGCTTTGAACACTTTTTGAGCCAATTTTTCCACAAATCTTTATTCTTCTAATGTAACTACAAAAGCATAAAAACACGTAATAGACACAAAATCGAATACTAACTCACTAGAAATTAAGGTGCAATTTAGACACTAAAAGGTGTCTATCAGTCCCTGAGTAAGCGTCATGCGAAAATTACGGGTGTTACATATAAACCCTCATATATGAAAAAAAAAACAAAATTTTAACAAAAAAATACTTTCATTCATAATATGATCTTCAAAAAACTTTTAGTTTAATTACATATGTCATTCACTCAAATACAATTGGTTGGGAATATTATTTTTCCTGCGACATTTCAAAGTTATCCACATTTCCATGTTTGGCTCATACTTGTTGTACAAAGTCTTTATTACGTCTGTGATAAATCCTTCCCAATAAGAAGTTTTGCACAACAGAGGGATTGGACAATCGAGTTTTAACCGGAGACTGATAAAGTGGTTGCCTCCAACCAATGCAATAAAAACTTTTTGACGTGGTTGGACACATATGCTTTATTTTGGGGTGAATATAGTACTATAACCTTTTGTGAAATAACGAACCACGTAATTGAATGTGGAGACGATTAAGTGCCCGTAAATAGGCATATGCATCCAATGATCCCTTGTAATAGGATTGACCCCATGTAGACGACGTTGAAACCTAATAAACTCCTTGTTCACCCTATCATCATTGTCATGTAAAATGCGCGGTTCTCCCGTAGTTTCGTCAACAACTTTTGCCACATATAAGTTACTCACAACCACTGTATTTGTTGGCGCGGTATGAAAATGGCCTTAGTTGTTCAACCGCAATGTAAAAACAACAATTACTATCGTCGAGGACGTCGTCGGTGGATATGACGTACTCATGAATGATTTGAGGTAGTTCTGCCAAGTACATCTTATCAACAAATGTTTTTTTATCAACACTTGCTCGACTCTTTTGTTGATTGGGAACTATGGGAGCCTTTTTCTTAACATCTCGGAGAGTTGGTTCGCTTGGTGGCAGTTGAAACATCAGACCTTTTTTCTTCATATCTCGTTCACTTGGTTCGCCTTTTTCCTCACTACTTCAGCCTCATTTCTTTGATTCATTCGCGTACATAGCCGTAGTGTACTCGTGATCCGAAGGATCTATATGATTAGCGTTGATGTCACCTAGTTTCTTAGCCAAAACCTTCGCATACTTCCTCGCTTGTTTCCTTGTTTCTTTGGTGCTTGGCCTACCTTTGGGCTTGCCCTTTTCTGGTTCGTTAAATTCTCTGAAGTGTGTGGATAAATGATCATCCTCATGTCATTCCAAAATATTTTTTTGTTGGATTTTGTTCATGTTGCGATACATCTCGAGAACGGTTCTTCCAAATTGGGTATCCCCAAACTCTTCTCCGGGCTTTTCTGTGGGAGGGGTGAAACTTAATTAATTCCAAAATGGATCAATATCGTCCATAGGAATCACACCATGTTCATAATTAATTATAATATGGCGACAAGGTAATCCCATGAACTTTTTCATGTTACAAACATACACCTCATCCGGCTTGATGTCCCAATCCTCAATCAACTTGACTTCTACTATCAACTTTTAATACATGCATGTGACACATTAAAATGGATTCCCTTGAGCAACGGAAGCTCAACCCATTTCTTAATCTTGAAGATAGAGCTCTTTTGGAACTTCTCTTTGATTCTATCAATATCGCAAGTGAAGTAATTTTCCATAGCATCAAACACGGTCAAAAAATTATCAATACATCCAAAAATATTCTTCTTCAACCGGTAGTGAGCCGACTGATATGATGTAAAAGTGGTAAATAAAGTACCTTTCACTCGGATTTGTGAAGATTCATTTTAAACCGAAATTTAATTTCTAATACTAAAAATAGAAAAACTCAAATAAAGTTAATATCAAGGTTGAGAGAATACTGAGGCTAAAATTCCACTATTTTCCAACTTTTAAAGTGATTTAATTCAATAATGATAATTATGCAATTCATACATTCAACTTGATTCTAAAATATTGCAACAAGTAGATTTTCAGAATAATAATTGTAGATCGAAAGCATGGAACATCAAAAACCCTAAGCTAAGCATGTACCATCAAAAGAAATCACAATTGCTTAATGAAAATCACTAAATCAATTTTTAACCAAAGCAATTAATCATAAAAGAATTACAAAAATTAGATTAAAAAGAATATACCATTTTTTATTGGAAAAATAACTTCCTTTGTCGCCTCAGCAATGGGGTTTATCTCCTCATGTCGGAAACACACTCAAAGTATTTATTCATAGCTCAAATGGTGTTTACAAAGAAGAAATAGAGAAAAAACGAATTCGCAACGATGTTAGATGTTGCAGACTCACTGTTACAGAGTATGTGTAGCAAATTCAAATCATACGTTGCATATGGAACTGTTACAAAACTTTCAGAAAAGAACGACAGTTTGAGACAGCTTATGATCTTCACCTTCTTCTCCGCAGCAGCTTGATTTTTTTCCTCTGCAAATCAATTTTTTCGCTCTGTACTTGCTATAAAATCTCCCCAGACTCTCCATGATCCTCTGTGACCTCTCCCAACTCTATTTATAACCTCCACAACCCAAAAATCTCTTCAATAACTTCACACGATATTTTTTTTCACGGGAATAATTCTCTCCCTGGTTTATACTCGACTTCCTTTTTCATCTTAAATTCTTTGTCTTGCTGATAAACAAAATATACCATAATATCTTCTCCCATTAACTGCACGTACAACCAAAAAATTCCGAGTATTCTCTTTCCCTGTGTAGCCGAGATAAACATGGAAACTTCCCTTTTTTCTCTTGATTTTGTGTTTGCAGCTCTCAACCACACTTAAACCAGTAGCTCGAGTTCTCCAAACACGTGCAGTACACGTCTCAGATTCTTTACATCTCACGTAATCTCAAAAAATAACTTGGAAAAATCCCGAGAATAACTGTCGTGCTATGTTTTCTTCCAATCCACGTAATACTCCTATTTTCTCCATTCCAAAAGAGTTACCAACCCTGTTTTGTCTTAATAGGCTAGTACATTTCCAAATTCGATAAAATTTCTTCCAAATCAAATCCAGAAACTTGAATTTTCAAAACTCATTTTCCCGCCGACATTTCTTTATAAAGGAAGAAGATGGAGTGCCCCTATCCGTCTGTTGAGTTCCTTTAGTAATTTGGGGTGCCCTTTTCCAAATAAGGGGTGTCTTTAACATTTTTTCAAGCCAGTTTTTCCAAAAAAAATTAATTCTTGTATAATAACACGATTAGTACACAATTGAGCACTATCAATATGAAGTATTGAGACAAATCAAACACAAAAATGTGTCTATCACCGACTCTGCCAAACTCATCGCTTGATTGCCCAAGTGTTTGTGGAGGTTGGTAAAGGAATGAACAAACCTCTCTTTGTGCGGTTCCAACTATTGAAAAATCAAATACGGTATAGTATCCGGGTACTCGGGGCTAGTCCAATACCCGATAAACGTCACTAGATTTAGATTGTAATCATACCTGGTGAGATAGCAAGTCAATGAGTCTCATTCATTGGAGAAACAAACTCATTTAGCTTCATTTAATTCGTATTGTTTATGAAATTCCTCTTTCTCTTTGGCATGTTGATCTTCCGGTAGTTTTTTAATCTCATCGTGGCCTATTTTCTTTGGTGGTAGAATTTAAGGCTTACACCTTTTCATCAAATTACACCATATGTGAAACGTACAAATAAGATTATGTGCTAACGGGAAGACTACTTTTATTGCATTCATTAATACGACTTCCTTGTCGGTGACTATAACTCTAGGAATATCATCACCTTGGAAGATTGACCTCACTTGTTGCAGCGTCCAAGTGTAGCTAGGCTTCTGCTCATCCTTCAAGAAACAAAATACCATGCTAAACGGTGACTTGGTGGACGTACGTCCAACAACATTCAACAATGGCATCTCATACTTGTTAGTATTGTAGGTGCAATCCATTATAAGAACTTGAAAAACACATTGCGCCAATTGAACACAAATCGGATGCGCGATAAATAGATGTGTTATTTCTCCATATGGGCCTACTTGCTTTTGAACGGCGTAGTTTTTCTGTTGTGCCACAAAAAACAATTGTTGCATTACCTTCCTATCTCTCCATTCCTTCTTTCTCAATAACTCCTTTGCATTGTAAATGGTGGACAAAGAGGAGAGGTTAACATTGTTATCTTGTTTTAGTATGCGAAGCACTTTAATCAGTGGAATACACATTTTCCTTATTACCTACTTTATCCATTTCTAGAGGGGTGAGCCTTGCGGCGAATGAATGTCCTTCAAGATGTTCCGGACGAGGATGATTATTTCTAACTTCTGCAACTTTGAATAAAACTTATTTCCCCAATTCTTTGTTGAAATTAAACACAAGCCTGAACGGGCAATTGGTCTTCTTTGAGATAGTTACATTCTTCCTCTTCCGGTCTTTCCTTTATACACATAACCCTTTTTTTTGTGGCTTTTGGGCTTACGACTTCTCTCACAAACCATTTCAAATCGGATTTTGCTAGATTTTCCATTTAAAAATAATACACACATATCTCATCTTGCATGTTCTCTAGCCCGATTTTCTGCTGGACTATTTTTCCGATGGTATCCAGGTTTTGACCGAAACCTTAGTTTGATACCCAATTATTCAGAAATTAAAGGATGATACACGGACCACACATTGACCGTAAAAGACCCTTTGACCTAGTAATTTTTTTTATTTTCCTTTTAATGATAAATCTTTAATAATTTATTATACCTTTTTCATATTTACCCCTAACATGTTTCTTTATACTTCTTCGTTTTTCTCCATCTAAACAACTGAAACCACCGTTAACGTCTTCTTCCCCATCCAAGCTCAAGCTCTAATTTAGATCTACCATTATTATCTTTAATTCCAGGTTTTAATTTATTATTATAGGTTGTAATGGGTTTTATATTACGTGTGATCTCTCGTATATGTTAATTTTGCTTCGGATGACTTAACATGGAATACAGATTTGGCATGTAGAAGGAAGAGGGGTGAAAGATTTGTGTGCAAGCTGATACCAAGTGAAGGCAGTAGTACTTAGTGATGCTTCTTCAGGAAAAATGGGTTTTCAACCGATTACGGAGGAATGTGTTTCTCGATTTGATTGTTCTGGAAATGATTCAGCAACACATCTAAGTATTTCTTTTACAAATCCTCAAGTTAGAGACACACCGCTGATGATGGTTAAAAGTGTGGTGCCTACATATATCCCTACTTTTGAATTGTGTAATTCAACTAAATATATTCATTCCATTTTCCCTGAAAGTCGATCTATTGATTAATATCAAACATTTACAAAATGAAACTGCAATAAAATAGAAATCAAACTATTTCTTCATAAATTAATCACGATATATCTTTAATTTCATCATCATCAACAAATTTCAAAGGAAAATATTCCCAACTCAAAACCATAATTTATTAGGGTTTCTGGATTTTATTTTGGGGTTCTTTTTTTGTTTGATTTTTGATGATGAAATTGGCAAATGAAGGACATCCCATTGAGATTTGAGCTTTACAATTTAAAATACTAGGGTTTGATTTAAGTTTTGATTTTAGGTCGAAGATGATTGGGACTGTGTAAAAATTACGGATGGTTCCACTTTGGGTATTGGTTATAGTATTAGATTCGACGACATAGATGAAATATTAAAAACTTTGAACAAGATGGAAGGGTAAATGTGGAAATATATTTATTAAACAATAAATAGAAAATTTAAAAAATGGAAATTAAAATTAGTCAAGTCAAATGTTTTTTTTCACGGTCAGACGTTGGTCTAGGTATCAACATTAATTTCCTAAGAATTAGGTACCAAACTAAGGTTCTGGTCAAAACTTGGGGTACCATCCGATAAATAATCTATTTTTGCTTCATCGGGATTATCCCATGTCTACATTGAGCGAAACACAAAGTTACAGAACTTGACAATTTTCTTAGAAAATTTAATTTCACATAAATTGGTAACCTACCAAGTCATTCACATAATGATAGGATATATCTTCGTACATAATATCAACATGAGTAGGTTGATCATCCATAGATACATGTTCCGATTGGATCTACAAAAATATATGATAATGTTAATTGCGACAAAAAAATACTACAAAGTTCGGCTAAGAAGATATCTCTACATACAACCGAACATACGAGTTCGGCTAGGTCGATATATCCTATCTGAACCGATTATTTAAGTTCGGCTAGGACATTAACTTCTATAAATTGTCGAACTTTTTATTTAAAGTTCCCGCTACTTCGTAACTAAGAGTTCGGCTAGGAAAATTTTGGGCTCGAACTGGCGAACATTACACTGGTTCACCCAAAACTAGTCGAACATTAGGAGTTCTTCAATTAGGTAGCCGAACTTAGTCCAAAACTCTATGAACTCAAAGTTCTGCTACCTGTTCATCATTTTCATAGCCGAACTTTTATTGACCTAGCCGATAATCATCTGTAAAAGTTTACATTTCACCAAATTTGAGCCAATTCAAGCAACAAGAATTTGTTAACAAGTATACCTGAGTATCACAAACGTTATAATCTTCATATTCTTCGTTGTGATCCTCGTTTATCTTGTAAAAACCCTCATTTTGAGATTGAATTGAGTTTGGGGAGAAAAACATTCACCATCTATTAAATCATCCATCACCGGATCGTTGTGATGATTAACGAATATTTTGTTCACTCTATGATTAAAGGTTCGAATTCCTCTAGGTTTGCACTAGAAATTGAATCACTCATTTTGAACTTAAGAATCACCAAACCTAGGTTTTAATTTTTTTTCCCAAAACTCGTATTTTCCTTCTTCTTTTCTCTCTCAATAATTTTAATTCTCTAACACAACACTAAACCTAACATAAATATTTTATATGATCTAACCAATCTAATCTACAACTAACAATCAATTAATTTAACTAACTTCGAAATCTTAATTTCTAATTAAGTATGAATATTTTAACCATTAATAAAATTATATGGATAAGTTTCTATGATTTATTTCATAGTGACGTTATGAAATAAGGGAACAGTCCCAAAAAAATTGTTCATTCTATAACCATATATCGAACCTAGCTACTACTGGTCCTGGGCCTTTTATGGGCTTGATCAGGTTAGGTCAGATTTAGCAAAGATGACCACTATATAAACTTGGGAATCTCTCATATCCACTGTTGCCGTCTTCTTCTCCACATCTCTCTCTGTAGATCTACTACTTAGTCTGTGTAATTGAAATTTCCTCTCTGCAAAATTATTATGGAAGTAGTACCAATATGGGGGTTATGAATAATACATTCGTCTTCCATCTTTCTATATTCCTCACCAGAATAATACTAAATTCTTTGATTTGATTTGAGAATATGATATGACAATCGACAACACTGTTCTGGTTGGGAGTTTAGTAGGGTGGAAGAAAAATATCTTGATTTCAATCTTTTTTTCAGTTTGTTTGTAAGCGGAACCCTCAGATGAGAAGAAGCGAAAACAAACGGAGAGGAACGGGTAAATCAAGCCAACTGACTGGCGATATATCAGTGTATGCGTATGTCTATTTCTTTGTCCCACCACCAGAGACATGTTTCTTTTTCATTTTGATCATCAGTGCACAACCACAAAATAACGATAACTTACATTATATTGAGTCAATGGGAAGAAAAAAATCATTCATGCTTATTCTAATTGTTTTGTTTCATTTTGATTATTCTGGATTTGGCTGATTATTGTTTGTGTATAGTTAGAATTAACTCATTTTATTTTGTCCCCTTAATGTAAAATCACTGAAAACATTCGGAGTGTTAAACAATAAAGAATTTACTTGTTACTATGAATTCATCACAACTCAAAGTCCTAGAATTGGTCCAATCTACCCTATTTCTACAGTCACCTAGCAAGCATTTGACAGGAAATAAGAAAATCTCCTTGAAGTCAGACTGTCTACAATTATGACATTCAATCAGACTACTAAATAAACTCAGAAAATAATGGATGAAATCAACATACACACCACTATATTAGTGAAGTTTGTCGGTTGGTTCTTCTTGGTGAGAATAATGTTAACTTTCCTTCTTCAGACTAGGGAAATTTCACTTCGGAAAGAAAGAAAGTAAGGCTATAGTTTAGGTTTCAATAGTTGTTTTTATTTGTGCCTAAGTTTTAGTTATACATTGTAGAGAATACCAATTTGGGAACATTTACTAAATCACAAAGACTGTACTGCATACCAACAACCTACCTATTCGTATAGGATTTGCAGTTTAGGACGTGTTATCTGGTCGATGGGTCATGTGGTTACGGAGAATGGTTTGGGTGCTTGCCAGTGTCTGGTTGAAAGACTTTTCACATAGCAACAACCTTCGACCTACTCGTACAGGATTTTCGTCTATTTCTTTGCCCCACCAGAGACTTGTTTTTCTTTCATTTTGAATATTCTTTGACAGAGATATGTTTCTCTTTGGACTTGAGATTTTTGATTATTCTTCCGTTGGACTATTTTGTCTTACACTTTATTGAATCAATGGAATAAAAATCATGGTTATTCTAATTGCTTTCATTTTTTTATTATTCTGATTATTGTTTGGGTAAAGATGGATGCAATAAGAAACAGTTCATGGCTTTTTCTTTCTATTCTAGTTTTTGGTTTTGTCATGTGCAGTAAACCAGATCATACAACTGCTGTGGATACAATCTCTTCTGGTGATTCTCTAACTGGGGATCAAACTATTACATCAAGGGGTGAAAAATTTGAATTGGGTTTCTTCAAACCAGGTATGTCTCAGAATTACTATATAGGTATTTGGTACACATTTTCGGTTCAAACTGTTGTTTGGGTTGCGAACAGAGATGCACCTCTTCTTGATTCATCTACTTCAAAGTTAACACTTTTAGATGGGAACTTAGTTGTACTTAGTGGTTTTAGTAATACACCAATTTGGTCTTCTAATTTAGCTTCAAGTACTCTGAATACAACTGAAGTAGTTCTTGGTGATGATGGAAATCTTGTTCTAAGAGATAGGTTGAATCCTTCAGTTGTCATTTGGCAGAGTTTTGATTATCCAACTGATACATGGTTACCTGGTGGAAAACTTGGGTTCAACAAAAAAACTAACCAAAGTCAGACACTTACTTCATGGAGAAGTCGAGAAGATCCAGCCACGGGATTTTACAGCCTAAAATCAAATGGTACAAATCAGTATTTTATATATTGGAACAACTCCGAACAAATTTGGAAAAGTGGGGAGTGGAATGAAAAATCAAAATCTTTTGGTTCTGTTCCGGATCTGAGATTAAATTCCGTTTACAATTATAGTTATATTTCAAATGTAAATGAGAGTTATTTTACTTTTACTTTTTACAACAAGTCCATTATTTCTAGATTTGTTATGGATCTTTCTGGCCAAATGAAGCAACTTACATGGTCAGAAAGCATGCGTAATTGGACAATGTATTGGATTGAACCCAAACGATTGTGTGATGTGTATAGTATTTGTGGACCTTTTGGCAACTGTAACCAGGATACTCAGAAGTGTGAGTGTTTGCCGGGTTTTGCCCCACGATCTCCTACAGATTGGAGTCTCCAGGATTCATCTGGCGGGTGTATAAGGAGTACACCTTTGCAATGTGGGAGTGAAGTTGGGTTTTCACCAATCTCAACCTCAAATTTGCCTGATAAACCCCAGCTGTCTCCAGAAATCGATAACGCCGAAGAATGCAAATCAGCTTGCGAGGCTAAATGTTCCTGCAATGCTTACACTTTTGACCGTCAGTGTCAATTGTGGGATGGAGATATAATGAATTTCAATCAACTTACATCATCTGAGAGACCAGCAACTTTCTATATCAGACATGCCGCTGCCGAAATTCGCAGTCCCGTACCCGTCTCTACTGCTGAAGGTATGTACTATGTTTTGAGAAGAAGATACCAACATTATAGACATTTGTCCCACTTCCAGGGGGGGTTTCCTCACTGTAAAATATCTCTGCATCTCAGGCCTAACTTATATAATCAAGTGCAAGCCACAAACTTAGAATAATGATAACACATCATAACCCGCGGTAACTAATTCCATCAACTAGAACTGACTATCACAATTGACATCATCTTCAACTAGTGCTGACACATAGCTTTGCATGTGAGGTGATCCCACCCTAGCTCCTCAAAATATATTATGATGTTTTATCCCTTTGACTAGAATGAGTTTGTTGCTTATAACGTCTTCAAAATTTCAGCCAGAAAGAGAAATGCGTTAGTTTGGAAGATTGGCGTACCTGTTTTAATTTTGGTGGCAACTATCATGGGCGTCTTAGTATACATTTATCTGTTCAAAACAAATAAGGCTAATAGAAGAGGTAAATATACCTTTTCCTTTCTTTTGGCAGGGGATACTACATCTTTACAGAACAACACTGTTAATGTTGTTTTTGCGACAGTCTCAAATAAATTCAGCCTAGTTGTTTTTCTGAGTTACGTTGTCTATTCATCTCTTCACTTTCTTCCTTTGTTCCTGATATACCCAGGAAAATTGAAAGGACTCCAAGGAGTGTTGGCTGAATTACTGGAATCCAAGGCTACCTACAACGACTCTCCAAATACAAACATGTTTGATGATGATAAAACAGAAGGAGAAACACAGGAATTGCAACTATTTACCCTTGCCTGTTTAAGCCTTGCTACAAACAACTTCTGCTTGAAAAATAAATTGGGGGAAGGAGGTTTTGGACCAGTTTATAAGGTAAGTTTACCTGTGCTTGATTATTTTAACAGTAGTGGTCAACTTATTGGGCATTCCTAGTAACTAAAATCATTATATGGAGGATGGTTTACAGGGTAAACTACAAAACGGGCAGGAAATAGCAGTGAAACGATTATCTACAAACTCTGGACAGGGTATTGAAGAGTTCAAGAACGAGGTTGTATTGATCTCCAAACTTCAACACCGTAACCTTGTGAAACTGTTGGGTTGTTGCGTTGAAGGAAAAGAAAACATGTTAATATATGAGTACATGCCCAAGAGAAGCCTGGATGCGTTTCTATTTGGTTTGTTTCTTTTCTACTTTGCTATCAAATCTTCTTAAAGCCTTGTATGTGAAATATTCTGAAAATTTCATTGGAATTAGTTCTATCTACTTTGCTAATTCAAGGTTGTCTGTACTGACACCAGATCCGAGGAAGAAAGCACAGCTAGACTGGGATAAGCGCTACGATATTATTGGAGGAGTTGCTCGGGGCCTTCTTTACCTTCACCGTGATTCTCGCTTAAGAGTTATTCATAGAGATCTCAAAGTCAGTAACATTCTATTGGATAAAAACATGACCCCAAAAATTTCAGACTTTGGAATGGCACGAATATTTGGTGGTGACCAAACTATAGCTAACACTAGCAGGGTTGTTGGCACATTGTGAGCTCCATGTTTCCTTAATAAATCCTCTTAAATTTCAATAAATCATCTCACTCATCAATCTATTATATACATGTATTCACGATCAAATGCAGCGGTTACATGTCTCCGGAGTATATAATGGGAGGCACATTTTCGGAAAAGTCAGATGTCTTTAGTTATGGAGTGTTGATACTAGAAATTCTGAGCGGTAAGAGAAACAATAGCTTTTACAATCCTGAAGAACCTGTAAACCTTCTACTGCATGTAAGTATTTATATCTACCGGACTCTTTAACAGTAGATTAATGTGTTATGAATTGTTAGCTTCTATAATTTGAAATTTGTGTTTCAGACTTGGAGACTTTGGAATGAAGGCAAATGGTCAGAGGTGTTGGACGAGGCTTTAGGTGATTTGTATTCTCCATTAGAAGTGATGAAATGCGTACATATTGGTCTGTTATGCGTTCAGAATAGAGCAATAGATAGGCCAACCATGGCTGAAGTGGATACCATGCTTGGTAGTGAAACTGATCGTCCAGCTCCAAAAGAACCTCCGTATGCTTCCCCAGGATCATCAGATAAGTCTGGTTTTCAACCTATTCACTGCTCAATTAACAATTTCACTATAACTACAGTTGAAGGTCGATAGATGATCAATCTATCCCTTAAGCCCTGAGCAGTAGAGGCGCTAGGCTATATCTTCCTGATATATTCCTAAATTAATAAACTCCAGTTATTAAAAAATGCCTATGTCAGGAATTGTTGGCAGTTTATTAATTCTTATTCCTGATATGTTCCCGCCTATGAAGAATATATCAGGAATTGCAGTCTCATACCAATTTTTCTTATTTCTTTGAACTTTGGCATTCTCTTCTTTGAACTTCTCTTGAATTTATGTTTGAATTGTTAAGTAATTAAGTTTGTATAATGGATAAAGCTTTGTTAAGTTACTATAGAAATTGCTGGTACAAATGAAACTTTTCAGGTTTAAATCTGGCAGAATTTTCTGACACACACTTAACAGTCGGGTCGGGTTGAAACGATCACTTTTTTATTAGGAATTACTAGTTAATCGATCTATATGATCTGTTTAATGGGTAGTCCATCCATAGAACTTGTTTTACCCGTTAGTCCTTTTTGATGTTTTTGGAGTAAAAGTCTTATTTGTTGGTCCATTACACGTGCTATGTATACCATGTGTTTTTTTAATTTCAAAATCACTATTTTTTCTATAATACAAAGGAGAGAGAGAAAGTTTTCTTCTATAATCGTCAAAACGAGAGATGCATCTATCTTACTCCTTCTTTTTAGATCTATAGTTTTAAACCCAAAATAAGAAGAGATTGAGATGAAAATTGTGATTTTATTAATTTTCATGATTATTAGTTTATATTTTAAAAATTAGGTTTCAATTAGAGAGAATAAGAGATGGTGGAAAAGGGGAAGAAGAAGAACAAAGTACGAAAGCGATCAAGAAAAAGAGAATCAGGTGATGGTGAAGAAGAAGAAGAAGAAGATAATATATTTTTGGATTATGGATGATCTTATAGTACGTATTCTGGGTTTTTCTTTAGTACATATCAAGATGTACAGTTGGATCAATATGTACTGTTGGATCGAGTTTTCCTTCAGTATATATCTATATGTACAGTTGGATCAATATGTACTTTTGGATCATCTATTCTATTTCCTTCAGTACATATCAATATGTATTTCGGGATCGTATATTTTTTTTCCTTTGATGCTTATTTTCTGTGAGTACATACCCATATGTACAGTGGGATCATAAATTTTTTCTATCTATCAGTACATATTTTCTATCAATATATACCGAAGGAAAATATGTAGTGTGAGATCATATACTTTTTTCTTCAGTATATATTTTCCTTTGGTTATATTAATATGTATTGTGGGATCATACACTTTTTTCCTTCGGTACGTATGATCTTCTTCTTCTTCTTTCTTCTTCGTCACTTTTTACTTCAGTACGTATGATCAAACACTTTTGGTGAAGGAGCATGATATGAAAACATATATGTTTTTGTTGATGATTTTGATTTTGATTTCGTTTTTCGTTGATGAATTTTGGTATTTCATATGTGTTTTTATTGATGAATTTTTGGTATTCGATTTCGTTTTTGTTGATGAATTTTTGGTATTCAGATATGTTTTTTCGTATTTTCGTCAAAGAGAGAAGTTGTTTCTCTAATATCCGCACATACAATAAGAAGGGCAGCCGGATCTTTTTGCAAGACCAAAACATTTTTAGACCTCCAGTTAAATGGTTTTTCAGGATAGATCCTATATTAAACGGATCCGGAGATTTTGGACCAACCAAAAACCTATGAAAACCCGCCAAGAAACGGCCCAACTAGGGGTATTTAAAAACCGAACCGATTCTATAGCCGGCCAGCGGCAGTTTTGAAACTGTCAAAAACGCCTCCATTAGTGCGGTGGTCGGCATTGGCCAAAACCGACACCGACCGCTTTACAACCCTAACCCTGCTAGTTCTAGATGCCAGAAGGGTTTAACAAGATGGGCCTGGGCACGCCTTATGGGTTAATCAGGTTAGGTCTTCTTAGGGCATCCACAGTGGGACGAGGGAACCCAAAGAAAAAGTAAAATTTTTACTCTTTGGTCCGCCCCAAAAACAACGGCAAATGATCGGGCGAAGCTTCAATATAACGCCTATTGTTGGACAGCATTCTAGCGTATCGCTTGTTGAGACGAGCGTGATCCTAGCGTAACGCTTGCGCGAGGCGGACGTCTAACTGAACGCTTGATGTGGGGCGAGAATGAAAGATAACGCCTGATAGTGGACGGACTCCTAGAATCACGCCCAAAAGACGGGCGGAGCATTAGACAAACGCCTGATGGGACGGTGCACCAACATTACGCCTGATCATTTCCGGACATGTGCGAGGAAAGTGTGTGCGGTAAAATACGGGCGGTGCCCTAACTTCCCGCCTAGAAATCCAAGCGGACTCCTATAAAGCCACCTGATTAAATCATCTGTTTGTTATTAGTTGCTTAATAAGGCATCAGGAAGTGAACTTCTGCAGACTCTTCATAATGAATCTGCTTCAGAAGTCAGGTTGTAGTGCTCCTAATGGTTATTGTCTTTGGCATTGGCTTGCAAGGATGACACATACATCACGTTGCAAGTTGAATAGATTAGTGGGAAGGTTATGGTGAAAACGCATTGTGTAATTGTATCATCTGTTTGTTAAATCCTAGAAAACCTTAGAAAACATTATGTTTGGTGTTGTATCTTGCTAAAACTCATCGTATAATTGTTTGTTAAATCAGGGAAATTAGCCAGGCGGACGCCTAGGGGCGCGCCTAGAGCTGAGCGGACGTCTAGACGCACGCTCCATATTGGGCGGTGCCTTAACATGACGTTTAGATATGGGCTGTATCTAGCGCTATGCTCCAATGGGGCGGTATTCTAGCGCTACGCTCCATTGGGGCGGGGATTTGGTTACCGCCTGTTAGTGGGCGTGATCCTAGACGCTCGTTCCATCAGGCGTAGTCAAAGGTTAGTGTTTGATCAGACGTAGTTCTAGGTTACCGCCCGTGTTTTTAAGCGTTATGCTAGAATGACGCCTGACATCAAGCGGTTCACTACACAGCCGCTTACCATCAGGCGGATGCCTACGAAACCGCTCGACTAAACCAAGTTTAGTCCAGATAAAAGACTAGATTTATTCTGCTACAGTTGAAATTCCGGACCAAAGACTAGAAGTAGTCGTCCCGCTGTGGCTGGAAAAACTGGACTATCGACTACTTCTAGTCTTTGGTCCGTGATTTAGTCCACCAATTGTGGATGCTCTTAGGGCGTACACAGTGGGACGAGTATCCCAAACGACCAAAGACTAAAGATTTTAGTCTTTGGTCCGGCCCAAGAACAACGGTATATGGTCGGACGGTGCTCTAAAATAACGCTTGGTGTTGAGCGGTGTCCTAGCGTATCGCTTGTTGAGATGGGCTTGATCCTAGCATAACGCTTGTGCCAGATGGTCTCCTAGCTGAACGCTCGATGTGGGGCGGAAACGTAAGATAACGCATGATAGTGGACGGTCTCCTAGGACCACGCCCAAGAGACGGGCGGATACTAGACAATCGCCTGATGGGGCGGTGTGCCAGCATCACGCCTGATCAAGTAAACCTTGTGCGAATGGAGCGTGTGAGGAAAAAGGGACGGGCGGTGTCCTAGCGCCTCGCCTAGAATTCCAAACGGAATGCTAGCGGCCCGTCCATCTTCTCTTCTTTCTTTTTCAGCCGCAACTTCCCCTGAACCCCCCATTTTTCTCCTGAACCCTATTTTGTTCAAAAGCAAACCCTCTTCCTCCTCCCCCTCTTGAACCCTATTCTTCAAAAACGATCCCCCAAAGAACCGCCTACGTTTTTGAGGTTCCGCTCAAGCTTTTTTCAAACATCCAAGCGCAATCAAGGTAATTTCTTTTCTTCTTTGTAAATTATATTTGTTTTGTAAATTAATTTTAGAGTATGTTTTATTATTATGTTTTGTTAGTTAAATTGGTTATATATGTTCAATGATTAAACATGTGATTATGAAATAGAGATATTTAGGTTTTAGAAATTGTAATTATGGAACTGGGATAATTTTTAGGGTTTATGAATGTTGTAAATTGGGTATAAAAAACTGATGATAATTTGTTGAATTGAAGATAAAATTGATTAAGTTGTTGTTTAATTTGATTTGGGTTGTGGTTAATTTTTTGATGAATTGACTAGATTGTCTTGAAAATTTGGGAATTTGGAATGTTTATGTTTTAAAACCTATGGAATTATATAATTGGGGAATTTTGATGATTTTTGGTACAATTGAGGCTTTGATATTGGAGTATGTTGTGAATGATGAATTTTGTTCAAGAATGTTTGATTTTTGTATGTTGGTACATATGATTATGTAATTAGATAATTACTTTTGTAATTATAAAATTATTATGTTTTTCCTTGATTTATTGATTAATGTAGATTTTTATCTTTCAGCATTGTGGGGATTACTCTTGATTTTCAATGTTGTATGAACTGTTTGCCCAGATGTCGAGCAGTTTGACGTCCAGATTCGTTGGCCGAAAGAAGAGGGCCAAGAAGACTAAATTTGTCGAGGATTCAGATGAAGACCGTATTATTGAAGAAACAATAGATGTTCCCGGGTTGGAACACTACACAGTTGTGGAAGATACTGAGGGTCACGCCTCCACCAATATTACGTATTCAAGCGACGCCAATTTCAAGTTTTCACATCGTGTTCCCTCAAATCGGTCTTTCAGACCTATGCATGTATTGTTAAACATACCCCTATGGTCAAATATATTATTGAAAAGGGAGGATGAGATCGATTACTTACCATAGATGTAGTAGATTCATCGCATGTACTTATTGACTATATTGTTGAGCGCTTTTGGGATACCACAAACACCTTTCACTTATCGTTTGGTGAGCTTGGGTTCACACCCCTTGATTCGGTAATGTTGACGGGAATTAGTATTGGTATTGGTAGTCCTATTCCGTATGACTCAGGGAAGTTCCAATTTGAATATGTCCGGGCGCATATTTTTCCTGAACTTAAAGATAGTGCGGTTTGTAGAAGAGAAGGTATTCCCAGCCAGTGGGTTTCAGATGCAATTACGGTTGCAGTTTTGAGCACATATTTTGATCCACAAACGTTGGTTGCGGCTAACGATGATAGTAGACTTGCTGATAAAGTGGCCAGAGCCTTCTATATGTATGTTTTGGGTCAGTTCTTATTTTCAAATGCAAAAACCTATATTGATACTGGATGGTTAGCTGCTTTTGAGGATCTAAATGCAGTTAACGATTATGACTAGGGTAGTGCTGCATTTTTGAAATTGTATTCCGGTCTCGCCGCATCTGGCAGGGGACAAAAGTCATTGGCCGGACCCTTCCAAATGTGGCCTAGATGTTATCGGTGGACGGGAAGCCGGAGGAAGAGTATTGATATTGTTCGTTCAAGGACGGATTTAAATCAGTTGTCTGTAGACGATGTGACCTGGCAACCGTGGGAATCTGCAATCATGGTCCTGGATTCTGAAATTGGACGGAAAGATGTAGAGCTCTCATAGAAAAGGGCTATATTCTCTTGGCTAGGCACTGTGAGTTTATAATTTATTTCCATTGGAATGTTATTTATTTTCTTTGAATTTCGGTTAATTGATTGGTTTATTTGCTTATTGTAATTTTCTTGGATAAAGAATAACATGTATCTCGGAGATCGGTGTTGGAGGAAGCACCATCAAACATGTTCCTAGCAACCCGCCTAGTCGTATTTCCAACTTGAGCAACGACGATGCTAAGGAGATGAGCGAAAACTGTTGGGTCCCTGCAAGTGAATTAGTACGTATCGTTAACTATGATCTGTATATCGAGTATTGGCGACATGTGACTAACCTGCAGAAATATGCCACGAAAGTCGATTGGGAGGTTGAAACGTACGGTTATGCTGGTGACCGTATTAAACACAACATCCAACGTCCTCGTGAACATGTACCCATTCCGCCTCTACAACAACTACCGTACGTAAGTATACAACAAAACACTGTAAATTTGATTTTAGTATACAATGATGGTTCAGAATTTGATTTTATTTTTTTCATGACAGGTTGCAGCTTATGATTTAGTTCAAGATTATGCTGATTTTACCCACGAGTTTCTTAACTTTACGTTAAATGAAACTAAAGAGAGGATGGACTTTTTCATGGCCAAAGATGCAGAAATACAGGGTCTACGAAATGAAAAAAACATGTTGAACTCACAACTTGCCCATTTTCGTCAACAACAACCACCCATTGGGTTTGGCACGTATGCTCAAACTATGCCAGCACCGATGTGGAACACCATGGGTTAGGGATCTTCATTAACAATGCAATCAAGTAACTATACTTCCAGATCATCTTTGCCTCCGTTATGCCCCCGCGCTCGGCATCTGAGAATCAAGATACAAAAGAGTAGTAATTCATTAGCATTGAATTATTAGTTGAACATAAAACTTTTTCTTTTGTCACATTTGAATTGTCTTTTCAAAAAAAAATTTCTTACATTATCGTTGTCTTTTACCTGCTTTCAGTTGTCATCTCCTAATATTTATAATCTTTTCTTTTGTTCTTTATATCTGTTTTATATTGTTAATTCAAAACTCTGTATTTTTTCCTTTGTCATTTTGGTCATTTGGTATTGTCTTGTCAACCGACATTTCATATCTCTGATGCGTCTGTTCACCCCACTTGCCTCAACTCTATTTTTGCATTAAAATACCAACCATGTTTTGTCATCTCCTAATATTTATAATCTTTTCTTTTGTCCTTTATATCTATTTTGTATTGTCAATTCAAAACTCTGTATTTTTTTTTCCTTTGTCGTTTTGGTCATTTGGTATTGTCTTGTCAACCGACATTTCATATCTCTGATGCATCTGTTCACCCCACACTCTGTTTTTGCATTAAAATACCAACCGTGTTTGGTCATATCAAAACTCAAAATCTTATCTTCATTTGTCTATAAATTGAACACTTGTTTCTCAAATTATACAAACCAAAAATACAAACATCAAAAAGCAAATGACATACTATCAAAATAACAATTAGTTATATGGTTCTTGTTCTTCTATTCCTCCTCCTTATTCTTCTTCTTCTTCTTTTTTTTCTTTTTTTTTTCTTTTTCTTCTTCTTCTTCTTCTTCTTCTTCTTCTTCTTCTTCTTCTTCATCGTGTGATGATGATAACAATAGTTTGTACTCATCAGACGAAGGTTTACTTGCATTGAGCCAAAATAATCAAGCAGTCACTGCGGGATTGATCGTTTCAAGTATGAACTGGCCTCATTCTCGTATCCAAATACTAAGAGAGCGTGATGACGGTGCAAAACTTCTATGGAAAGATTACTTTTGCAGAAACCCGACGTTTCCTCCTCATGTATTTCGTAGAAGATTTAGAATGCGGCGAGAATTATTCAACTGTATATTGGGAGATGTCGTAGCTGTAAATAATTATTTTGTTCAAAAAAGAGATGCTTGTTGTGTTCTTGGATTAACCCCTCAGCAAAAAATTACTGCAGGAATACGAATGTTAGCTTACGGATGTGCAACAGATGCAATAGATGAGTATTTACGGATCGGAGAAACCACAGTTTTGGAAGTAACTCGTAGGTTTTGTAAGACGATAGTGCATCTGTACGAGAAAGAATATTTGCGCACACCAACTAAGCGTGATGTTGAACTGCTTCTTGCTGAGAACAAGGAAAGGGGATTTCCGGGGATACTGGGTAGTGTTGATTGCATGCACTGGGTGGGATAAATGTCCATCGGCTGAATCAAGTGCTTACAGTGTGTACAAAGGTAGTGAAAGTATTATTTTGGAGGCAGTTGTGTCATATGATCTGTGGTTTTGGCATGCATTTTTTGGTATGCCTGGTTCTAACAATGATATAAATGTGATGAACCGTTCTTATATTTTCAAAAAGCTTATCAATGGGAAAGCACCGGCTGTGAACTTTGTTGTCAATGGACATCATTACGATATGGGGTACTATCTTGGTGATGGAATATACCCGGAGATAACTACTATTGTGATGTCGATTAAACATCCAGATTCGACGAAGAAACAAAATTTTTCTGCTAGGCAAGAGGGTTGCCGAAAAGATGTAGAGCGAGGCTTCCGTGTACTGCAAAATCAATTTGCAATCATCAAGCAACCAACAGGAATGTGGAATCCTGACGTACTAGCATATATAATGAAAACTGTAATCATTCTACATAATATGATAGTGGATGATGAGCGTTTACCCGATGATTGGCCGCATTAGTATGATCAACGCAGCCACGGTGCACCGGTAAATATTTCTAGACACAACAATGCTGAACTTTCGAGAATGAGAATAGACCAACGTCGACGTGCAGTATTCGACAAAGATACTCATATTCATTTGCGAAATGACTTGATCGAACAGTTATGGTCAGATTTTGGTGAGGACTAAAAATCTGTAAATCCTCTAGATAGGTTTTGTGGGTAAATCTCTAGTGAACCCGTCCGAGACACAACTCGTCCGCTAGGGGCACCTAGGAGTTTAAAGGCTTGCTGCACATGCTAAGTGTAGCCGCGAGTCCTGAGAAAGTGAGTTTAGCTCTACTTATTAGCTCATGTTATTTTTTTTTTATCATAAATTACAAACTCATTTGCTAGCCGAAGAGTTGTCTCATTTGAAAATGGAGTAATGCGTTTGAGTTATTTAGAGAGAATTCATGAACAATTCTGTATTTAGAGAGAATTCATGCTAAGTAGTAAGTTTTTGAAAATACTAGTCGTTAAGTCTCTCTCTTTGTAGGGAAAAATGGGTTGTTGTGTCTGGATCGGTAGTTATAGTATGTTATTATCTATCGATTATATTTTGCTATTATGACTATGGATAATTGAGGTAGTTGTGCAATTATTTACAATAAAAGTACAATAAGCGACTAGTTTTTGAAATTATCCTATAAATACATATGTTTTCTCTACCAAATACCACACACCCCTAGTTTCATACACTCTACAAATTTCATTTAATCATCTCCTCTTTGTAATTCACTTCATAACTCTACCTACAAACATGGAAACTTTGATTCAGCTGAAGATTTGGCTATAACCAAAACATGGCATAACGAAACCCTACGTGAAGATGTCATAGCTGGAAGGGTTGAACCTGAAACCTTTTGGGGGATGATCTACATCCAATATGCTCGAGAATATGGAAATCCAAAGCAAAGATCTCTTGAACAAATTCATGATAGATACCAACTTATCCGAATAGGGATAGATGATTATATAGATATACAACAACGGATCTTTAACCCCACCCATTTAGGCTTGTCGATCCAACAATTTGTAAGTATCTTTTACATAAGCTAAGTTGTTTGGTCTTCCAATAACAACATAGTAAACTTGATGAATTATGTTTTTTTTCCCTATGCTTGTGTAGGAGGATCTCGCAAAAATGCACTACTATCAGGAAAAAGGAGAAGAGTTCACATTTGTTGAAAGCTACGAGTTCATTAAGTCCAAAGTGTAATCGGAAGTAATTGCTAACTTTATCTACCAATTTTGAGAATTTTTCTACTTTTGTCAGAGTTTGGTTGTAATCGGTAGTAATTTTTTAACTTTATCTACGGATTCTGAAAAATTTTCAAATATTTTCTCAGAGTTTGGTTGTAACCGGAAGTAATTGTTTATCTTTATCTACCGAATCTGGGAAATTTTCAAATATTTTGTCAGAGTTCGGTTGTAGTCTGAAATTAATATTGAACTTTAACTACCAATTCTGGAAATTTTAATTGTTTTTGTCAAAAATAAATATAATCGTTAGATAAGGAAACTAATTAGTCGCGATGCCTGCGAAAGTGAGTTTAGCTCTACTTATTAGCTCATGTATTATCAGTATATTTTAATAGATGGCCACATTTCATTAGTTAATTAATTTTGTAAAACAGTTGAACGTAAAATCATTTCAATGAATCGAAAAGACATACATCGCGTAACGTTAAAGGAGATGAAATATAATAAATCAATAGATTACACTTAAGCAAACCTATTATCAAACCTTCAACGGGTCGTATGACGCCCGGGACGACGTTCTTCACATCTTCGGAGAATAATCAACACAAAAGGATTGTATTCTTCCATCACCCTTAGGATCTCGAAATGAGGTTGTTACCTGAAATCTGAACGTTTCCATCTTCTCCATTCCTCCAGAGATCTGGCAACAACTTCATCATCAGTTTCATTCCTAATTCTTCTTTCATTCACCTTAGCGGTTAAAGAAGAAAATTCTATTACTGCCTTTGTGATTTCCATATATCAACAAAAAAGGTCTGCTCTGTTCCGATTATTGGGGTTACCGATTTTATTACAAAAGTTAGCATGGATATGTTCTAACCATTCCATGCTCATTGAACCATTCATCCGACTTTCATGACCCCTTGCTGGATAATGTAATACTATGTTTCGACATAGAGATAAATCTTCCTCTAGGGGTAAAATTCTCTGCATTAAGCCTAAAATTTTCGTAAGCCATAATTATGAAAACGAGAGATTATAAATTTTCTATGAAATGTAAAAGATGTGGATTTGAAATGGGAATGATAGATATAAATTCATTTATTTATAGGTGTATTAGAATACAAATTATAACCGTTGACAACGGTAACAAAATCAGGTAAATTACCAGGCAGACTCCTAGGGGCGCACCTAGAACTGAGCGGACGCCTAGGGCTGCGCCTATAACTGAGCGGTGACTTAGCGCGACGTTTAGGTATGGGCGGTATCCTAGGGTTACGCTCAAACTGGGTGGTATTCTAGCGTTACGCCTGTTAGTGGGCGTGATCCTAGAACCTCGTTCCATCAGGCGTAGTCCTAGGTTAGCGCTTGATCATGCATATTCCTAGGTTACCGCCCGTGTTTTTGAGCGTTGTCCTAGAATAACGCTTGATGCCAGGCGGTTCACTACGAAGCCGCTTGATGCTAGGCTTTAGTCTGTGACAGTCGATTTTCTAGACTAAACCCCAAATCTACTTGTCCCGCTGCGCTTCGTAATTCCAGACTAAAGACTAGTTTTGATCTTTAGTCCATGTTTTGATCATCCCATTATGGACGTTGTTAGGGTTTAACAAGCTGATTAAGTTATTACTTGGAAATCTCTCTTATCCTCATCAAACACCTCTCTGGAATTGAAATTTTGGCGTCTCCTCCACTCTCCACCACCTCTCTCTCTCTGGAATTGAAAATTTTGGTCTGCAAAATGATAATAGAGATACCGGTTATGAATGAGATATTTTTTTTACCATGAGAATCCATCCTCACATACAACACACTATTTAAATCATTTTTCTCACAATGATTTTTCCTCTCAAAACTATTTCCATTACTTCCACCCAAACCCAAGGATTTAGGCGGTGTTCATCTTCTGTGTTTTAGGGTCAAATTCAGGAGATGAATCACATAGGATTTAGGTGGTGTTCATTTTTTTTATGTGTCGTGGTTTTCTTCTTGTTCTGGTTCTGTAAAATTCATCTTTTTCTAAGTTAGGGTTATCAGCTGGATCTGGTTCTGAAAAAATTTAGATGAAGATTTAGGTGGTATTATCTTTCCTGTAAGTCACTTTAATCACTTAGATAAATTTTATATGTATATTAAATGGAAATAGAACTACATTTTGTGTAATAAGAATCAGTTTATGTAATTAAATTCTTCTTTTCTCTACAAAAAATGATAATAATAATAGAAATACATCATGTTAAGAATGGGAGGGAAAGAAGTAGATTTTCTTGTTTTATAATGTATGCTAACTGTTTGTCTAAATTCCTAGGATAAATTGTTTTATAATGTGTTCTAAATTTGGATGAAAGTAGTATTACTGCTCAAACAAACAAAATTCACCTTGAAAATTCTTGCCATCCTCTGCAATATCTTCTATAATCATGGTCGCCTTCCCCTGTGTGCTTTTAATTGCAAAAGAACGGCACTTGCAGTCCAACCAGTATTAGCTAGTAAAAGGGCCAGGTAAAAGCACTTGCACTGAAGGAAACCTCGCTATAGTCTTCTCCGAAGATTATGCCAAATTCTAGCGCAAAAGAAACGGGTCTATTACTGCCGTGCAATGGACGCTGTCGGGAGGAGTTTCATCGTACATGCATCCCTACGATTTTGACATCCAACCAGACTTGTTATCAACTGTAATAAAAGATCTATGTACAACCACAGAAAACTGATCGGTGACTTTCATTTTATGCAGTCAATGGAAAAATAAAATAAAATGCTTAATATATGATTGCTTTATTCTCATTTTGCATGATTCAGTGATTGTTGTTTGTGTAAAGATGGATACAGTAAGAAACACTTCATGGCTTTTTCTCTGTGTTCTAGTTTTTGGTTTTGTCGTGTGCAATAAACCCCATCTTACAACTGCGGCGGATACAATCTCTCCTGGTGATTCTCTAACTGGAGATCAAACTATTATATCAAAGGATCAACATTTTGAACTGGGTTTCCTCAAACCAGGTAATAAGTCTGACAATCACTATATAGGCATTTGGTACAAAAAAGTGTCAGTTCAAACTGTTGTTTGGGTTGCTAACAGAGATGCACCTATTCTTGATCCATCTTCTTCAAACTTCACATTTTTAGATGGAAACTTAGTGTTACTCGATATATTAAGTATAACACCAATTTGGTCTACTCATCTAGCTTCAAATACTGCATATATACCTGAAGTCGTTCTTGGAGATGATGGAAATCTTGTTTTAAGAGATGCGTTTAATCCAAACGCTGTCTATTGGCAGAGTTTTGATTATCCAACTAATACTTTGCTACCGGGTGGAAAACTTGGGTTCAATAAAAGAACACACCAAATTCAGCAACTTACTTCATGGAGAAGCAGAGAAGATCCAGCCATGGGATCTTACAATTGGATATTAGGACCAAATAGAAGAAGTCAGCTCGCTATATACTGGAAGAAGTCTAAAGAGATTTGGAAATCTGGGGAGTGGAATGAGTCATCAAAAACTTTTAGTTTCCTTCCTGAGATGAGATTTAATTTTGAATTCAATTTTAGTGTCATTTCAAATGTAAACGAGAGTTACTTTACTTATTCGCTTGTCAACAAATCTATGATTTCTAGATTTGTTATTGATGTTTCTGGCCAGATCAAGGAATTTACATGGTTAGAAAGCAAGAATGAGTGGACTCTGTTGTCTGTTCAACCCAAAAGATTGTGTGATGTTTATAGTATTTGTGGACCTTTTGGCAACTGTAACCAGGATACATGGAAGTGTGACTGTTTGCCGGGTTTTGTCCCATGATCTCCTACGGATTGGAATCTCCAGGATTCAACTGGCGGGTGTGTCAGGAAAACGCCTTTGCAGTGTGAAAAGAAAGATGTTTTTTTCACGATTCTGGCATCAAAATTGCCTGATAAACCCCGGTTTCCACCAATCTATGGCGCTGAAGAATGCAAATCAGCTTGCGAGAGTTCATGTGGTTGCATTGCTTATGCTTTCGTCAACAATGGATGTCGATATTGGGGTGAAGATATTATAAATTTCAGTCAATTTACACCATCTGGCGGAACAAGTTTCAATCTCAAACTTGCAGCTAATGATATTCCCAGCACTGTACCCGTCTCTAGCAGTCCCATACCTGTTTCTAGTGCTCAAGGTAACTAATATGTGAGGTCATCTTTGAAAATATTGTTATGTTTTAGCACTAGGCCTAGAATGAAATATTATGTGCTTATGACATCTTTACAATTTTCAGTCAGAAAGAGAAATGCGATAGTTTGGAAGATCGTCATACCTGTTTTCACTTTGGTGGCAATTATCATGGGTGTCTTAGGATACATATATCTGTTCAAGAGAAATAAGGCTAATAAAAGAAGTAAACATACCTTTTTCCTTTCTTAGAAAAACAACACTGTCAATGTATTTATAAATTACGATGTCTTATAATCTCTTCACCTTCTTCCTTTGTTCATAAATATCCAGGAAGATTGAAAGGACTCCAAGGGGTGATGACTGATTCGTTGAAATCCAAGGTTACTTACAATGACACTCCAAATACAAACATGCTTGATGATGGTAAAACAAAAGGACAAACACAGGAATTGCAAATATTTAACCATGCTTGTTTAGCCAATGCAACTTCTGCATGAAAAATAAGTTGGGAGAAGGTGGTTTTGGGCCAGTTTATAAGGTAAGTTTACATATGTTTGATTATTATAACAAGTGATCAACTTAATGTACATTCTTAATCACTATATCTACATTGGAGGATGGTTTTTAGGGTAAACTACAAAACAAGCAGGAAATAGCAGTGAAAAGACTGTCTAAAAGCTCTGGACAGGGTATTGAAGAGTTCAAGAATGAGGTTCTATTGATCTCTAAACTTCAACACCGCAACCTTGTAAAATTGCTGGGTTGCTGCGTTGAAGGAGAAGAATACATGTTAATTTATGAGTACATGCCCAAGAGAAGCCTGGATGCATTTCTATTTGGTTTGTTACTTTTCTACTTTGCTATAGAATCTGCTTGAAGGCTGGCTTTGCATGTCAATTTTTTTCTGATTTTTTTTTTCTAATTTGTTCTATCTTTCATATATGCTACATTCATCACGAATCAAATTTATACTACTACTAATTCAAGGATGTGTGTACTGACGGCAGATCCAAAGAAAAAAACACAGCTAGATTGGGATAAGCGCTTCAATATCATTGGAGGGATTGCTCGGGGTCTTCTTTACCTTCACCGTGATTCTCGCTTAAGAGTTATTCATAGAGACCTCAAAGTCAGTAACATTCTACTGGATGAAAACATGACCCCAAAAATTTCAGACTTTGGAATGGCACGGATATTTGGGAGTGACCAAATTATAGAAAATACTGACCGGGTTGTTGGCACATTGTAAGCTCCATGTTTTCTTAATCGTTCAATTGTTCGTCTTAGTTACCTATCTATTATATAACGTGGATCTTCACAATCAAATGCAGTGGTTACATGTCTCCAGAGTACGTAATGGGAGGCATATTTTCAGAAAAATCAGATGTCTTTAGTTTTGGAGTGTTGATATTAGAAATTGTGAGCAGTAAGAAAAATAACAGCTTTTACAATCCTGAACAACCTTCAAACCTCCTACTTCATGTAAGTATTTGTATCCATCGACTCTTCATTATGTGTTACAAATTATTAGCTTATATGATTTGAAATGTGTGTTTCAGACTTGGAGACTTTGGAATGTAGGCAAATGGTCAGAGGTTGTTGATGAGGATTTGGGTGATTTGTATTCTCCATTAGAAGTGATAAAATGTGTACATATTGGCCTGTTATGTGTTCAGAATATAGCAATAGATAGGCCAACCATGGCTGAAGTGGATTTCATGCTCACCGGTGAAACTGATCGTCCAGCTCCAAAAGAACCTCCGTATACTTTCTCGACATCATCAAATAAGACAGGTTCCGAGCCAATTTGCTGCTCAAGTAACAATGTCAGTATCACTACAGTTGAAGGTCGATAGGATGCCAGATATATTCATACATTGGTGGGAATATGGTATAACAAACGCCAGAATTGTTATTTTGGAAGTGTATACCAAATGTAAAGTTAGATTAATTCATTTATTGAATTGTTTCATCTTGTAAACCTTAAAAATCACTAAAACTATCTGTGTGTTAAACAGTGAACAACATATAGTACGATATATGCTTCTGGTTTTAACACACAAAGAATCCATCACACCTTAAAAACCTAGAAATAGATCAATCTACCTCATTTTTACAGTCACTTAGCAACAAAATCCTATATGAAATTCCCGCAATTAACCTCACACCTCTTCTTTACTCTCTTACACAAATTTAGAAATAAATTTCGTTTTTCTCAGTTTCACTTAATTTAATGGATTTGGATCCTAATTTTGATTCTTTTGATGAGGAGATATATGACGGATCAGATAGTTTCACCTCCAACGTCATGCTTGGAAGGCTACGATTCTCAGATGCGACGCTCTACTGCGTAATCGGATTGTAAAATTTTGCTCCTTACCATGTAAATGCACATTAATTTGTTTTTTCAAGCATTCTTTGCAGATATGAATCTTTAAACGTAACCCTTCTTTATAGATTAATTCTGATTACATAAATAGTTAGTTTCTAAATCTCAATTTAAATTATAAATATTAAATAAAACGAAACTACTCATTCCTAGGATGAATAATAATCGGTTTGGTATTGGCCCCGGTCAAGAAAATCTCCAAAGCCGTAGCTTGCTCTTGGTTGAGATCCTTCAGATCCAATGAATTCACAAGGATGAACTGGAGATGCGTCAAAGTCTATGTGTCTTTTCTGTAATCTTGATTGTGATCTTGTGGACTGGCACGGTGAGACCTTGGTTGTGGAGGTTGCACATGATATGGAGATTGGTTTTGTGTAACTCGTACTATTTTCTCCTTATGAGAAGGTGCTGCTCCAAAAAGTCCTGCAAGATAGGGACTGAGGCTTGTGTCTGCTCAATGCCCGTAAAAGTTCGTTGTACATACGCCTAATCAACTGATCTCTTAACTCCATCTGATTCATATATTTTATACATTGTTCAACAGTTGTCGTTGTGCCTGTATAAGAATTAGTTCGTTCCATACCTTGCGAGACAATTGGAATTATCTCAGGTTGTCCTTGTAGATTATAGGTCTCGATCACCCAACTTAATTCTGGCAAATCGGACCCAATCGATGAATAACAAGGTGCAAAGGATCCTCTTGGAGGGGGGGGGGGGGGTGATGAGGTAGAAGCTTCTTCCGAAGAATAAACGACTAAAGCTGGAACTGATGGTGCAGGTTGTGTCGGTACAGGCAAGCCCGAGCTTCGTCTTCCTATTGGGGTAATATCTATCCCATAGATGTTCATAACAACTACATTAATTACCGGCTTCACGATTGATTTGTACCATTGGTCGTATGCATCTTCATCACAAAGTGCACAACAACGATCATACCTTCCATGTCCCCGGTCCCTTTGACTTACATATTCCATTCCCAGGTCGGTTGATGGTGGAATATTTCTAGGGATATCATATGCACCCACCAATTGTCTAGCATCTCTCCTCAAAAAAATAGACACCAATATCTCGGAGTTGACTATAAAACAACATGCGATGTAGTGAATATTGTTTGACCTTATTGGTTACATTAGAATTCAAATCCTTAAAATTCTCATAGGGGTTCCAAGTAATATTGTCTCTCCTCCTAAGATCCATTTGGATTCTCCACGTATGTATATGATCTTGCATAGTGGTATTTTGATTATTCTTTTCCCAGTTATTGGCTTCAAACTTTACCACAATTGGGAAAAAGTTTCTATCGAACACCTTTAGTGTTGGTAGACTAATATTGGTATATGTATACCACCATAACTGAAGTAAATAACATACCATTAGTTTAACTTGCTATAAATATTTGAAAATTTATATAAACTTGTACGATTAGTTTATCATATTTACCCCAATTAGTTTAACTTGCTATATTGTTCATTTGACAACCAACCATGTTGGTCACATGGAACATTATGTCCCTGAACGGAAGGTGTCCCAAGCAGGAAATACAAATCTAACGGTGTTATTCCTGAAAAAACATTAAACTGTTAATTTCATATATGAATCGTATTTTTCGCATAAAAATTATAAATCAAAATATTTGACGCACCTATTTCGAAGTTATCAAAATGGTACGTGTGTGTAGTATGCCACCAACTTTCCAGCATCATCGAAATGAATTTGACCGAATGTCTCTTCGCCTCGATATGGTACAAAGTCCTCAAAGGAAATCTATTCACAATAATTTTAGCACTTTCGGGGAGTTTATCATAAACTGGTTTAATTTCTCCCCGACCACCTCTTGCTTTTTGACCTTTGGCATCTCGGTCTGCTACTCAAGATACATGACCTAGACTCGTGGTTGTTTCTCGACTAGAAACTAGATTAAGATTCTTTTCATCCGAAAATTCTTGTTGAGTCGGTAGAGGTTGAGTATACCTATTTTTGGGTGGTTTTCTATTTCTATTTCGACTAATATTTTGAGATTTGAGACTTTTTTTTTTGAAAAAAATATTTAGAGAAGCGGAATATGAAGAGTTTTTAGAGAAGATTGTAGACAAGATTGGTTTTGGTGTGAGTAAAAAAGAATATTTTTGAGTTGAATTTATAGGGGATGATGCTATAGCCGTAGGATTAATACCGTTGGGATATGACCATTGTCGAGGCAATAAGAGCCGCTCGGCCTATGTTGCTCGGTCGATTCATATTGCTCCTTTTACCCGTTCCCCACTGCTCAAAATCGAGTTTTTCCATCCACCTGACTTTGCTTGTTGGCAAATTTACCAATGCCCACTTGAATTGCTTTAAGTGGGTGTTTGGATCCAGCTTGAGAAGTTAGTTTGGAGGGTGTTTGGACTTTGGATATTTTTTCATAAGTTATTTTTTAACTTAATATAGTCGAAAAGCTAGAAATCAGTTTACGAACGTAATTTTAGAATAATTTTTAGAAGAAAAAAAATATACTTTTTACGAAGTAAGCTGTTTTTTTTATGACTTCTAAGATTGATTTTATTTCAGAAATTTATTTCAGATATCCAAACATCTTTATGGGAACACAAATTCAAAATGTCTTCGAGAAACAAAAAGTCTAGGATTGACTTCTAAGCTGTTTGAGTACCACTTAAAAAGTTCTTTTTCAATTTTTGAAAGTAAAAAAATCATATATCAGTTTTGATAATTTTAAAATAACTTATAATAGCAGAAAACTTTTTATAAAGTAAAAATATCTGATTTTTGGGATTAATTTTTACTTCTAAAAAAACAAGAGTATTTATGCTTCTAGTATCCAAACAACCTCCTCCAAGGGAGGATAAATATTTTTACTATCCTATCCAAACAAATTGAATGTAGACTTCAACTGCCTTTCCCTAGACCACCCCAAAGTTTCCGTGTCATGTGTCTCACGTGGTGTTACTATACATACCGACATAATATATTTAATCTACAACCACGTTGTCCTAGTCTGATCATCCCACGTAAACTTTCAAACACATCAGCAGCATCAAAATCATCATCCTATCTTACTTTAATCATAAATTAATCACAATTCCAGTACGTGTCAACAAGACAAACACCACATTAAATTCTAACTCCATTATTTAAACTGCTCCCTGCTCCACCTAATCACATTTACTTTTTTCCTCAGCCACCAGCACCAAAGAAAAGACTTTTAGTTCAGCTGATCAGCATAGATCTCTAGACACAAAAAACAATCTCAGCCGTTAGATCATATTCTTCTTCTTCCTTATTTTCTTCCTGTCTGATTATTTTCACATTTCATCAAACATAATCATGGCTACTAGTACTACAACCTCTGCAACTTCATCATCAATTTTCTTCAATTCACGTGCGAAAACTCAATTTCAATCAAAACCCATAAGTTTAATAAGCTTCTCATCTTCAAATTTCTTACAGAAGAAGAAGAATTTGAATTTCCAGAGAATGTCTTTGCTTCCATCAAGATTGGAGCTCAGGAAACATATAAAGGTATGAAATTTAAACTTGGGTTTGAGTTAGATTATTGAAAAAATGACTTAATTTTTTTGTGGTGTGATTAGGTGGGTGCTAAGAAAGAGAGTTTATCATCAGATGAGAAAATTCAGTCTTTAGTTTCTGATGGAGGAGCTGTAGTGAATCAAGATGAAGTTTTCTCATGGACTTCTGTGATTCTACCGTAAGTCAAGCAACCCATTTCTTCATTTTCTTTGTATTCATCCTTGAAAATGAGGTCTGAGATGGACTCCCATTAGTTGAGGACTAGTTGGAGTTGGTGTAAGAGTGTGCTTTGGTTCTATCACCTGTTTGAGTCTGGGGCATTGCCTCCCTCATCCTTGGAGGGTGAGGTTTCGAGTTTGGTTAAGAAAATGGGGATTAGAATTTTGAAATTATTGAAATTTGTAGGTGTTTTTCATGTTTGATTGTTATTAGATTGCAATGAATTCCTCTGAAACCGGGAAGTTCTGCATAATACATATGAGAGCATTTTTGTAGAGGGTTTTGCATATTTGGTTTGACTGTAGTTCAATTTGTGTCTTGCAATAAGGTCTTGAGCACTAAGAACTGCAAAATCATTTTTGCACATGTATTTGTGGTAATGCCACTTCTGTAAAGCATTTACCGTAGCTTCCTACAAACTTGGAGTTTTCATTTTGGACTCTGAGAGGAGACTAAGTTTTATTTTCCGAGGAATAATCCACTAAAGTTTGCAGGTTCTTATTTCCAGCTCTGGGTGGTTTACTTTTTGGGTATGATATTGGTGCTACCTCAGGAGCTACTATCTCTTTGCAGGTATATTATTTTTTTCTCCCAATCGGCTGCTCTAGCATTTTGGTGTACAAACTTGTTTATGGTTATACTGTTGTTGACGACCTAATGAATTCATGCTTGAGAGACGCTATATATTGTGTAACGTGCCTAATTTCTTTTCAACATTTGCACACTTTACAGTCACCAGAGCTTAGTGGGACTACATGGTTCAATCTATCCTCCATACAGCTTGGTCTTGTGGTAGGTTTTGCAACTCGGTTCTGTTACCATCTTCTAGTATACATGAATTATCCCAAGAACATAGTTTAGTTTAAGATTATCTTGCGTTGATTGTACAGGTAAGTGGTTCTCTATACGGAGCTCTTATCGGTTCTATCCTTGTCTACCCCATTGCAGATTTTCTAGGTAATTCACCTATGTTTCTGTTCTTTCTGCAGTTAATCTTGGGTATTCCCTGAAAAGTATATCTTTTGACTCAAGAATTACATTTTGTTTAAGGAAGGAGACGTGAACTTATTATAGCAGCTATGCTATATGCGCTTGGTGGTTTAACCACTAGTTTTGCACCAGACCTCAATGTTCTTATATTAGGGAGGCTTCTCTATGGTCTTGGAATAGGTTTGGTGAGCTGATCTGAATCTACTTTCCTCTCTCTACTTGACTATTTTCCTCACTATACTTATTAGTGTTGAAATTATTTGGTTCTAACAGGCCATGCATGGAGCTCCGCTGTATATTGCTGAGACTTGCCCCTCTCAGATCCGTGGAACTCTTATATCTATGAAGGAACTCATGATAGTTCTTGGGATTCTGGTAATGTTCTGTAATCTGTATAAGTGAATCCAATGAACTGGATAGACATCGGTTTGAAGTATTTTCATTCATTTGATTAAATGTCATAAGCTACTTTTTCTTCTTTCTTTTTCTTCCATTCAGTTAGGTTATCTTGCTGGAAGTGTTGAGATTGATGCCGTTGGAGGGTGGCGTTATATGTTTGGGTTTAGTGCTCCCGTAGCACTCATAATGGGATTAGGCATGTGGAATTTGCCAGCATCTCCACGCTGGTTGCTTCTCAGAGCAGTTCAGGGTAAAGCATCATTACAGGAGTACAAGGAGAAAGCCATTGCAGGACTAAGCAGATTGAGAGGTCGACCTGCTGGTGATAAAGTATCTGAGAAGCAAGTAGAAGAAACTCTGGTCTCATTAAAAGCGGCCTATGCTGATGAAGAGTCTGAAGGCAGTTTCTGGGAGGTGTTTCAAGGGCCGAGTTTGAAGGCATTCACAATTGGTGGAGGTTTAGTCCTTTTTCAGCAGGTAATGTTACAATTATGTGTTATGTGCATAACTTCTGATAATACCAAATTGATCTAGAGGCTTTTCCGTGTATTTCTTGGTTCTTTCTTTCTCCTATCTGAATTAGTCTTTTGTAACCGTGACAGATAACAGGGCAACCAAGTGTTTTGTACTACGCAGGTTCCATTCTTCAGGTACATTGGCTTCATAGACTGAAAAAATTTCAATTATCACGATTGATTGTTGTTAAGAGAATGTCATTGCTCCTTTTGTGAAATTTCATCGCAGACTGCTGGATTCGCTGCTGCATCAGATGCTGCCCGAGTTTCAGTTGTAATTGGTCTGTTTAAGGTATGATCTTTTTGCGATTAGATTTTCACGATCCCAAACTTACCAATTTCGTTTATTTTCATGGCAATAATAATTTTTCGTTGGACATTTGGCAGTTCCTAATGACAGGGGTAGCCGTCCTAAAAGTTGACGATCTTGGGAGGAGACCTTTACTGATTGGAGGTGTTAGTGGCATCGTATGTATCACCCATCATTCTAATCTCAGTTTTTTTTTTATCTGTTCCCAGTTCTCACTGTTATGCCTTGTAATATATAGACTTGTGAAGGAATTATGAGAATTTTCCCATGTCTATCCTTGTCTGCTGTAGACGGCTTCATTGTTGTTTCTTTCGGCATATTACAAAATTCTCCAGGGGTATCCCCTTGTAGCTGTAGCTGCTCTGCTTCTTTACGTCGGCTGCTACCAGGTCTGTACTGTCATACTTATCCTTGTTCTTATACAAAGGGAAAATGACCCTGTACACCATAATTTAAGAGTATCAATTGTAGCGCATTATTTGTTGATCACACAAGCTTTAATTTCTCCATAGATATCTTTTGGACCAATAAGTTGGCTAATGGTATCCGAGATCTTCCCCATTCGTACGAGAGGGCGTGGGATTAGTCTTGCTGTTCTAACAAATTTTGGTGCAAATGCTCTTGTAACTTTTGCTTTCTCCCCATTGAAGGTATCGATTTTGATTTTAATTGATCCTTGCCTTCTTATATTAAACCAGTTAGTCCATGGTTGTATTGCTGGACTTGAAAAGCTATTTGTTACGTAACCAATTAACCTAGATGCTTGCTAAATTCTGCAGGAACTATTGGGGGCAGATAATCTTTTCCTACTTTTTGCCGGTATTGCTTTAGTCTCCCTTCTGTTCGTAGTCTTCATCGTTCCAGAGACAAAAGGTTTGAGCTTGGAGGAGATAGAATCGAAGATCTTGAAGTGAAGCATTAAAAACCTTACTGAGCAAAGCAAAGCACTGAATTTTAGCTGCAGTTTCTTTGTGTCAACTCATTTTTAGAGAGAAATTCATGCACGCCTGGCCAGTTAGCCAGACGTGCAAAGTTCATTTGTATGTAAACTAAATTCTGACTGTTAGAATTTGTTGTAATTCTATATATATAAATAAAAAGCTGTCGCCGTAATTTTCACATTTTGTTGGATGAAATTAGACATACATCTCATATTTTTTTCATTCATTTGTCTCAAATTAAACTACTAAGGTTAAAAAAAAACTAGTATATGGGGCAAACCCAATGTGCAGGGAAGTTACAGAGCAAGGATCAGCGGCGCCAGGAAAAGAGCGAGAGACGAAGCCAATGTGCAGGTACCAAATGATCAACCATTATGCCTAGTGTCTAGTATGAACAATGGATAATTACTGCATCTATTATTGGAAAGCTACCATAAGAGGTTTGTAATTGGTCTAAAATGTTTTAAATTTTTGTAGAATTATTGTAAGTCTGAAAAACTCCAAAATCATCCATCTCTGTCTACTTCCTGCGTCATGAATTTTTGTTTTCCGCTGAAATTTATCTGTGGAAAAGAGATGAGAGGGTGAGCATTTATAACCTCAAGAGTCTACTGCAGATATACCCCCAAGAAGCCTCTATTTTGTATTCACGTTATCTATAACTAACTCTTACACTATCGATCGACACGTGGCACGTAACTGATCTCGAGTGTGTGGCCGTTAGGAAATTTTGATCAATAAGCTAATCCATCCATTGCCCACACTTGCACCTCTTTATATCTCATTCACTTCTCTTTACATTCCACTCCTCACCTTTATCTTTCTTGAATTTCGCACACTCTGCTATCTTTTACAGAAAGTAGTACTCTTTTCGAGTTTGATTGCAGAAGTCTGATCACCAATGGCTGCTGCTTTCTCAACCGTTGGAGCAGTTAACAGAGCACCAGTAAGTACTCGTCTTATATCTCTCAAATTTCATTGGTATTATCACCTACATTTACAATTACTATGTACTCTCTAGTTTTCAAAATTCTTCTCCAGTAGTTCTATTATGTGTTCATATTTGGTGATCCTTTAGGAATTTGGGTTTGTTTATTAGAATTTCTACTTGTCGAACGTATCTTTACGTTTAAATTACACGTGTTGCCGCCAAGATTTATGAGTTTAAAATGATTTGTATGGACATGATTATAGAGTTATGATGTGTGAAACTGTGAATTGTGATATCATCTGAGTTATGATGTTGTGGTCTAAATGAAACTGTTGGATTGATACAGTTGAGCTTGCCAAGCTCTGGCCAAAGCTCCGCCTTCTTGGGCAGCAGCTTGAAAAAGGTCAATTCTTTTGCTGCACCAAAACCATCGCCAAGAAGCTTCAAAGTTGTTGCTGCAAAAGAGGTTGATCCTACAAAGAATGATGACAAATGGGCGGGACTTGCGTACGACATGTCTGATGATCAACAAGACATCACCAGAGGAAAGGGATTGGTTGACTCCCTTTTCCAAGCTCCTCAGGATTCTGGAACTCACTACGCTGTCATGAGTTCTTATGAATACGCCAGCAAAGGACAGAGAACGTAAGGATTTTTAAAATTGATCCCGAGTTTCTTTTGTTTTTTCGTGTTTTTTCGATTGCTTATGTACAATGGAAGTGATTCTTATTATGCGTTAATTTATCGACCTTTTGTTCAGCTACGACTTTGACAACACCATGAGTGGATTCTACATTGCACCAGCTTTCATGGACAAGCTTGTTGTTCACATTACCAAGAACTTCATGACCTTGCCCAACATTAAGGTACATATATTAGTCGTATACTAGATCATGTTTGTGAAGAATGTAGTTCGGGTACGTCTTGATGAATATATGTGAATCCTGATTGCTAATGCGTGTAATCATTACAGGTTCCTCTTATCTTGGGTATCTGGGGAGGAAAGGGTCAAGGAAAATCATTCCAGTGTGAGCTTGTCATGGCCAAGATGGGAATCAAGTGAGTTTGCCGTATTACCTCTATGAATTTCATACGAATTCCGTTCCTTATGATATTCGAGTGATGATTAACACTACTCGGTTTTATGGTAACTGAATTACAGCCCAATCATGATGAGTGCTGGAGAGCTTGAGAGTGGAAACGCAGGAGAGCCCGCAAAACTGATCAGGCAACGGTACCGTGAGGCAGCTGACATTATCAAGAAGGGAAAAATGTGTTGTCTATTCATCAACGATCTTGATGCAGGAGCTGGTAGGATGGGTGGAACCACTCAATACACAGTGAACAACCAGATGGTTAACGCCACCCTCATGAACATTGCTGATAACCCAACAAATGTTCAGCTCCCAGGTATGTACAACAAGGAGGACAATCCTCGTGTACCAATCATCTGTACCGGTAACGATTTCTCCACTTTATATGCTCCTCTCATCCGTGATGGACGTATGGAGAAATTCTACTGGGCACCTACTCGTGAAGACCGTATTGGTGTGTGCAAGGGTATCTTCAAGACTGACAACATTTCTGATGATGCTATCGTCAAGATTGTTGATACCTTCCCTGGGCAATCTATTGGTAAGCCCCTAGTTGTAACAATGATAAAATTGCAGTTTATTCAAAATTGGGAGATATACTTACATGAAGTTGTTTTCTTTTGTAGATTTCTTCGGTGCTCTCAGGGCAAGAGTATACGACGATGAAGTGAGGAAATGGATTGGAGGTATTGGAGTTGAAGGGATTGGAAAGAAGCTTGTGAACTCAAGGGATGGACCCCCAACATTCGAGCAACCAAAGATGACAGCAGAGAAACTCTTGGAGTATGGTAACATGCTTGTCCAAGAACAAGAAAATGTGAAGAGAGTCCAATTGGCTGAACAGTACCTGAACGAAGCAGCTTTGGGAGATGCAAACTCAGATGCCATGAAGACTGGAAGTTTCTATGGTTAGCTTCCTTCCTATCCTAGAGGCCCTGGTGATGGGAGGTTTGAATTCTAGCTATTCCACCAAACATATATATTTATGCAATGAAGACGATCGATTAGGTTCCTACCAGTTTGTTTACGGGGTTCTTCTTTTATGCAGGCAAAGCAGCTCAACAAGTTAATCTTCCTGTTCCAGAAGGTTGCACTGACCAAAATGCAAAAAATTTCGACCCAACTGCTAGAAGTGACGATGGTACCTGCTTGTATGAAGTCTAGATTTGTGCTGTAGTTTTTAAGAGTTTTTGGCAATCTTTCAATTTAAGAAGAGAAACTTAAAGCTTTCTATGTATGGCTAAATTTAGGAGGACTCCTTGATTGTTATTATAATTATTATTGTTGTTATTATCAATATCATCAGCAATCGATCTGTAATCTTGTGTTGTCTTTTTGAATTCATCAAAACTTACTTTGTTTTATGAATATCCCATCTCCATGAGTAGAAAGCTAGAGAAACCTCTCCTCCCTAGCTGAATCATTTGAGGCCAAGGAAAAAATCTTTGCAGTTTGCATATGAAATTGTGTTATGCCAATGCCAGGGCTTGCGTTGGTAACCCAAGGCTTAGGTTTAGAGGGTATTTGGTTACACTTTAAGAAGTTATTTTTCAGACTTGATTAAATTGAAAAGCAAAATATTAATTTGGGGACACAGTTTCAAAATAACTTTTAAAAATAAAATCATAAACTTCTTATGAAGAAAATTGTTTTTGTTTCTAACCTTTAAAATTAATTTATGCATGTGGTATCTAAACACTCCATAAAAATAGTGACAATGGGGTGAACAAATGGACAAATTTACTCATTTCCAACCCAAAATAGGATGTTCAAATGTTCAAATGAGATGGACAAATACCCAAACATCTCTAGTTGAATCGATCGACCTGAGCATCGTCCAAGCCATGGCCTAGCCTCATACGACAATGGCTAGTTCAACTAACATCTCTAATTCTCCCATTTATAAGTTTAACTCTTTCTCATTTCAAAATCACATATTCAATACCTATAATCTCCAACAAATCTCTTCTAATTTTAAACTTTTTTGGTTAATTATTTATTAATGTTCTCTCTGAGCCTAAATCAGAAGAAAAAAAATTGTAAAAAAAAGGCAGATTTATTAGAAACACAAAGTGCTTCAACACAAAATGCTTCATCAGTTAAAGTTCGCGGTCCAAAATATAATCATGATGAAGATAAAGCTACTGCATAGGTTATTTTCTTTTTTTACATTTGATCCTATCAATGGTATTCAACAAAAATATAACACGCTTTGAAGGAATATTTGGGCTCAATTTCCTCGTGAAACTGGGAATCCAAGAAGTCGTTATACAGACGGGTTGTCAAGTCGTTTTAATACAATTAACAAATACATAAATATTTGGATAGCTCTGATGATGCAAATGAATCGTTGTAAAATAAACGGTGAAACTAAAGTCTATGTGGCAAGTCATATTTGAATTTGTTTAATTGATATTAAAAAGTGTTGTGTTTGTTATAATAACAAATTTTTCAAATTTTATCAACGTAAGACTAGAGAGAACTCGCAAAAAGCAAGAAATATAGATTTCAAGTATGAAGCTTATTTCCACATCCAGCTACTGCATAGGTTATTTTCTTTTTTTACATTTGATCCTATCAATGGTATTCAACAAAAATATAACACGCTTTGAAGGAATATTTGGGCTCAATTTCCTCGTGAAACTGGGAATCCAAGAAGTCGTTATACAGACGGGTTGTCAAGTCGTTTTAATACAATTAACAAATACATAAATATTTGGATAGCTCTGATGATGCAAATGAATCGTTGCAAAATAAACGGTAAAACTAAAGTCTATGTGGCAAGTCATATTTGAATTTGTTTAATTGATATTAAAAAGTGTTGTGTTTGTTATAATAACAAATTTTTCAAATTTTATCAACGTAAAACTAGAGAGAACTCGCAAAAAGCAAGAAATATAGATTTCAAGTATGAAGCTTATTTCCACATCCTTAAGAAGTTGAACCGATATAACCCTAATATGTTGAATATATATGAAATACCAAATTAATCACCATATGAGACTAAAAATGTTATCCAACAACTTGGGTCTTCTTATTTTTTCACCAAAAACAAACTCAAATTCCCAACCCAACACTGACGGATCCTAACATGGTAATTCTAATATCTTAATGTGAATGGAAATACTGAAAGATATGATAAATCTGGTAACCATAAAGTAAAAGGGAACAGAAAGGTAGCTCAAGAGTCTACACAATCATCAACTTCAGAATAAAACATCAAAGAATTTTTTGATAAACAGGAAAAAAACAGATATTGTTAAAATAGTAGAGCGTAAGAAAATGGTTGTAGAAATGAGGAAAGGTTGTAAGGAGGTTGAAAAGAATTTCCTTAATGCACATATGAGAGGAATTCTGGGATAGACACGACAAGGATGAATCAAGCACAACTACAAGGTTGGCAAGCCGAATTTGATGAACTTCATGGAGAGAAGGCATGACTGAAACACCCAACAACAATTGACATTGATTCTGATCACTTTACACTGATACCGATGATCACTTTACACTGATTTAGCAATTAATGTTAATTTCGATATAATAGTTAGTTAATTAGTTTAACTGATGTAACAACTAATTAGTTCGTTTTTTTTCCGATGTAATAGTTAATTAGTTTGTTTGAATTTCAATGTAGTTTTTATTTTTAATATAATCCTTAGTTTTTATTTCAATACAATTCTTAGTTTGAATTTCAATGCTTATTTAATTCAAACGTAATACTTAAAATTCATTGGTGAAAGGATTGTTCATTTCATAGATTAGATTACATTAAAAGAACTAAGTATGATTGAAATTATAACGATAAAGTGATAAATACTATTGTTCTAAACCATTAAAATGATAACAACTAAAAAGTAATAAAAACTAAATCTTGTAAGGGTTCCTTCCTCCGAATTCAGCCCAATTGTGCACAATGAGATTGTCCCTTAACCTTAAATATAAATCTATGTTTTGAATTATGTCTTTTTTCATTCTATATTCTCTCGTGGGCACTTTATGACGGGGTTAAACATCATGCCTCAAATCTATATCTGGATAACTCGTCCAATTGGTATCACGTCGGGCTTTCTCGATTACCATATTATGTAAAATGATGCAGGTGAGCATAAACCTATTAATTTCTAATGGTTTAAATGAACAATATGGTCACATATTATGTGGAACATATTCTTTAAAATTATAAATGCTCGATCATTTCAACATCCATTCTACACCTCATATTCTTCTCGTTAAAGTAACTTCTATCACGGTTCTCCTCAGGTATCTTAGTGTAAGATTGAACTAAAATTGACCATGCTGGATAAATTCCGCCTTTCAGAAAATACTCCACGTTTTATAGTTATTATCGTTGATGGTGAAATTTGCAGTTAGAGAGATTCTGTACTTTCGTTCTTCAAACAAAGGTGATTTGTGCAAAATATTGATGTCGTTATTTGAACCTAGAAATCCAAAAATATCATACCATATCCAACAATCATAAGAAGCCACAACTTCCAAAAATTAGTTGTTTTGTGTAATGGCCCTTATACTGATCGTTCCAAGCATAAGGGTAGCCCTACCATACTCAATGCATGCAATCAAAGCTACCCAACATTATGAGAAAACCCCTCTTCGCATTTTCCTTGAATAGTCGGGCGACATCGTCTTGTGTTGGTTGTCATAAAAAATATGGAACAAAATAGTTTACTACGGCTTCGTAAAATATTTTGAGACTCTCGTATGCAGTTGATTTGGCCATACGAATATACTCATCGGATGTATCTGCTGGCACCCATAAAATATAATCCTTAGGAATACAATATGACCTTTTTTCAAGACTATGTCCCCGTATGTTTCGTACATCAAATTGATAATTGAATTTAGGGTTTATCCAAAAAAAATCTTAAATAATCCTAACAACCAGGTGACGCGGCATGTAGAAGCGATGTTGGAAATCTACATCAGAGTACACATGTAACACCCTTATTTTTTGCATGACGTATATATTATAACATGCATCATTAAAATAGATGAAGCATTATCTCGGGCTTGTGTTGCGTACTTTGGAATGCGTCATCAATGCATCTTTTCGAGCATATGATGCACACTTGGTAAATCAACGCATTTAGTTCCGTAGATTCACTATTTGTTAATGGCTCATACTCTGTGATGTATTTTTAGGAGAAATGCATTACCTCAAACTTGTGATGTACACATTAGATGGGCATTATGATTTTACGACATCATTATGCTTGTCCCTTAATCAGAGAATCAAAATTTACCTATGTTGCTTACCTAAGGAAGCATCAATGTCCCTATGAAGCTTACCCAAGAAAACATTATGATGCTACAACATCATTATGCTTGTCGCTAAAGCAGGTGGGAGTCGATACATGGTACCTATCCTCCAATTCTCAATATGTAAAAATGTCAATAATACATATATATAGGGAGTGTTTCTTGGTTGAATGTGCATAAACGGTAATGCATCTTTATGCGGTGTTACTTACACGATGGTGCATATTTTATGTGTAAGCATCACTACGTTATGTAGCTTTGTTGATGGAGCATAATTGATGAGAAAATATTATTATGCCGTGTTGTTATCTCGAGAAGGCATATTTGTACACTAAGTGGCATCAGTTATGCATAATCTTGTACATATTTCGTAAAAGTCCCTTGACCGAAACAGACTAGGATTTCCTTGGCATTTGGCCTTGCCACACAAGATGAAAGTTGTTGGTGATGCGTATTTTATATTCCAAAGCATATCCTTTCAAAACAAATTTCCCTTGGAATCGATGGTGGCTTTGACTTAATAGGCTTAAGTTGTTTTTTCTATTCGAGATGACCCTTCAGATGAACTAAGGTCTGTGCTTGATCCCTTTGTGGTAGGGGTAGGGTACAAAGGCAGTCACAATGCACTGCAATGTGGTCCATCACTTTGTTGCTCAAATCATCTAATTCGGAGATGATTGTAACATTTTGGTGACTCGTATAATCTGGCTCGACAATGAGAAGAAAAATAAGATTGTTTCCACACCTGATAAGGTAGTTGGATTCCATTTTACTAACCTATCAAGCTATATGATGTTGGAATTCACTAATTACATATTGGGCATGGACAAAGAAAATGAAGTTAACCATATTGCAAGTTAGGGAAGCTTGCATAAGCCACTTGCATCACGAGGAATGATGCATGGCATGGATAATATCTGATTGGCTGTTGCACCTTTGACACGAGTAAGATCTGTGCATGCACCCAACGCATGGTCGGAGCAGAGTTAAGGAATTAAGAAATAATATGCAATGGCCTATGTGCTAGTCCAAGGAATGACCTAGGCCTGGAAGGTACTGTAAGTATGTGATGCATGCCAGAGGAATTACTATTCATCGGTATTGACATGCACCCTTATCAGAACAATGTGCAAGTTGGAACGGTGTGGAGCTATGCTTTAAGCAAATCATGCTTGCAACGCATGTTGGGAAAGACATATCGACATGCATTTTTCTGGTAACCCTCGAAGTTAACTGCCCAGTTACTCGCATCAGAGCGGTGCATCGAGGAGTTCTCGGATACGCCGGGTGGCGCGGTGGTGGGAATAAAATTTTCCGATCTGGTACCACACATATATTTATAAAATAATCACACGTCATTTATTCCTCTAAAAATCTCCACATATATCTTCTTGTCAATATTGCTCTTGGTTCTAGAGATCCTTATCTCATCGAGTGAATCTTCATCCATTTGATCCAACTATTGCATAAACGCTTGTTGTTGTTGGAGAACGATTAGTGCATTAGTATGCATTTCTTCCTTATTTTTCAAATTATGATCCATAAAAAAAGGGATTAAAAAGACTGAAATAAATAATATATTAGAAAAATTAGATGAATTTTTATAAAATAGAAAATAATACTATTAGTAATTGTTTATGTTAATTATTAGATGGGGGGAGATTTATATAGAGAGAAAGGAGAAATAATCGTAGGTAGATGGTTAAAAATATAGACATTGTCGAACAAATCTTGACCGATATTTTCTTTTTGATGAATAAAGATAATTTATTGATGTACTTGAGCTTACAAGAGGTAAATAACAAAATACAAATATCAAAAATCAAAAAGGAGAATAAAATGCAGAAAACAAAAAAAAAAGAAAAGAAAAAATGAAAAAACTAAAATGACATAATATAAAAAGTAAGATGTAAAAAGAGCTTTCTAATTCAAACTTGACCGATCGATTCAAGTTAAACTGATGCACAGCTCAAACAAGTCGAGGCTCGACTCAATTTGAGAACCATCTCCGATAAATTCTTTTTCCTCCGTAAAAATCTAAATTTTTGACCATCGAATATGCATATTTGAGAGTTCTCACTAAGATTGCTCTAACATATGTGATAGATTGGAAATTTGTTTAAATGCCCTATTTCCTATGCATCATACCCTAGATTACAACATTGAATGGCATTAAAATTAATACGCTAAAGAGTTTTTTATTGTTGTAAGTTTCAAAGTAATCTTTGTCTCTCTGATTGGATCATTGTAAATAATTAATATAAAAAACAAATGATAACATATCATTTGTTTTATATACCCCATTAAAAATATATCTCTGTATATTTATAAATTTTTATTATTCCTTTTATTGCTTATTGCTTTTTACGTTCTTCAATTTTAATGATTGGTTTATATTTTATGAATGGGTGCATAAGATGATAAAATCCGTTAATATAAGCAAATTTTAAAAAAGAAAAGAAAAATATGATTAATTTTAGGTTTCTCTTTTATTTGAGGTCTACTTAATAAATTAAAATAGAGTCATTCTGAAGTAATTTTAAAAACTCCTTATTCAACTATTTTAGTTAATGGCTAATACATCATTTGATTAATTAGTGTTAATCATTAAAATAATTTTTAAATTAATTTAATTAATTGATTAGTTATTTTTTTGTTTAAATTTTTTATATATATTTTGAACCTTCAATTGGGGAATACACCTACAAATTTGGGGATACCTAATAAAAAAATAAGGACATTTTGAAATAAAAATCAACAACCCCTTATCTATATATTTTTTGTAATGTCTAAACTACCCTTGTACTTTTAATCTTAATTTATATATTTTATTTTATTATTTTTATTTTATTTTTAGTTATATATATATATTATATTTTATATTTTTTTAACTTAATTTTTTTTTTCTAAAAAAGCTCACTGTCGGAATAATAAAGTGAAAAATATCATACCGATTCTAGACAATCGGCATTGAATCGGATGATTACCATGACGATTGTTGTTGACTATATTTTTCAGTCAACATGATTGGAAATTTTTGACAATGCCGATTGTTATAATTTTTATTCCAGAAAAAAAGATTAATATTGTGCCGATTGTCAACAAAAGTCGGCATGGTGTTCATCTGTTTCAATAGTGATTGTCTAGAAACTAAATGTCATGTCGATTCTGATTTTTTTAGAAAACAAATTAAGTTTAAGAAAGAACATTAAATTTACAATTAAAAAAGAATTAAAAAAAAAGAATTAAAAAATATGAAAGGGATAACTTAGTTATTTTATAGTTTTAGGACACACTTTATCAATTTTTCTAGGTTGGCATAATCCTAAATATCCCAAATTTGTGGACGTATTCCCCAATTAAAAGTTTATATTTTTAACTAGAATCGACAGTTATTTAGTGATTTAGATGCCAATTGTCTGTGACTGAAGAACATGAACCCAGAATCGGCAAATACAACGAAGAATATATGCAAATTCTAGTATTAATATATTTTCAAACTTTATATAAACTAAAATCATTAGGGTGGTAGTATTTTATTTGTCGATTGTTTACAATCAGTTAATAGGTACGTTTATGTCTGTCGATTATATTATTAAAAAAATACTAGAAAAATGAGTTTATCAAATTATAATCGATAAATATTAAATGACTTATCTGTCGATTATGGATGTTGTTCTTCTTGAATGAAGAATATGAATCAGAATCGACAAATACGACGAAAAACATATGTCGATTCTGGTATGAATATGATTTTCAAAAAAAATTATAAACAAAAATCGGTAGATGGGAAACATTTTACATACCAACTGTATCCTAAAGAACATTCAGAAAAATGAACGTTTCTTTTAATAAGAATCGGCCGATATGATTGTCCACATCAACCGATTTTGGGAATAACGGTCATCTTGCGAGTTCTGTATTGGCCGGTTATTCCGGAACATAATTCTTTTTTTCCAAAAAAAAATTAGTTTGATATATATTTTTTCACTTTTTAGTCTGTTTTGAGAAATTTAGGAATAAACCAAAAGAAAAAAAAATTATAAAAAAAACTAAATAGAAAAGAAAAACAAAATTAAAAAAAAAAAAATTTAAAAAATAATTAAAATATAAAAATAAATAAATAATTCTGATATCGGGATAAGATAAAAATATAATTCTAACCATTAAGGATAATTTAATAATTTCATTTGAAGTTTCCTTATCCTACTTTCTGACTGTGAGGTAGACCTAAAATAAAACCGGTAGATCTAAAATTTTCCGGTGAAAAAATCCCTTTGGTACTTCATTATACGAAGCACTATGTGTCTGTGTGTTTTGGGCAATGGTCGCACTTGTTTTTCGAGTTAGGGTGGTTATCAGATAAAGTAGTTTTTGATTAAACATTGATTTCTTAAATTCCAAGATTAGTTTTTCAAATTTCATTTGATTAAGAATAAACCATGCACTTTATCCTAAACATTATTATATCAAGGCATCTATCTAGAGGTGCACAAGTCCTGCTTTATGAGGAAGAAAGTTAATTAAAATTAAAAGGCCATAATCATTGGCTACCAGCATCTAATTGTGATTTGGGTTGCAAAGCATCCAATTGTTTCATTGGAATTAATGGTTTTAATCATGATTAGCTGGATATTATAAGTTTGTTTATTTGATTGGAGAATAATAATGACATTGATATGATGATCTGGAATTTAAGGAACACTTCACCTCACCCCAACAAAACCAGACCTAGGAAAAATGTCAGGCATCACCAAACACAACCTGCAATTGTTTTGTATATTTTTCATCAATTATTCAATCTGCCGAGAGCAGGCACGGATCCAGATGGATTCAAATTAGGGATGTTAATAAATCCGGTTTCTCATGGATACCGTTGGACTCGGAATCAAAACTGATTAAAAAAAAAAAGACCATTCTATGTCTTAATGGTTTTGTGTTTGAATCCTATTTAGCGATCCGAAACTAGACCCAACAAAAATTCTGATATCCATCGGATTTAGATATTTGTTGGATCTTTTAAAATTAACTAAATTTTTTGTTATTCTTTTTGCTATTCTTTGTGTTTGTTTGAACCTATTCATTTTTCATATAAAATTATTATTATTATATCTACGTAAATATTATAATTGAAGATAAAATCTATAAAAAATAAATAAAAAGCGGTAAATTCTAAATAAAATTAGATGAAAACTTTAAATTTTGATAAAAAATAATAAATAAATAATAAATATTTAAATACCCAATAGATAATAGTCATTATGATCCGAAAATATATCGATTTCCAACTATTCTACCTTAAATACCATTATTGTTAATGTGTCCAATTTTAATACCTGGAGTCCGATCTAATTCATCCGGTTTCAAATCGAGCAATCAATAGGTGTGTTACTACTCTGAGTACTTGGGAATTATGGTGGTGGTGGGAACACATAAACACCACCTTATTGAGATGTGAATCCTAAACATAGAAACCCATGATTGAACTACAGCTATGACGGCCCCTCACTACAAAGAGATACTCTACCATAACCATCCATTTCGAATTTCTTGTCTAAATTCCCCGACAATCCTATGGCTACCACACTTTATCATCACCATCACTGATTCATAGAATAACAATCGATGTACCTAGTTACAGCGAATCACTCCCATCCGTCGCAGTTTACTACTTATATACTACTATCACGTGCAACTTAAAAATATACTCCTGACATCTCCATCAAACTTTAATTCATGTGGGACCCATAGAGTCAATTGTGTGCGACATGGTTTGGTGAATTCAATGCTACTTTTTCCTGTTTTTTGGGTGATATTTTCTGGTAGAAAACCATTTGATGACCCCAACACCCTGCTACTCCATCAAGTGCCAAGTGCCACCTATAGAAAATATTGAGTAATGTTATTAAGAGGGAAAAATGGATTGAAGGAGGAAAACAAATTAACCAAATTATAGGTGAGACTTAAATTCTAGTTCTAAATTTTTTTTTAGAAATCTTAACTTGCAATCTAAGTAATTTTAAAAATAAATAATTTTTTAAAATATTATAAATAAGAAATATCTAAAATAATATAAAAATATGATTCCTAAATCTAATAGAACATCAAGCCCGATATCCTGAAAAGAATTTGTCCCGAATTGACAAAATAACGAAAAACAGGTCCTACATTAGGCCCACCATCTTGAAAAGAACTGGACCTCGAGTTCACCAGATACTACAAACGATCCGTCCAACGAATAATATACTTTGAATATGTTGATGATCGTAGAGTAGAATATCATATAACAGATCGTTAAACTCAAAATTTGATATCGACATAAGTATTAGTCTAAGTAGTAATTCTCTAGCAATACTTTTGATCTTTAATAACAGGGGCACAAAAAGATTCGACCTTGGTATTAGGTGACTCATAAGAAGGGACTAATGTTTCAGATGTGTCAGGATTTGATGTTGGTGAAACCTCTTTATCACTATTTGGGTGGAAAGTTTGTTGTTGATCATAATCAGATCAAAGTTAAAAACAAGTATCAAATTCTAAATTGGTCAAAAATTAGACCAAATTCTAATATTGGATAAAACCTAAATACCAAAATTCAATTAACCCGATATATTTAAATAATAATTTTATCTAGACCGTAAATATCATAAACCACTAATACGATATTCTAAATTTAAACGTTTAAGATATCTCTAAATGTCCTACTAGGTATCGGGTAATATTTTTTATTATGATCAGTAAAGAATTTGACGGTGACACGTTATTGTTGAAGAATTATTGAATTTTATATCATTTCCGAGTAGGATTAAATCATTATTTCGATTGTTTTTAGAATTGATTATTTCAATGGGATTCTGCTTCCACTTGAGCAAACGAGGGGGCCATTATAATTGAGTTGGACCACTAATACGATGACACGTCGTGGGAAGAGATTTAGGGCAAGGTTTTAAAGGGTAGCAAGCATTTTCGATTTTAACGGTTGCGATCATATTGGACCCGCCAAGTAGTAGCATAACAGTTCTATACCTAGTAGTATCATATCAAAACTCACATTCACAAACTCTCACTCTGATTAAAGAGCTTCAGCTGAGCTACTTCTGTCACTTTGTTCAGTACTCTGTTTCAACTTCCAATCCAACAAAAAAAAAAACAAAAAAAAAAACAAATCTAAACTCAAATCTCCTTCATTCTAAAATCAAGAATGGAGAAGAGAAAACCCTTCATAATCACAATCCTAATCTGGGTTCTTCTCATCTTCTTCACAAACCCAATCTTCTCCACTGAAATTGATGAATTCATCTACAATGGTTTCACAGGAGGGAAAAACAACATCAACAACAACAACATAAGTCTAGATGGAATAGCAGAGATTGAAAAAGACAATGGAATCCTCAGACTAACAAACCATACATCAAGATTATATGGTCATGCTTTCTACCCATCTCCATTAACTTTCATCAAAAATGGTAAAGTTGTTTCATTTTCAACTTGTTTTGCATTTGCAAGTGTACCTGAGTATCAAAGATTAGGTGGACATGGTTTAGCTTTTGTTTTATCACCAACTAGAGATTTAACAGGTGCACATCCATCTCAATACCTAGGTTTACTTAATGCTAGTGATGATAAAAGTGTTTCGAATCATTTACTTGCTATTGAATTTGATACTGTTCAAGATTTTGAGTTCGATGATATTGATGATAACCATATTGGGATTGATATCAATAGTTTAACATCCAATGCTTCTGTTTCCGCTGCTTATTGGAGTGACAATCACCACGGCGGTATGACTACTACTAATTTAACATTGAAGAATGGGAATACTATTAAAGCTTGGATTGATTATGATTCAGGGACTAATGTTTTGAGTGTGACGGTATCGCCTTTTAATAAGAAACCGCCTAAGGCGATATTGTCTTATAAAGTAGATCTCTCTTTGGTGTTTAAAGAATCTATGTATGTTGGTTTTTCTGCATCTACTGGTTTGTTAGCAAGTAGTCATTATGTGTTTGGATGGAGTTTTAAGGTTAATGGTGTAGCCGAGGATCTCAATCTTTCGAAGCTTCCTTCGTTGCCCAAACTGGGGAAAGATCGTAGAGCGTTGATAGCTGGTGTGACTGCTAGTTTAGTTATTGTTTTCTTGATTGCTGCAATTGTTTTATGTGTTTGGGGTTACAAGAAATTCAAGAATAGAGATGTGGTTGAGGATTGGGAAATCGATATTGGTCCTCATAGATACTCTTATAGTGAATTGAAGCGCGCAACAAATGGTTTTACAGATAAATATCTACTTGGGTTTGGTGGATTTGGTAAAGTTTACAAAGGGACTTTACCAAAATCGAATACTGAAGTTGCAGTTAAGCAGATATCGAATGAATCGAAACAAGGTTTGCGAGAATTTGTTTCTGAAATTGCTTCAATTGGTCGTCTGCGCCATAGGAATTTAGTTCAATTGCAAGGTTGGTGTAGAAGAAGAAGTGATCTTTTGCTCGTATATGATTATATGCCTAATGGAAGTTTAGATAAGTACTTATTCGATGAGCCTGAAATGATATTAAGTTGGGAACAAAGATATAATGTCATCAAAGGTGTAGCTTCCGGGTTGTTATATTTACACGAAGAATGGGAACAAGTAGTGATTCATCGAGACATTAAAGCGAGTAACGTGTTACTAGATAGTGAAATGAATGGCCGACTTGGTGATTTTGGGTTAGCGAGATTATGTGAACATGGATCAAACCCGGACACAACAAGGGTAGTTGGAACATTGGGTTATTTAGCACCAGAGCTAACAAGAACAGGAAAAGGAACACCAAGTTCAGATGTTTTCGCATTTGGAGCATTTTTGTTAGAAATTGTTTGCGGAAGAAGACCCATTGAACCAAAAGCTTTGCCAGAAGAATTGATATTAGTAGATTGGGTTTGGGAGAAATGGAGAGATGGGTTGATTCTTGATGTTGTTGATTCAAGATTGAAAGGTGATTACAATGAAGGTGAAGTTATTTTGGTATTGAAATTAGGATTAATGTGTTCAAATTCTGCAGATACGACTAGGCCGAGTATGAGACAAGTTGTTAGGTATTTGGAAGGTGAAGCTAAGGCACCTGAAAGTTTGAGTTCACCTGGTGTGTATGAGTCAAATAAGAATCCAGGGTTTGATGATTTCCTGACTTCTTCGACTTATTCCTTCAACAACGGTTCAGCTGAAAATAAAAAAACTACTACTAATGTCACTACTACTACTGATGATGTTCCATTAACATCTCCTGTTTCCATTCTCTCCCGTTATAAAATTGGCGACGATAGGTGGTCAGTCACACAATGATAGTTGCAGTTGGGGGAGACAGCAGTAACAAAGACTAAAAAGAAATGTAAAACATGTTGATATGGGAAGAAGAACTAATTGATAACTATTACTGTTTTTTTCTTGTTTGAATACATCTATCAAAATCATAAATGTAATTTGAGTCAATGAAATGGGAATTTTCAGAGAGGATATTGATAAATTTGGTTTAATGTATTCATTTAGGGTTGTGTTTTCATAAATGTAATTTTCTCTCTAATTAAGTTTATTAGGTTGATTGATGTAGATTGTGCACCAACTTATGGATGCATGAACCAAAAATCATCAAATGTGTGTTATTGCCTGGCTCCATACATCAGTTCTCTTCAAAAAGAAATATTCTGTTTGATTGCTTGTCTGTATGTAGGTAAGCTAAATGAGGTGATATTATGAAATTCCATGTGATTTTTTTTTGGTTCTAAGCAGATTGTAGGGTATACACCCCCACCCATTTATAATGCTTCATAATAGATTCTAACTTAGTGTAGATCTACTACTCCGTAATGGAGAGTTCTATGAATGAGATATTATTGGTTTATTATGAGAGTCCATTCTCTCACATACAACACACAACAGAAGACATTTTTCTCACAATTGTTTTTCCTCTCAAAACTATTTTCCTTGGTTTCAACTTAACGCAAAGATTTAGGTGGTCTTCATCTTCTGGCTCTGGAGGTTGATGATGCGATCAGACAATCACGTCGTGGATATACCAAATGCAGACACTTAAGATCAGTTTCATATTCTATGTTCTTTGTGCGTCAGTAGGACTGCACAACGGGCGGGCGGGTCGATTTTGGGATAAAATTAACTACCAATCCGTCTATAGGCGGGTTTTGATTTTTAAAATCATATACCAACCCGTCCACAGACGGGTCGGGTTGAGATGGTTTCTAGCCGTTAGGTTATTGTAGATGAATAATAGAAGATGCTATTCAAGTTCTTGCATCTTCTCTAATTTCTGACTACTGCATCTATTTGTGTTGGTGAATAAATAATTTCTGCATCTCATTGGCTCACTGCCCTGGTATAATTTCTCACTGGTATAAGTTGTAAGTGACAAATCTGATGATGTTGAGTTACAAGTGATAAAATGCGACGTTAAGTGCTGGAAACCAATTGCAATTGTTGAATACTATTGTGCAAGTTGCTTCTTTTGAGCTTGGCTCACTACATCAACATCAATTGTCTATTATGTGAGAGTGCTGGTTGTTATAGTCTGTAGCTTACTGGTTCAGTATTGCAATTCTATGATTGGCCTTGTTAGAGCTGAGGCTGAGAGCTGAGATGATTGTTACTTGTTAACTTCTGGCATTGTACATATACATCTGGTGACAAGCTCAAGTTGGTGCAATGATTTCAGTGTTGGTGAATGTGTGTGTGAAGAGTGAAATTTACAACTGCTTCATGTTCTGATTGTTGATTTATGCACTGCATCGATGCCTACTTTTCAATATGTCTCCTACTACAACACCTACCGCATCAACTGTCATTGTTGCTGCTGTACCTTTTGCTTCTGCAACATTTTTCACTTCTTAACTCTCTTTGTCTGTCATGTTAGTGTGTGCTGAATGTTTGTGCAATCTCAAGTTGGCTAAGCCCCCTTAAGATTGAGAGAGGGTAATACCATAAGAGAAGTGTGTGCTGAATGTTTGTGTGAAATGTGAGTGAGAGACTTGTAAACGTGTAAGATACACGTGAGAGTGGTGGTGCTAGTTAAGATTGTTGAGTATATAACTCAACTGGATCACTCTGTAATATTTAATCTTTCTCTTAATCAAATGTTGATTCAAATCGTCTAGAAATGTAGACATTCAATTCTATGAACGTTAGCACTAGCAAGCCCCAATTTCCCAATAAAGGTGACCAAAAAGGTTGTTAAAAAAAGCATATATGAAGATAATAAGAAATCTAGTGGTTAAGGATTTTCTACGAGGTGTTTGTGGTGGTGAGGCATGAATATGAATATGGATATGCAGAAAATATTGAAATCTTGGAACTATTATTATTTAGTCTTGGATTCAATGTTGAGTCGTATTTATTAACTTAGACCAAGTAGTACTAGTTTTGTCTATTTGTCTTCGTCAATCTCGACCAAAGAAAAATAAGAAGAATTAATGATAATTGAAGTAGTACTAGCATTTTTATTACATATACTAGCTAGCAAGTCTTGGTCTTTGATACAAAGTCATGATTCATGAAGTCATATTTATGTAGTTAGAAACTTGGAATAGGTAGTAAAACACCAATAATTGTCATTATATCAGTATCAATCAAAGAAAAAAAAGAGAGGAAAAAGCTACATTGATAGATTGTATAAAGATTACAAGCATGATAAATTGAATTATTATGAACTTCTCTGGGAAATAAGGTTACCGAGAATGAATTGAAATCAAATAGTAGCACGTTTGCCGTCTATCTTAATGCTCAACTATCGTGGACCGGAAAGGAGTGAGTCTGCAACTGATGATAGAGACACGTTTTCGATGCAGCTTCGGTGGTCGCTTGTATTCGCCGTGGTAAACTCATCAGGATCAAGTTCCCACAACTCTGTTTGAGAAAGAACCAAATCTCCATTTAGATATTGCATCACTTGTCTCATGCTTGGTCTAGCCTTTGCATCATTATGTGAACATAACAATCCTAACTTCAATACTAATTCCATCTCTTCTTTTACGAATTTATTCCCTAAATTTGGATCACTTGTTTCCAGTATTGCACCTCTTCTCCAGCAATTTAAGACCCACTCGACAAGAATTTCACCCTCTTCGCTTTCGGATTTATGTAACTCTGTTGGTCTCCTCCCACAAGCAACTTCCAGTAATAATGCACCAAATGCGTAAACATCTGAGCTGGTTGTTGCCTTTCCACTTCTAATCATTTCCGGTGCAATATAACCCAGTGTGCCAGCCACATTTGTCGTCTCAGGATTAGTCCCGCGATTGTACAATCTTGCAAGGCCGAAATCTCCTAACCTTGCATTCATTTTACCATCCAATAAAACATTACTTGCTTTGATGTCTCTGTGAATCACAACTTGTTCCCATTCTTCATGTAGATATATTAGTCCAGAAGCTACACCTTTGATGATTTGAAATCTTCTATTCCAACCGAGAATCGGTGATGCTGAGTTTGATTTTGATTTGCGGAAAATTAACTTGTCTAGACTTCCATTAGGCATGTAGTCATACACCAATAGTAGTTCTCCATCCCGCCTGCAATATCCCAAGAGGTGTGCCAAGTTCCGGTGCCGAAGGTGACCAATGCTAATGATCTCCGATATGAATTCCCTTATTCCTTGTTTCGAGTTATGGGAGATTCGTTTGACGGCAATTTTTGTTTTAATAGTTGGTAACACGCCTTTGTATACTCTACCAAAGCCTCCGGTCCCAAGAAGTTCTTTCTCCTTGAATCCCTTTGTAGCGATGTATAGATCTTTATACGAGAATCTCAGCCTCCCATAAGTATGTTCCCAATCCTCCACCACATCTGCGAACTTAGCATTTCTAATTTGTCTTACGACGAATAAGATGACAATGATATTCATTAATATAACAACTGGGATAATTATTGGCAACTCAACTCCAAAGAGTTTTGTTTTTCTATGAGTCGGCACTCTAGCTATCCGAGGAAACTCAGGAAGTTGAGAAAGATCGAAGGGTGGGACTATTCCATTAATCTTAAAACTCCATCCCAATATGTAATGAGATGTTATTGGGGACTTGGACTCTGATGAGAATCCAATGTACATCGAATCTAAAATAATGTTCGAAAGATCACGGTCGTAAGACAGTAGAGGGGTAAGGGGTTTAAGCACCGTAATTGGAATATCAGGTTTATTCGCCAAAACTGGAGCAAATGTTAAGTCAAGTTTCTTCTTAACCCCATCATATTCTATCCAAACTTGAATAGGATCTCCATCTAGGAGGCTAAGGTTGCGATAGATACCAATGATGTCGTTGATGTGGATTCCTACATGTACTCCCTCTATGTCATCAAAATCTGTATTAGAACTGGTACCTAGTTCTACAGCTACGACATGGTTTGCAGGTTGTCCATTGTTTGTTGAATTAAACAACCCTAGATCTGTGCTTGCTCTTGTTCCTGGAAACCTTGGTTGAGGTGCAATAACAAAAGCAAACCCTTGACCAGGTACACCTGGAGATTCTGGTGTTACAGAGAAGATGAATGAAGTAGAGAAGGAAAAAGCACTACCACCAGTACTAGTATTATTACCTTTAAATGATGATACTGTTGAAGATGAATTTTGTATAGTGTTCTTGAATCGAAGTGGACGAGAATAAAAGGCATGACCTATTGGATAGGTATAGTTTTTTGTTAACCTCAATAAGCCATTGGATGTGATGTTCGATATGGTATCATCAAAATTAAAGTTAGCAGCTGCATCTTTGAAGCCATGGTAGATGAAGCCATCACCAGAATCAGTAAGATTTTCTTTTGCTTCTGATAAAGACGATAAACCATTAATCGATAACACCAACCCCAGCAGCATAACAAGCTTGTTAATCAATGGCATGGGTAATTCGGATTGCATTTTTTTTAGTTATCGGAATTGTGCAAGTATAAACTGTTCTGGCTATACAGCACTGAATCTAGATTAACCAAGAGTTTATAAGAGTAGATAAAAAAATGTACATAAAGATGGAGAAGACTACTTGGAAGAAGAAGATGATGATTAGGAATAGAATGAGATGAAATGAATTGAGAAGAAACAATATTTGCAAACGTGAAACGTGCACTACAATCTTTTCACGAAGACACGGGTATATAAATAAATCTAATTAATTGTTTTGGAATGATAGGGATAAATAAAGTAGATATAAAATATATATATAAAAACAAAAAAATATATTTTAAGAAAATATTTATTTTTCGTCGACAAAGGGAGTATATAATTCCAAATTAGCAGCTCTTTACTTATGATAAAAGTCTCGCACAAATATGTCTAGTCTTGATGTGGTACATCATACGTTATCTTGACTCTTCACTGCTTTCTTTTCAAGTCTTGAAATGTATTAGTAAGAAAATAAGGGAGAAAAAGAAAACAATAGTGTTGTGCTGAATTTTCTTAATTCCCCTTCTCGTACCAAAGAAATCAAGAAATCTGTCTAGCTCTGATTTAAGTTAGTGAACTAGATGTTGCCTCGTAGGCTGGTACTGACCCTTTCATTTCTAATTTTGTCAATAAAAAAATAAAAATATCATAGCATTATTATGATAAGCTTTGGCTACATAGAACTTAACCGATCCGGTATGATTCTTAAAATTTCTTTAATCTTTTTTGTAAATTCACTCATTTAAAAGAAAACAATAATTTTATTTGTCCCACCAGTTAATCCCACCACCACTGATCGAATTTATGTTTGTTGAACTTACTGTGGACACTGAGAATTGTCCGCTATATATCAATCATGGTCCATGATGGATTAGTAAATAATCTTATTAATTTAGAAAAAAGGAAAAAAAATTTACTATCCAAAATCCTTATGTTATAGTTTTAGAGGATATATAAAATAAAAAATGGTTAAAAATAAACATAAAAAAGATGAGAAAGAGGTGAATGAAAAAGACTTGATATCTTTTCATACCTCTTATTTCAATTCAAAGACAAAATCTATCAAATGAATTTTCATGCTCCGTATTTTTGAAAACAATAGTTAAAGAAAAATCAACAATACACTGTTTCAATCCTTTCTTCAAGGCAAAAAACTAAGAAAAATCAGCAAATGTAATTGTTGTAATCCTTCACTGCAAAAACAATGTACGGAGTATCAAAACTCGGGTGTTGCTTTTGATACCCATCCAAAATCACAACACAAATGATAGACTAGATATATATACCATCTAAATGATGGGTCTATAAAAGAAGAACTTATTTTTGAATTCTTGAAATATTTTTATTTAGAAAATACTCTTTGCTTTTCGATTTAGATGATAATTTAATTTTTTTTTTGATGTTTTATATTATTTAATAGTTTTCATATTTTTCTATAAAACTACTAATAATACCTAACGTCTTGTCTTGGAACTATAACTTTATTTATAAATACACTATTATCAATTAATGTTTAAAGATTTTTCCAAGGGCATAAGTAATTTTTTTTTATATCTCTCTGATTTTTTATTCTGTGTAAAAACTCTCAGACTATCATTTAAACTGAAACGGAAAGAATATATTATTACCCATAAATTTTATGAAATTATACATTTGTATGTATGCAATCCAAAACTAACAATTCTGGAGTTGTTACATAGGTTATAATATATATACATTCCAACCAATGTGTGAACGATAGATCAGGCATCCTATCGACCTTTAACGCATGAAAACTGACATTGTTACTTGAGGAACTCGGATGATCTGATGATGCTGGGATAGTATATGGAGGTTCTTTAGGAGCTGGACGATCAGCTTCACTCATAAGCATGAAATCCACTTCAGCCATGGTTGGCCTATCTACTGCTCTATTCTGAACACATAACAAGCCAATATGTATGCATTTTATCACTTCTAATTGAGAATACAAATCACCCAAACCCTCATCGACAACCTTTGACCATTTGCCTTCATTCCAAAGTCTCCAAATCTGAAACACAAATTTCAAATTACATAAGCTAGTAACACATTAATCCACTGAAGAGTTGATGGATACAGTATAAAATACTTACATGAAGCAGAAGGTTTAGAGGTTCTTCAAGATTGTAAAAGCTGTTATTTCTCTCACCACTTACAATTTCTAGTATCAGCACTCCGAAACTAAACACATCTGACTTTTCCGAAAATGTGCCTCTCATTATATACTCGGGAGACATGTAACCACTGCATTTTATTGTTATTAGAGAGTTAGTCAGTAAAACAGTTAATGAAACCTCACATGTGTGAGTTAGTTATCCAGGTAGGATTACATGTGTGTTATGAGCTGTATGTGACGGCCTGTGCAATGTACTCAATCTTGCCTATATATGGCAATGTATTCTTCCTGTAATGATAAGAAACAATAATACTTTCATTCATTTCTTCACATTTCTACAATTGTGAAGACATGTTAGGCAATAGACAGATCCTGATCATGTCTCAATGCAACATTTACTCAATCAATCTCTTCTGGTGTTCTTGGTTTGTCAACATCAAAAGAATATTGGGATTATCTCAAATCTGAGTTTAACCTTCAATTCTTTGCAAGAAAATCGATGCTAAGAGGACAAATACAAGCAATAAAGCAAGGTAATCTCTCAGTTCTTGATTACTTAAGTCAGATTAAAGAAATAACTGACAATCTTGCTGCTATAAATGAAAAGATTACAGATGATGATATTGTAATGTACACATTAAATGGACTTAATAGGTGTTTTGATCAGTTTGTTGTATCATCTCACAATCGAGAAAAACAATATATATTCAGTGAGTTAAGATCCAGGTTAGTTCATCATGAGCAATGGCTTAAAAATCAAGAACAAGATTCTTCTGTTCTTCTTGACTCAACCAATACTGCTTTCTATTCAAAGAAAATTCAACACTACAAATCTCCTCAACCATCATCAAGAACTTATACAGATTTTTCTGCTGTGGAGTGTCAAATTTGCAAGAGACTTGGTCACACTGCTAACAGATGCCATTGGCGTTACACTCCACCAACACCTCAGTCAAAATCAAACCCTGCAATCTTAAAAACAAAACCTCATCAAGCTTTCTACACATGTTCTGGAGTGAAACAAAGTACAACTGTCTCTGTAGTAAATGACCAATGGATTCCTGATTCAGGTGCAACTGCACACATAACCAGTAATCCTGCATTGCTACATGACTGCAAAACTTATTCAGGGAATAATAAAGTAATGATAGGTGATGGCAAGTTTCTTGCAATCTCAGGAATTGGTGAAGCAATTTTGGTTCTGGAGAATTCATAGTTTTTGCTTAAAGATGTTTTGCTGGTTACTCTACTTACACAAAATCTCATTTGTGTATCCAAATTCTATGAGGATAATAATGTCTCTTTTAATATGCTTCCTTGGGGATACAATATCAAAGACTTATCAACTAATGAAGTGGTAGCAGAAGGAGCACAACAATCTATATCCAATTCAGGTGGCACCTTCTATCACAAAAGCATTTACTCCAATCATTGCTTCTTCTTCAATCTGGCATAAGAGGTTAGGACATCCATCATATAATATTCTAAAGAAATTAACAACTACCCCATCTATACAAATATCAGATAAAAACTTGGATTTTTAATGTCATGAATGTCAACTTGGTAAGCACACAAAGTTACCTTTCAAATCTTCAAGCAGAATATCAGATTTTCCTTTACAACTAGTGCATTGTGACATTTGGGGTCCTGCACCAGTCACATCCCAGGAAGGTCATAGGTATTTCCTGTTAATTGTTGATGACTTCAGTAGATATCATTGGATATACCCTCTTTCTACAAGAGATGAGTCTTTGAAATGCTTCAAACACTTCAAAGCACACAATGAAAAATTGCTGTCTATATCAATAGTTGAATTTCAGTGTGATGGTGCCTTTGAGCTGGTCAAGGGTCCTTTTAGAAATTATCTGGAGCAATGTGGAATAACTTTGAGGATTTCTTGTCCAAAAACACCACAACAAAATGGGGTTGCAGAAAGGAAGATTAGGCATATCACAGAAGTGGGTAATACAATTTCTTTTCAAGCTTCTCTGCCAAAATCATTTTGGTTTGATAGCTATCTTACTGCCACATTTATCATCAACAGACTTCCTTCAAAGGTATTAAAGTTCAAAATACCTTTTGTTCTTTTATACAATGAGGTACCAGATTTTAGCCTTTTAAAAGTTTTTGGATGTTCCTGTTATCCAAATATGTCTTCTTTTAGGAAAGACAAACTGTCTCCAAAATCAGTTCAATGCACTTTTCTTGGTTACAGTCCATTCTATAGAGGATACAAATGCTATGATAATGTCTCTAAGAAATTTTTTGTTTCAAGACATGTTACTTTTGATGAGGATACTTTTCCTTTTGAGAGATCCATAATTCAACAGGTTCCAAATACAGAAACTGTACAACTACAAATTGGTCACTGTGGAAATTTCACTAGTCCTAATGTTCCTACATCATCCTTGGATAATGTCACTAGTGAACATGTCTCTACTGAGGAAGCTACTGCAATACCAATTTCTCCAGTTGAGCCAGTGGTTGCAAGAATTCAAACCAGGTCCAGAACTGGTGTGTCTAAACACAAGGCTCTACCACCAGACTTTGTGGCTCACTATACAAGCAGTCATACATTTCCAACTGCTTTCTTGTCACTTTTACAAGTGCCTAGTGAGCCAACATCCTACAAGTCTGCATCTAAAGATAAAGAATGGGTAACTTCTATGGACAAAGAATATGCTGCATTGGAGGAAAATAAGACCTGGACATTGGTACCATATATTGAAGGAATGAATGTTTTAGGCTGCAAATGGGTCTACAAGGTTAAATTGAAATCTGATGGGTCTGTAGAAAAGTACAAGTCTAGATTGGTGGCTAAGGGTTATCTACAACAAGATGGAGTAGACTATACAGAGACTTTTAGTCTTGTAGTTAAAACTACAACAATAAGATGTGTTCTGACAATTGCATTGAGCAAAAAATGAATTCTGTAACAACTTGATGTCTCAAATGCTTTCTTACATGGATTCTTAAATGAGAATGTATATATGGAGAAGCCACCTGGGTATGTTTCTGCAACTCATCCTACTCATGTCTGTCATCTAAGAAAATCACTATATGGCTTAAAACAGGCTCCTAGAGCATGGTTTACAAGATTCAGTGATTTCCTTTTAGAAAAAGGTTTTATCATGTCCTCTTGTGATCACTCCTTATTCATTTTTCATACTTCTTCTGAGATAATGTTTCTACTACTCTACATTGATGACATTATTCTTACTGGATCATCAAGTACTTCAGTTCATAATTTCATACAAATTTTGGGAAATGAATTTTGTATGAAGGACCTAGGACCATTGCACTATTTTTTGGGCATTGAGTGCACAATGTATAAGAATTCAAGAACTCTTCTACTTACTCAGCAGAAGTATACACTTGAGATGCTAAAGAAGTCTGACATGATAGACTGTAAACTTAGTACTACACCTGTTGCTGCTGGACCAAGACTCTCAGTTTATTGTGGAATTGCACTGGTTTCTCCAACAAATTACAGGAGCTTAGTAGGAGGGCTACAATATCTCACAATGACTAGGCCTGATATCACTTATGCAGTGAACTATGTTTCCCAGTTCATGCATTGTCCTACAGATCAACATTTTCAATTAGTCAAAAGAATTCTGAGGTACTTAAAAGGGACAATGGGGTCTGGTATAACTATTGCAGAAGGTGACTTGGAGTGTATCTCAGCCTATTCTGATTCATACTGGGCAGGTTTCCCAGATACAAGAAGATCCACAAGTGGATATGCCATTTTTCTGGGATCCTCTTTGGTTTCTTGGTCTTCCAAGAAGCAGCCAACAATCTCTAGAAGCTCAGCAGAGGAAGAATACAAATCATTGGCAGTCACTTCTAGTGAGCTGTTATGGATATCTTACCTCATGAGAGAACTACATTTACCTATCACTAAACAAATGATGCTCTATTGTGACAACCAGAGTGCAGCAAACTTGGCATTCAACCCAGTTTTTCATGCAAGAACAAAGCACATAGATGTAGATTATCATTTTGTCTGAGAGTTAGTTTCTCAATCTTTTATCAGCATTGATTATGTTCCATCAAATCAACAGCTTGTGCAATGTACTCAATCTTGCCTATATATGGCAATGTATTCTTCCTGTAATGATAAGAAACAATAATACTTTCATTCATTTATTCACATTTCTACAATTGTGAAGACATGTTAGGCAATAGACAGGTAAATCATAGGAGTCCATGAAATTTATAGGATGATTAAGGAAACATGGAGGTAGCTCACAATGTACCAACGACCCGGTTAGTATTAGCTATAATTTGGTCACCACCAAATATTCGTGCCATTCCAAAGTCTGAAATTTTTGGGGTCATGTTTTCATCCAATACAATGTTACTGACTTTGAGATCTCTATGAATAACTCTTAAACGAGAATCACGGTGAAGGTAAAGAAGGCCCCGAGCAATCCCTCCAGTAATATCGAAGCGTTTATCCAATCTAGCGGCGTTTTCTTCCTTGTATCTGTCGTCAGTATAGACATACTTGGATTAGCCTTGTTGAGAAATTCGTGATATATGTATGAAAGATATTTAAGAATGTTGCACATGTAAAGCTTCAAGAAAACCGATAACAAAGTATAAAAAAAACAAACCAAATAAAGATGCATCCATGCTTCCCTTGGGCATATACTCATAAATTAACATGTTTTCTTGTCCTTCAACGCAACAACCCAACAGTTTCACAAGGTTACGGTGTTGCAGTTTGGAGATCAATACAACCTCGTTCTTGAATTCTTCAACACCCTGTGCTGAGTTTGCGGACAGTCTTTTCACTGCTATTTCTTGTCCGTTTTGTAGTTTACCCTGAAAACCATGCTCAATATAATGATTTTAGTTATTAGGAATTTGCAATAAGTTGATCACTATTGTTATAATAATCAAGCACATGCAAACTTACCTTATAAACTGGCCCAAAACCTCCTTCTCCCAACTTATTACTCAAGCAGAAGTTCTTTGTAGCATTGGCTAAGCAAGCAAGGTTAAACATTTGCAATTCTTGTGTTTCTCCTTTTGCGTAACCATCATCAAACATGGTTGCATTTGGAGTGCGTTGTAGGTAGCCTTGGATCTCAACGAACCTGTCAGCACCCGTTGAAGTCCTTTCAATTTTCCTGAGTATATCATGAACAAAGAATGAAAGTGAAGAGATTCATAAATACAACATTAACAGTGTTGTCTTAATATGATGAGTGAAAACGAAGGAAACGTTATATATGTTTACCTCTTTCATTAGCCTTATTCCTCTTGAACAGATAAATGTATCCTAAGACGCCCATTATGGTTGCCACCAAAGTGAAAACAGGTATCACGATCTTCCGAACTATCGCCTTTCTCTTTCTGACTGAAAATTTTAAGAAGACGTCATAAGCACATAATGTTTCATTCTAGGCTAAAACATCATAATATTTTGAGGAGCTAGGTCGGTATGACCTCACATGTTACTTACCTTGAGCAGTAGAGACGGGTACAGTGCTAGGAATATCAGTAGCTGCAAGTTTGAGATTGAAAATTGTTGGTCCGCCAGATGGTGTAAATTGATTGAAATTTATAGTATCTTCACTCCAATATAGACATCCATTGTTGATGAAAGAGTATGCAATGCAAGGACATGTAGCCTCGCAAGCTGATTTGCATTTTTCAGCGCTATGGATTTCTGGAAACAGCTTGGATTTATCGGGCAATTTAGAGATTGGGATTGGTGAAAAACCATTTATTTTCCCACATTGCAAAGGCGTTTTCCTAACACACCCGCCAGTAAAATCCTGGAGACTCCAATCTGAAGGAGATCGTGGGACGAAACCCCGCAAACACTCGCACTTCTGATAAGTATCCTGCTGGTTACAGTTGCCAAAAGATCCACAAATGCCAGGAACATCACAAAATTTGGGTTCAGACCAAAACAAATTCCACTTTTGCGTTTGTGCTGACCATGTAAGTTACTGGATTCGGCCAGTAAAATCGATAACCAATCTAGTAATAATAGAATTGCTATAAAGTGAGTAAGTAAAATAACTATCATTTACATTTGAAATATAACTGTAATTGTAAATGAAATTTAATCTAATCTCAGGAACTAAAAGAAAAGTTTTTGATTCTTCATTCCATTCTCCACTACTCCAAATTTGTTCGGAGTTGTTCCGATATACAAAATACTGATTTGTTCCATATGGTCCTGATTGTAGGTTGTAAAATCCGGTGGCTGGATTTTCTCGACTTGTCCATGAAATAAGTTTCTGACTTTGGTTTGTTATTCTATTGAACCCAAGTCTTCCACCAGGTAACCAAGTATCAGTTGGATGATCAAAACTTCGCCGATACACAACATTTGGATTAGGCCCATCTCTTAAAACAAGATTTCCATCATCACCAAGAACAACTACTTGAGTTGTATTCAGAGTATTTGAAGCTAAATTAGTAGACCAAATTGGTGTTATCACTACAAGAAAAACGGGTTTAAGCGTCTAAAATCTTAGCAAGAGCTCGGAAATTTAGTCGCTTAAATATTTTAAGCGTCTAAAATTGCAACTGACAAAAAATTTTACGGCAATAAACATGTGTCCACTATTATTTAGCAACAAAAAAAATACACTTAATCGCTAGATCCTTTGTTCAATTAATTTATAGCAACTAAAATAATGAACATGTAGTTATTCACTTTGAAGCACCGACTCGTAGCAACAACAAAATAAATTGGTTGCTCAAACCTCTCTCAGCAACTAAGTTCGAGCCGCAACCAAATATGTTTAATTGCTAGATCTGTTTTTCAAGTAACTTATAGCAGCTAAAAGTTGATCAGGTAGCTATTCACTTTGAGGCACCGAATCGTAGCAACAACAAAATAAATTGGTTGCTCAAACCTCTCTCAACAACTAAGTTTGAGTCACAACCAAATATGTTTAATTGCTAGATCTGTTTTTCAAGTAACTTATAGCAGCTAAAAAGTTGATCATGTAGCTATTCACTTTGAGGCACCGACTCGTAGCAACAACAAAATGAATTGGTTTCTCAAACCTCTCTCGGTAACTAAGTTTGAGCCACGACCAAATATGTTCAATTGCTAGATCCGTTTTTCAAGTAACTTGTAACATCTAAAAAAGTGATCATGTAGCTATTCACTTTGAGGCACAGACTCGTAGCAACAGAAAATGAATTGGTTGCTCAAACCTCTCTCAGCAACTAAGTTTAAGCCACCACCACATATTAAAAAATGAATTACTTGGTAAAATCTCTCTCAGCAACCAAGTTTAAGCCGCTACGATCATTTCAAAAAAAAAAACAACAGTTTTTAAAGTACATTTGAGAACTTAATTAATACTCCCTCTGTTTCTAGAAAAGTGTTACTATCACTTTTTTATTTTAGCCTAAAAATAGGCCAAATTGAAAAAGTGATAGTAACACTTTTCTAGAAACAGAGGGAGTATTTATCTAACAATCTTATTAGGATTTGTTTAATAGAAACATGAAAACTTGTTCAAATCATTGTTTTCATTCACTATGAGCAAATGTTTGGATGCACAAATTGAAAAAGAAAATATACATGAGTCGACTAAATTGACTATAATTCGGATAACTTTTTTTTTTGTTTCAGTGTGTTTATCAGTTCTATATATTTTATCTTTTAATATAATTTCGATCATCGTACTCAATGAAGCTTGTAATTTCCAAAGCGGTTTAGGACCAAGGACTATTTTAACTTCTGTTTTCGGGTAAATGCTTTAGTTTCGTTGAATTAGTTTGAAGGTTTGAGCTAGGTCTCCAAGTCCAGCATAGCCAAGATACACCAGATTGCTCAACTATACAGTCTCAAAGTCAGAAGTGTTTAACTGCGTAATCTGATGCCTTAGATCGACTTGGCCATATTACATTATAGAATTCGTCACTGATTAGTAATATCATATTCCTGGTGATCAGATCAATGTGCACAAGTGGTAATTGTACGAGCAATTCACAACAGTAATAATAGAATGTAAGAAATAGAACCCTTAAGTTTTATTATATGTCTATTCTCAAGTGATGAAATTAAGGCTTATGCACTCCCCCATGTATACACATTTATCTCGTTCGCAACCAATTGGAAGGCATTGTAGAACACTAGATCCCTACCAAAACTATATTCTGCTATACATTAAACAACCTTTTTAACCCAATCTTAAATCTTCATGACTAACTTTGAAAAATGTCCGCCATCCCTTTATTGTAAATGATTGCTCCCAATGGCTTCAAGATGCAGAATCCGTCGCTCGTCTTCTTTGTATCGCCAATTCATTAATCGGGTTGAGACTCCATTAGCATCATCCCTTAATCTGCAAAATATAGCCATCTCATTTGAGCTTTCCTCTTGCCATGGTAGACACATTCGAATCTGGATTAACACAGTCTTGAACATTGTACTTCAGTTACATATAAGGATTTAGGGAAAAAACATTTCATAGTACTAACATATGAGAATATCACAAATTAGACTCTAATTTTATATGATACCTTGAGATTGATGTTGCTGAGGAGCTAGACCTAGTAAAGAGCCTGATTGTTTCCACTGCACTTTTTAACATTAAGCTAAAGCAGTCTTAGGGAAACTCTCCTTTGGTGGGTTACTGACGCAAATTAATGACTACATATCCATGATGATCAATAAAAGCAACCACATCAATAACAAAAGAGATTGTAGCTAGCTGATCGATCATCTAGATATCACTATCATTTAATTATTATTGTTACCTGCCAATGGAGATAGTTGCAACCTATGCAACCAAAGAGAAAAACGAGTATACTAACCTAGTTAGATCCATGACAAAGGGTGGAAAAGAGGTCCCTGAAGCAGGACCTGACCTGAGCAAATGTCATAACAAGACAGTTAAAAGAAATGGAAATCCTAACATAAGGATAGAGTCAAGCTCTTAAATCTAATGTATAATACTGTAGGCTTGGATTTGATCTTGGCTAGAGCACCAACTACATCTATAAATATAACAAATTCACTCAGAAATTGAAAGTCAAAGAAAAAGATATATGCAGAAATGGGTGCTCAAAAGTAAAATTGAAATTCAGCTCTAGCCAACACCCCATAGAGATGGTAGCGTCTTTTCACTACCATGTAGCTTCATTGAGATTGCATAAATTTAAGAATCTAATTCCTAAAACAATTTATAGCATAACTAGATACGAGATTGGTTGAGGCTGGTAAACATTCAGAAACTCAACCGAAGAAACAAAAAAGACCTAAATTTCTTACATTGTTTAGAAGTTTGTTGACTAGTTGTGGAAGTCAGAGAGTTCCAGCATTAACAAATCCCATCTTCTCCTATTTAATCAGATCCATAAAATCAATCAGATCGACTGCAAAGTGAGATACATATCAACCCTTGTCTGAATATCAGCAGTTGCACTGTCCTCCCTGTTTTTATATATCCATTGTAGTGCCAGCACCCCATTCACCCCTGAAAAGTAAGTCAACCCTTCAAAAATTAGTGTTTTGGAGGGAAAATTACACCAACCAACAATAGCTAAAACACATTGCATAAAAAGAAAGGAAAGGCAGAGGAAGTGAGCTGCAGACTACAACATGTGTGCAAAAACTTAAGAGTCGCAACATTAACTCTAAAATACGAGACATCAAGCTCTGCATCCCAATTCCTTTCAATTGGGATGATCATATTTTTTTTATTAGGTACAGCTTAACTTTATACAAGAAATTAAGCTACATCTTAATTCCTTTTAATTGAACATATGTTGGGGTTCAACCCAATTCATCAAATCATAACTTATAAACAAATGACAAACTAAGAACCCTAATTAAAAAAAAAAAAAAAAAAATATTTGATTGGGATTGAATAAAACTCAATAAATCTAAGTGAAATCGAGTGAAATTGATGAAAATTGATATAATTTGAGTAAGATCGAACAAAATTGAGTGTATTCAAGTCGGTTCGATAAAAAATTGAGTGAATTTTAGTGAGATTGATGAAATCATAGTTTGATATCGTTAGATTTGTTAGATCGATAAAAAAATGAATAAGTTTGATT
>JAJJMC010009201.1:380747-437226 GCA_023531435.1 Papaver californicum
CGTTAGATTTGTTAGATCGATAAAAAAATGAATAAGTTTGATTGAGATTGAATAAAATTCAATAAATCTAAGTGAAATCGAGTGAAATTGATGAAAATTGATATAATTTGAGTAAGATCGATCAAAATTGAGTGTATTATACTCCTCTAGTGTATTCAAGTGAGATTGATGAAAAATTAAGTTGAACCCTAAATGTACATGTATTTTTCATATTGTGCTTGATGACCTAGTCGATTGAGTATGAGTTTTCAAGGATACCCTAAATATACCAGTTGTTCATATTATTCTTAATGACCTAGTCGATTGAGTGAGAATCTTTTCTGGAACCCTAAATGGACTATTGTTTCATACTTTTCTCAATGACCTAGTCGATCGAGTCAAATTCTTAATCGAAACCCTAAATGTATTTATGTTAGTCATATTCAACTTAATGACCTCGTACATTGATCTAAGTTTATATTCCTCAGCCTTTTTAGTTAATATCATTGTATGTAATTTAGGACCGACCTAAGTTTATATTCCTCAACTCTTATCCAAATAAGTTAGGGTTTTTCTTTTGGTATCCTAAATTTTTTCCTGCTTTAGTTTCATAATTTAGGACCGACCCCTGAGTCGGAATCTTCATCGGTGCTCTAAACTTATCGATGTTCGCCTTATTATCCGTAGTAACCTCTTCCTCTGAGTTAGAATCTTCACCAGTACCCTCAACCCATTGTTGTTCGGCATATTATCCTTCATAACCTCTTTCCCTAAGTCGGAATCATCATCAGTGCCCTGAACCCATTATTCATCGTATTATATTCCTTTAGTGTTTCTTCCCTTGAGTCGGAATCTTCATCGGTGCCCTAAACAAGCAAAATGGGATGTCTCATATGTGCAAAAACTTAAGAGTGGCAACATTAACCTTAAACTCTTCATCGTCATGCTCTGCGTCTCAATTCCTTTCAATTGGGATGATCATATACTTAATATCAAATAAGAAAATAATATTTTTGTTATTAGGTAAAGCTTAACTTAATTTATACAAGAAATTAAGCAACATCCCAATTCCTTTCCCAATTTATTAAATCATAACACTAAAAAAAATGACAAACTAAGAACCCTAATTATAAAAAAACCCAAATATTTTGGATGAATCCTAATTTCCAAAATCCGTTACGTTTTGCTTTCGACATCCGAAATCCGTTATCCACCTTATAACTAACACACAATGGAAACTAACATACTTTGGTAACTAACACATAATCCGTATGAGCATCCAACTTCTAATCTGGACCATCAAAATCTTTCCATGATCCGTATGAGGTGGCTTATCCACCGTTAACATTTTCGATTTCAAAACCCTAAGAAAAAATTTCTCTTCATTTTCGTCATTTTCTTTTCTCTCTCTTTGTCTCTCTAATTTGAGCCGCGGAGAAAAACTAGCTAGGGTTCCATCGACTGCACCATCACCACCATCACCGCCGAATCTGGATTTTCAACACCATCATGACGATTACAAACTTAGTAAGGTCTTTCAAAACCCTAGCCAGTGATTGCTTTTCCCTATTATAGTTCACAGTTAAATCTTCGAAACCCTTTTCTATAGATCAATTTTATTCTTCCATTCTTGTTGTTGAACACATCAGGTGATGTTAGGTGTTGCAATTTTTGTTTAATAATTTGTTTTAAGTTAGGATTTTTTTTTACTTGTTGTTGTTGTAGCATTAGAGCATTAGCATTAGCAGAAGACCTTCGGATTTCTCAAAGATCTACGGGTAAAACATTCTCCATCACTTTATCTGATTTGATTCAATTTATTTTTTTTAGGTCAAATATTTTTATGGGTTTTCTCTATTTTTTGTGGATATGAGGTTATGTTTAGCTGCTAATTACGTCCAAGGTGGTTGATGTTATAAATGAGATTTTCACTAAGCTTTTTTGGATAGGTTACAAGTTCAAGCTAGATTGTTTTCTCAACCAATATTAAGGTTGATTGCTGCTCCTTCCCAGTGACCTCTAAAAAGATTTCTTTTAGTAAGATTTCTTTTGGGTTCATATCAGAATCGTTGATTCATGGTGATTAGCTGTAATATTTGGTTGATATATGCTGTCGACTAAAAAGGGGCAGTTGTAGTTACTGTTGGTAATAGGGCAGTTGTAGTTATTAGTTAAGGATTGCATATTCTCTTTGTTCGTCTGGATGACGTAGTTCACCTTTTGTAAGGATTTTTAGGCTCCCAAGCGGGCTTCTCTTCTTTAACAAGGTGGACTCACTTTGGTCCATCTCTATGGATGCCATATCTAGAGAAAACCTCTGTTGGGATGCATAATCTATGTGTTCATGTTTTTCAATTCAAATTATGTTATTGTAGGAGTAACAAGCCTCTTAGCAGAGTTAATTTAGGCCTTGCCACTAACGTCATTTAAGTTTTGTTGTCAGACTTGTTTAACATGCTACACTCATTTTGCAGTTAAAAGACGAAGAGGAAGTTGTTGCTGTTATTGCCCATGAACTGGGTCACTGGAAACTTAATCATACTACATATTCATTTTTTGCTGACCAGGTATGCTTTGTTTATATCTCAAGCTTAAAAAGCATTGACCAATTTTACTTTCCATGCATAACAATGGTGTGTTGGAGAAGTGTTATAATTCTACGTTAACTTTGAATACCTTTACAATTATAATTCGTTTTTCCCAAAATGGGTGTTTTGGCATGCACTAAAGTAGTCATATTTTGTTTTTCTTCTGAGTTCAATTGGGATCACATTTTTACAAACTACAACTGCCACAGTACTCCAGTAGCCTAGTTTTTTTGTCAATTGATGTTTGCCAAAACGATGTTAAGATAGGTATCATTTCTGTTACAAACGTTCTGAATCATGCAAATGGTGCTCTAGCTTGCCAATCTTTATCCATGTGTACAGTTTACGTACTTCAACTTGCCTGTATATATGATGCAGATTAGCATGATACTACAAATTGGATACACTCTTGTGAAGAACTCTAAGGACTTGTTTCAGAGCTTTGGGTTTGACACAAAGCCAGTACTTGTTGGGCTCATCCTCTTTTTCGGACATTGCCGTAGTTAAAATCAATTCTAAAACTCTTTTACCAGCGGCAAAGCTGGGTTCATCAATTAAGATGCGTACATGGGATTGGGTGGTAGCAATTGGATTGTTGTGAATGCACACATTTTACAAAATACTGTTACAGCTGGTATTGTCAGGTAAAAAAATTTCTATAAAAGTGATTAGGAAAATTTCATTATGAACATTTGTTTCTCCTATATATTTCTACATGCCTCTTGCTGGTTTCCACTTGGTATCTAGCGAAGCTGGTATACAAAAAGTTATAGAATTTCTATCTGCAACCTCTTAATTAGTATGTCATCTTTTTCATTTGCAGGTATGGAAGCGATCCAGCTCTATTGGGGATTGAAGTTCCAAATGAATCACATTCGCTCTATTGGGGATTGAGCTTTTGAATGAAGCACATTCTCCTGAAGTTCCTTTGGATACGTTACTGAAGTACTACAAAGACGGATATGACATTGTACGGAAATATACAAGTTCAGGTATTGATACAAGTTCAGGTACCTTTTTATGTATCAGTTTATTTTTGCTTTTTATGTTTTTTTTCCTTCTTCTTCCTTGCAGCATATGCATCAACTGGGACCTTTATTTTGTTGATATGCACTGTGTCAATTAGGTACTTCCATAGTTCTGATTGGGATTTGTGACCTATCAGTCCAATCCTACTTAGATCGTTCATGAATGTCCCAAACAAGTTAACCAAGAATGTGATCTTGGAAACACAGAAGAAATTAAGATCAATATGTCAAACACAACTTGTCAGGTCATCAGATGCAAAGGTAAACTCTATTTTAATCTGGTTACTCTGTTTTTCATGATTTGAGCTGATTTTTAGCAAAATGTAATTGCTCTTTAATTACTTGATGATGAATAGAGTATGAATGTTGGGTTGTGGTTTTGTAGTTTTGTTTCATGGGAAGCAGGGAAGCAGGGAAACCACTAGTGATCGAAGAAGTTGAAGTTGCACCACCGCAGGATATGGAAGTTCGTATCAAGATTCTATTCACTTCACTCTGTCACACTGATGTCTACTTATGGGAAGCCAAGGTACCATTTTTAACACACTAATTTACTTTGAATTAATTAGCTTTTACTGTAATTGATGCTGAAAGATTGGTTCTTTTTTGCAAAATTGCAGGGACAGACACCCGTATTTCCTCAAATTTTCGGTCATGGAGGGTATGTAAAATCTAAAATTTTATAATTTTTCTAGAAAACATTGGGAGTTTATGGTTTGTAATTCTGATTGAGTTTGAATTGTGGTGTTGTGGGTGTTTTAGTATTGGTGGTTTTTTACTTACCTAAACTTGTTGTGCAGGGAGTTCAGCATGAAATGCATACTTGACCCTCACTCACAGTTCTAGTCATGATGGTTCTAAGGATGAAGCACATACCTTCACTCACAGTGCTAGTCATGATGGTTCTAAGGATGAAGCACATTCTCCTGAAGTTCCTATGGATACGTTACTGAAATACTACAAAAACGATATGACATTATGCGGAAATATACATCCAAAGCTTACGTAATTTTGAGTCAATGATAGTAATTTGGAGAATAAATGATTGTAATTTTTTTAACCAAATGATTTTGTAAATTGAATTCATTAATAATAAAGTTAAATCAATTATGATTTTAATTTGGTTCATAATTGTTTTTAGTATTAATTTTGTTATTTATTTTTAATTATATAATCTTAATTAGTGATAATGTATAATATTAATTGTTAATTATAATCATAATTTGGGATTATCTAATCACAATTTGTTTTTAACGAGCAAAGAAATTCGGTAGTTTAAAAATTTAAGCAATCAACTTAGGTCGATTAAAATCAGAATTTCAAATAATTTGGTCGTTTAAACTTTTAATCAATCAACTTGAGTAAAAACTTCGATAACTTAAAATCTTAAGCAATCAACTTCAGACCAATCAAAATCAGAATTTTAAATAATTTGGTTGCTTAAACCTTTAATCAATCAACTTGAGTAAAAACTTTGCTACCTCAAAAGCTTGAGCAACCAACTTCAGACCAATCAAAATCAGAAATCGCTTAAAACCTTAACCAAGCAAAATTAGGTCGAGTTGCTCCATGTATCTATCAACTAAGTATTTTAATTGCTTTAGAATGATTGGTATGTCTGAAGCGATTGGTAGTTTACTTGCTACATTGGTTGGTCTTCATATTAAGCGATCACAGTTTTACTTGCTCCAAGTTAGTTGGTCTAAATGTTAGGCAATGAGAAAAGTACTCGCTTTAGGTAAGTTGGTTTATTACTAGAGCGATTGCATGGTCGCTCAAGGCTTTGACATACATGGCTTTGGGCAACCAACGGAGCGAGTGCCACTTTTAGTCGCTAACGGTTATAGCGACTTAAAAGGGGCTTTAAGCGACTTAAAACGACGTGTCGCTTAAACCCATTTTTTTTGTAGTGTATATTTTCTTTAATGAGTAACACTAAGTTTCCATCTAAAAATGTGAACTTTGAAGAAGATGGATCAAAAATAGGTTCATCTCTGTTCCCCACCCAAACGACAGTTTGAACTGACACTTTTTTGTACCAAATACCTATATAGTAATTCTGAGAGTGTGTACCTGGTTTGAAGAAACCCAATTCAAAATTATCACCCCTTGATATAATTGTTTGATCTCCTGTCATAGAATCACCAGAAGAGATTGTATCCACTGCCGCAATTGTATAGTGGGGTTTACTGCACTAAAACAGAAAGATGAAAAAGCCATGAATTGTTTCTTATCGTATCCATCTTTACAGAAACAGTAATCAGGCAAAGGCAAAGTGGCAAACACAGAATAATAAAAATGATGATATAAAGCAATTAGAATAAGCATTTCTTTCGTTTTTTTCCATATTGTTGATATGCCTTGAATCAGTCGTTGTAGAAATAAACTCTGGTGGAAAAATTGGCTTGAAAAGTGATGTTTAAACCCCCGGGAAAAATTACTAAAGGCACCTTCATTTTGGATAAGGTCACCCCTACCAAAAATTGATAAAGGCACCCACTTCCTTTTCAAATTTAAAATTCAAATTTTGGCGGAACAATTGTTTCTCCAAACTTGTGAACTTGTGTTGAATTTTGGAAGAGATTTTTAAGGCTTTTAAGACAAGATATCTTCTTGTCTTAATGAGGAATCGTGCACAAAGTGGAAACTTGAAAAATAACCAAGAGTATCTCGTGAATATTTGGAAAATATCAAATCAGATCGATTAAAATGGAAGGATCATTCTCGGCTTTTATTGAGAAGATATTCTCTCGGGTTATGACAAGGAAACAAGGCAACCGAAAGGCAATATCATTAAGTCCCATGTCTTAAACAAAATCAAACATCATTACCGAGATTTTCGTTCTCATCAAAAATAAGATCTTTCGAGATTAAAAGCTTTGATTACAAGATATTTTTGAGATTTGGAAGCTTGGTTGTCGATGTAGTATAAATATAAGACGTGGGTTATCATCAAGAGGAAGCCTGGAGAGGACAGAAGCGAAAATATCAAAATCCAGAAAAATGCTCGTGATGAAGAAGATGAAGAAAACGTGCGAAAATGTTGAAGTTTCCGTGGCTAAAAAGTTAAAGATTCTGTTGCTAAAGCTTTTAACTTGACAATGTTTATCTTCATTTGCAACGTTTATCTTAAGTGAAACACTTTTCCCTCTGTAACAGTGAGCCTCTAACGCTTATAAACATTTTGAATTTCCTGTTTTTCAATATTTTCACTCTTTTTCATCATTTATAAACACTTTGAGCCATGAATTATTATTTTGAGCAACTGATTAATTTGAGGAGCTAAACCCCTTTGCTGAGGCGAAGGAGGAAGCCATTGTTGCAACAAAAGTGGTATATTTCTATTTTAATTAATTTTTACAATTTCTTTTATGATTATTTGCTTTGATTAAAAATTGATTTAAGGATTTTTATTAAACAGTTGTGATTTCTTTTGATAGAGCATGCTTAGCCTAGGTTTTTTGATTTTATATACTTTCGATTTACAATTGTTGCTTTGAAAATCTACTTTTGCAACATATTAGAATCACTGTAAATGTAAAGAATCGCATGAATATTGATTAGATTGAATCACTTTAATTGATTAATGGTGAAATCCATAACCTCAGTATTTGTGAATATAATTTTCATATTCTGTGTATATTTTCTAGTTTTAAATTAGTTATATCTAAAATGAATCTTCACAAGTTCAAGAGTTTGAAATCCTTTCTTACCACTATAACAAAACTATCAATTTTTGACGCCGCCGACGCGGACTTGTTTTAGATTTTTTTTTAGTTTTAATTAGGTTAATAAGTTTAGTTAGATTTTTATTTTATTTTTTATTTTTGTTTGTTCTATTTTACTTTATTTGAGTGTTTTTCTTTGTATTACAGGTTTTGGATCAAAAAGAAATTGGAACCAAAGATTACATTGATTGATTAAAGACTTGGAGTCAAAGATAAATCAAAAAGAACGGAAAAAGAAAACAAGACTTTTTTTTAGTTAATTTTTTATTTAATTTTTTAGGGTTTTTATTTTTCTTTTTAGAAAACTGTATTAGCAAATTCCAATTATTTTTGTAATTATTTTAGGTATTTTTCTGTTTTTTCTTATTTTTGGACTTTTGACTTTGGACTTTGAACTTTTGAACTTTATTATTATTTTTAAACCCTACAGAAGGGTATTTAAATATAAACTGCAACAAGGAAGGACGACAATTATGATATTGTCTCGGCTCCTCGGGTTCGTACATTGACACAAGGGTCGGTGGTCCGAGTCGACTACAACCGATTCATCCCCGTCTATTACGGGAGGTAAAACTCGATCAACCCACGAATCCCCTGCAAGTGGATTTATTGTATTCCTCCGTATGCGTATATGTTGAGTAACTCAATACGGATTTATTTTCTAGTAAAGGGCAAGGAATGACCATATAAGATAAGGACTCGGATTTCATCACCGTTTCCTTCTTGCCCGCCTTAGGAACATGTTACCTAACGCAAATCTAATCCTTAAAATTTGACTCGAAAGAAGACCGATAGGGTATCGAGCTTATTGGAAAGTCATTCAAAATGACTGTATTAGTTACTCTGTTAGCCTAACTTAAAGTTCAGGAAGATTATTTTAAGTTGATTCGAGCTGCCTTGTAACCCAAGGAAACGTTGGCAAAGATGAAGGGTTATCAAAGCTCCTTAGAGATTATCATGTTTCTATTCGACTTAATATAATTCAAATCTTTAGAGAGATTCGCTAAAAATGTAACTAGTTGCCTTTTGAAGGAATAAAAGCTGGTCTACAAACAATCTAAGTGGAGCCATCATGTTTTTTGTTTGCTAGATTCAGTAGGTTTAATTTGGTTGAGTAGGCCTTGTTTGTGTTTGTTTAGAACCCCTTCCGTGATATTTATTTTTAGAGTTTATTTTTGTAAATATATTAGGAAGTTTTTGTTAGAAAATATCGAACTGGTATTACGATAGCCAATATAATGAATATCCGACTGAGTTTTAAAATGGGCATTACCCTTACTATGACCATAGCGTGGATAGTACTTGGGACCACTACCAACCTTATGAAGGTTATAGTTCATACCATGGAGGCCCCAATTACTATTCGTACGCGCACCACTCATATGAACAGGAAAACGAGCAAATTTCGAGTTCTTTGTGTTTGAAGGATTCCCGCGAGAAGTTGCAAGCTAGTACTATGAAGCGGGTGGGATATACAAAGGTTGAGAGTTCTGGAATACAAGAGATTATTTGCTGATGATGATCAGTCTTGTAGTGACTCTCTGTTCCACACAGAATATATAGATGACCATGTGGATGATTGTGTAGATGATTTTCCTAATTTCATAGATGAATCTATCTCACAAGATGATTCACCCAACTTAGAGGTTGTTTCTAGACCCCTAGACTTCCAAAAGTTACCTAATTTAGGGTTAGAATTGTGTGCTTCTCAAGTTTTGTTGGATCATTTTGCATCCAAATACCCAGATGACTTGCCTGTTCCTGACATTGTGAATGAACCAATTGATATTTCCCTTATCTCAATATTATCCCCATATTTTGTTCTTTACGCACTTCCAAGTGTAGTAAAAACTTGGTTTGGGGGTAATCCCTTGTTTTTGATAGTTTCAGTGTCTTCGTATGGCTGTAACATAATTCTGAAGCTGTCATTTGTAAATATTGTATTTTGGGTTGATCCCCAAATATTCATATTGTTGGTGTATGGGGATCCTTTCTGTAAATATCAAGTAGGTAGATTTTTATTTTCTTGTTTTTATTTTCTTTTTAGGATTTTTGTTTATTTTTATTTTTATTTTTATTTTTGGTGTTCTTTGTTATTACTATCATTTGATGTGTGTTACAGAGAATACTGCTTACTTGATTCAATCAGGTGAAATATTCCAATCCCTTCTCTTTGATTTATATTTGTCTCTCTTATTTATATTTATATTGCATGCCCATTCTAGGTTGCACGGTTTGCAACACTGAGGATAATGTTAAATTTAGGTTTGGGGGTAGAGTTTCTGAAAATTGGTGTCAATAAGAAACTCCAAAATTTAGAAACTTGTGAACGATTCAGAATGACACTAACCATTCTAGGTAGATGAAAACATAGCTCCTATATATAGGAATTGGTGTGCCCATCTAAATGGTCTATTCATATCTGGATGCACTCAGGTGTTAGAAATAATATGATAATCATTGAACAAGCATATCTCGAAATTATCATAACTATATCACTTTCTGTTTTTATTTTTTGCAATTTATGTTTCTTTATGTGATTTGGTTGGGCCCTAGTATTTCCATAAGGTCGTAGCTTGGATGCGATAGAATTTTAATTTTGTCAAAAAAATGACACTTTGATAACAATATGTGTGTGTTTTCCCTGTCTCCGTCGCCTAAGCAAGCGTGGAATACAGGATCAATGGGAACTATCATGTAATCTGCTGAAAAGGAGCATGCACTTAGATTCAAAAGATCTAATCATTAGTCGTAAAAAAAAAGATAAATAAACATAAAATAAAATAAATTATGTATATAAATAATAAAAATAAAAATAGGAGCATCCGAGCCGTATTTTGTACTATTATTTTGGGAAACACTGTTCTCCTTAGTCAACATGTGCACCATTCATCACTTCTATATCCATCTTCTAATCTATCCATGTGTTTGAATTTGATTGATTCCGAGCAATGTGAATATTGATAATTTTCATTCAGTTCTGGAAATGTTTGATGATTATTTGAGTATAGTTTTGCATTCTTATATGAATTTTGGTACGCTGAGTGCAAACTCGTGTACAACAATTGGATTCATATAGGGTAATTATTTTTATAGGCGAAGAATTTAGTATGCCAACTTAATAGCTTGTTTAGTAACTATCCTCAATTGTTCACAGGTAGCTAGAATTTGGAGAGAAGGTTTTGTGGGTATATCTCTTTGTAAACCCCCACGAAACAAAACTCATCCACTAGGGACACCTAGGGGTTTAAAGGCTTATTGAACACGCTAAATGCAATCGCGATGCCTGCGAAAGTGAGTTAGGATTTATTTCTACTTTTTAGAATAGATTTGCTCGAGGACTAGCAAATAATAAGTTCTAGGGTATTTGATAGACACATTTTTGTGTCTGATTTGATCTCAATTATATGTATTGTTGGTACTCGATTTTGTACTTATTATGTTTTTTTATGTCTTTGTAGATGTTTTTGGGGAAATAAACTCTTGTGGGAAAATTGGCTCAAAAAGTGATGTTTGGACCCCCCGAGAAAAATTACTAAAGGCACCCTAATTTTGGATAAGGGCACCCCTCCCAAAAATTGATAAAGAGGCCCATGGAGCGTTAAAGGCACCCACATCTCTTTCAAATTTAAAATACAAATTTTGGCGGGAACAATTCTTTCTCCAAACTTACGAACTTGTGTTGAATTTTGGAAGAGATTTGTAAGGCTTTTAAGACAAGATATCTTCTTGTTTTAATGAGGAATCGTGCACAAAGTGGAAACTTGAAAAATAACCAAGAGAATCTCGTGAATATTTGGAAAGTATTAAATCAGATCGATTAAAATGGAAGGATCATTCTCGGCTTTAATTGAGAAGATATTCTTTCGGGTTATGGAAAGGAAACAAGGCAACAGAAAGGCAATATCATTAAGTCCGATGTCTTAAACATAATCAAACAGCATCACCGAGATTTTCGTTCTCATCAAAAATAAGATCCGTCGAGATTAAAAGCTTTGATTACAAGATATTTTTGAGATTTGAAAGCTTGGTTGTTGATGTAGTATAAATATAAGACGTGGGTTATCATCAAGAGGGGGGGTTGGAGAGGCCAGAAGCAAATATCAAAATCCAGAAAAATGCTCGTGATGAAGAAGATGAAGAAAACATTGCGAAAATCTTGAAGTTTCCGTGGCCAAAAATTTGAAGATTCTGATGCTAAAGCTTTTAACTTTGCACCGTTTATCTTCATATGCAACGTTTATCTTCAGTGAAACATTTTTCCCTTTGTAATAGTGAGTCTTTAATGCTTATAAACGTTACGAATTTCCTGTTTTTCATTATTTTCACTCTTTTTCATCATTTATAAACACTTTGAGCCATGATTTATTATTTTGAGCAACTGATTAATATGAGGAGCTAAACCCCTTTGTTGAGGCGGAAGCCATTGTTCCAAGATGGTATATTTTTATTTTAATTAATTTTTGCAATTTCTTTTATGATTATTTGCTTTGATTAAAAATTGATTTCAGGATTTTTATTAAACAATTGTGATTTATTTTGATAGAGCATGCTTAGCCTAGGGTTTTGATGTTCTATACTTTCAATTTACAATTGTTTCTTTGAAAATCTACTTTTGCAACATATTAGAATCATAATTGCATGAATATTGATTAGATTGAATCACTTTAATTGGTTAGTGGTGAAATCCATAACCTCAGTATTTTTGAATATTATTTTCATATTTTGTTTATATATTCTAGTTTAAAATTAGTTTTTAAATCTAAAATCAATCTTCACAAGTTCGAGAGTTTGAAACCCTTTCTTACCACTATAAAAAAACTATCACATGCCATCTAATTGATAAGTATGGTGGTGTCTTAATGGCTGCAACAACACTTAATGGTGAGAGTATATTAGTGCCTTTAGGTGTTATGGCGTGTAGGAGTGAAACCATTGAAATTTCAGCACATCATGCTGGCAGAGTGACTTTCACTTCAGATCAACATAAAGGTTTGCTGGAAGCAGTTCCCAAGGTGTTTCTTGGTTCACCCCACAGATATTGTTGGAGGTATGTAAGATACTAAACACATTATTTGGTTTGTTATGCATGGGTATTAATATTAATTTGAGATAAATTGTTTGTGTGTCTGATTATTGTTGCAAGCACAATTATAAAAATTTCAAGAAATATTACAAGTCACGAAGCTTGCACAACTCAATGTGGAATGCCTCCAAAGCCTATAAGATTAAGCATTTTGAGGTTTTTTTTTATTTATCTGATTTTGTTGAAATTTTTCTTGTGGATGAATGAATATTATTTTATTTGTTGGTTATGTAGGCCCACATGTCTGTTATGTTCATAAAAATGCTAAAGCTGCTGAATATCTTATGAACCAGGACCATAAGAACTGGGCTAGGGCCTTTTTTGATCCCCTCAGTTGTTGTGAGCATCTGAATAACAATTTCTATGAATCTTTTAATTCTATGATATGTAACATAAGAGACAAACCCATGGTCAGTATCGGCATGATGTATGGTCAGTTAGTGATGAGTAAGTATGTTAAGAGAAGGCATCAATGTGTTAAGTGGGAAGATGGAGGTTTGGTTCCTAAGGCTAAGGAACTTATCAATAAAATGCTATTACTAATAGGGAAATTTCAGTTTGAAGGGAGTGTGATTGGAGAGATTTATTTGATTACCCACAATTCCACCAAAACAATGTTCACTGTGAACATTTTAGAGAGAAAGTGCACTTGTTTACAGTGGATGTTAAGAGGATTCCCTTGTCAACATGATGTGTCTGCATTGAAAACAATCTCACCAAATTAAAAAGAGTAAGTCTTTGTTTTGCATTTATCTATTTTATATTTGTATTTTTGTATTTTATTTTCACATTTATGTTATTATTTTGTATTTATTTTGCATTTATCTACCAGCAAACATTGAACTCTAACAATAAAATTTATTTCTTTGGTTGAGCAGGTACTGCTCGTCTTATTATTCAGTGGAGTATTATAGAACCACATATTTTTCCTTTGGAGGACATAACTGACTATGATGATGTATTATTCTAAACTTTATAGGTTGTTGTGCAGTTAGTTTTTAAGATTCTTTATTTTTTATGTACTTTACGGTTTCATCTTATCTCTTCATTTCTCTTCTCCATTTTTTTCTGTTTCTTGTTGCAGCCACCCATGGCCAATCAGAGCTTGCACCCACCACACCAAAGAAAGACTGGAAGACCTAGATCAAAGAGAAAGAGAAGTTATGATGAGCCTCAGGTTGAAGTGAAGAAAAAGAAATGTGGTAAGTGTGGATCCAGTAAAGGTCACAACAAGAGAACTTGTGCTGGTGTTGATGTTGGAAAGAATCCAACTAGATATATGCCAAGAACTAAGTGTGATGTTGCAGGCTTCACCTTCACAAACACAAACACAGACCAATATGAAATTAGCACTGCAAGGGGTAAAGAAAAGAAACAAGGGAAAACAACATCATATGTTGGTGAGTCTTCTGTAAAAATTCTCGTGGAAACCAGCTCCAGTACCAAACACTTATAGATCAGTAGCTGCAGCACCTAGCAATACGCAAACTTTCAGTCAGTCTTTTGCTGGTGTTGGATACGTATCTTAAAATGTTGCTATTGTCATAAAGGCTAAGGGAAATAAGGTAAAGGGAAAGAAGAAGTAATGTGTGTGTCTGTTTTACTTTTGTTTCATGAAGTAATGTGTGTGTCTGAACTTGTTTAAATGTCTGCCGAAATAATGTTTAATGGTTAAAAGTATGAATGAATGAAGTTTATTAGTTAAAATATCTTGCAGATTACATTATAATTGCTTTTTAAGATCCTTACATATAGCATTGACATGGATACTTGAATGCATAACCCTGTTTTTGCAGAAATGGATATTTGATCAAATACCCATATAAATGCATCACAATCTGTGCAGGTTAGGTAAGTTAGATTGAAGTTATGCTCATCCTTCATAGTTTCAGATTCATTGTTGATTGGCAATGAGTTGTGAAGCACTAAAGATCATACAGTGGGAAGTTGTTGAAGGAGTGACCAACTTCTCCACAAGCACAACAACATATCCTAACTGGTAGCTTGATCTCAACACATTTGACTGCATCAATGGATAAATCAAACCATTCAAAGTATGTGCAGGTAGGATTCGAGTACTTGAAGAACATTTTTCCATTTGTTTCTATTGTGTTTGATGTAAGTAATTGCCTTATACCATTACAAGGTATTTGCTTACACCTAAATACAACCAAGGAAAAACCTTTGATTCATGCCTCCCTGATCACAAATTGAACATAGATTTGTTTTTTTTTTCTCTTTAACCTTGCTACTGCTGCTGTTTCTGTTATCACTACTACTACTAGGAAAATATATCACACTTTTGCTCATGTTTTTGTTTGGAAATGATTTTTTTGTTGTTGGTGATAATGAAGAATTTAGGGTTCATAACTGGTTTTTATATAACTTGAAAAGAAGAAGAAGACCGTTACAAACGGAAGTCAAATCCAGGTCGTTGATTTTTCCTCGAAGATTGTCATATGTGGCATCCGACCGTTGCTAATGATTGCACGTGTAAAACACGTGATGTGAGTCCTGAGTCGAGTTAATACTGACTCACTGATCCAACTCGGGCCGACCCAAACGATTCAAAGGCTAAAATATCTTTTGATATAGCCGATTTGGTGCAACTGTCTTCTAACAGCCGTTAGCCGTATTTTCAAAAAAAAAAACGGGACGAAAAAATTAAAATTTAGGCATTAATTAATATTAAGAAAAAAACATAGATATTTTATTAATCGTGTTTCCACCCATGGACACTTTATCCAGAGGCAGCTAACGGGGCTTGATCTAGTGACCTCTCTAGAGAAAGGTTAGCCAGAGTACATACTATCACTTTACTAACGGTTCTGACAGAAAATGTCATGCTTTGAGTGAAGTAACTGAACTAGAGATGTTGACTGTTTTTGACCGTTTCATTTATATTTTTTCACTGCAACAAAGAATTGAGCATAAAACCCCGGGTGTTGGTTTGATACCCATCCAGAATCACAACACTACCATAGTCAATATGTCAAAGCCTATCAACTTAGTTCTCCTTAAAAACCAGTTTGTAAGAGCAGAAAAAAATAGAAGTCCAATATTTTTTGCTACCAAGCCAGATTACCCATTAGAATATCGATCAATTCTCAACACAACCATTTAAGGCTGCTTCAAAAAAAATAAAAAAATAAAATCAAGGCATCCTAAAAAGATTGTTAAAAAAGCATTTTTAAAGTCATGATAAGAAATTTACTGGTTGAGAATATTCTACAAGGTGTGATTGTGCGGAATGAATATGCAGATTATAATGTTGACATTTTGGAACTAATATATATCTAGTCTTAGATTCAAAGTTGAGCCATATTTATCAAGTTAGAATAATTATGGGGTACAAGTATTTTCATGGTCAAGAAAGGCAACAGTTATTAATATTGTTGGTTTTATAATATAACTAGAAAAGGTTGATAATCAAGAAGATAACAATTTTATTAAGAAATTGAAATCAATAAATTCCACAATTACAGTGTTTATGTTCACACTTATCGTAAGTATGTACTACCGCGGACCAGAAAGGAGCGAGGCTGCAACCGACGATGCATTATTGATCGATAGAGACGCACTTTCTATGCAGCTTCCGTGCTCACCAGAAGTAGGCATCACTGTCGAATTATAATCAAGTGCCCACAACACTGTTTGAGGTAGAGGTAACTCTCCTTCTAAATACTGCATCACTTGTCTCATGCTTGGTCTAGCCTTTGGATCATTATGTGAACATAACAATCCTAACTTCAAGACCAATTCCATCTCTTCTTTTATATACTCGTTCCCTAAATTTGGATCACTTGTTTGCAATACTGCACCTCTTCTCCAACACTTTAAGACCCAATCGACAAGAATTTCTTCTCCTTCTTCGCTTACGGATTTATGTAACTCTATTGGTCTCCTACCACAAGCTACTTCAAGTAATAATGCACCAAATGCGAAGACATCTGAGCTTGTTGTTGATTTGCCTGTTCTGATCAGTTCCGGTGCCATATAACCAAATGTGCCAGCTACTTTTGTTGTCTCAGGATTGGTTCCACGATCATACAACCTTGCGAGACCGAAATCACCTAACCTTGCATTCATCTCAGTATCTAATAAAACATTACTAGCCTTGATGTCTCTGTGAACCACAACTTGTTCCCAATCTTCATGTAGATATATTAGTCCACAAGCTACACCTTTAACGATTTGAAACCTTTGGTTCCAACCGAGAATTGGTGGTGCTGAGTCAGAATTGTATTTCCGAAAAATTAACTTGTCTAGACTTCCATTAGGCATATAATCATACACCAAAAGCAGTTCTCTGTTCCGCCTGCAGTACCCCAAGAGGTGTGCCAAGTTCCGGTGCCGAAGGTGACCAATGCTAATGATCTCCGATATAAATTCCCGTACTCCTTGCTTTGAATTATGAGAGATTCTTTTGACGGCAACTATGACTTTTGAAGCCGGCAGTACACCTTTGTAGACCTTACCGAAACCGCCGTTTCCAAGAAGTTTTTTCTCCTTGAATCCATTTGTAGCAATGTATAGATCTTTATATGAGAATCTCAACCTCTCATAATTTAGTTCCCAATCTTCAACAACATCTGAAAGCTTACAGTTCCTAATTATTCTTAGGACTAATAATAAGATGCCGACGGTAAACGTTAACGCAAGAACTGGGATAATTATCGGCAACTCAACTCCGAGGAACTTTGCTCTTTTGCTCTTTTGGTCTTTTGTTGGAAGCTCAGGAAGTTGAGAAAGATTAATGGGTAGAGCTGTTCCATTATTAATCATAAAACTCCATCCCAGTATGTAATGAGATGTTTGTACAAAACTTGTAGATGCTGAGAAGCCAACATACATCGAGTCTAATAATAAATCTGAAAGATCACGGTTGTAAGACAATAGTGGAGTATCAGGTTTGGGCACCGTAATTGGAGCTAAGGTAACGCTAAGGTTCTTACTAACCCCATCATATTCTATCCAAACGCGCATTGGATCTCCACTTATAAGACTAAGGTTGCGAAAGCTACCAATGTTATCTGTGTAATAACCTGAAGGTTCGGAAATTACCGAAGTAAGATCATTGAAATCGATTCCTACGTGGTCTCCATGTATGCTATCATATTCTCTATTATAGATTGTATCTAGTTCTATAGCAAGGACAGAATTTGTAGGTTGTGTATTGTTTCTTAAACCAAACATGCCTGGCACATCGTTTGCTCTTGCTCCTGGTAACTCTGCTTGAGGTGCAATAACAAAAGCAATCCCTTGACCACGTAAACCTGGAGATTCTGGTATTATAGAGAAGATGAATGAAGTAGAGAAGGAAAAAACACTACCACCTGTACTAGTAGTGCTAGTATTATTCCCTTTCGATGATATTGTCGTGGATGAATTTTGTTTACTGTTATTCTTGAATCGAATTGGATGAGAATGGTACACAAAACTCGCTTGATATGTACCATCGAAGGTGTTGGTTAACCTCAATAGTCCAGTGGATGTGATGTCTGCTACGCTATTACTGAAACTCAAATTAGAAGATGCATCTTTAAAGCCGTTGTAGACGAAACTCTGAATATTATCACTACCATCAACATGATTTTCTTCTGATGATGAATCTACAATTGATAGCATAATCAGCACCACCACCACCACCATAGCAAGTTTCTTGATCAATAGCATGGTTAGTTCGGACGAATTAATAGTATGACATGATATGAAATGAGATCAAAATTCTGTTGTATCATTAGATATAAACACAAACATTTGAATTAGCAGTCTTTATTTATTATATTAATGAAGTTCCAAGCAAATATATCAAGTCTTATTAGGTCACATCATATATGGCATCGAGGGCTTTCTTTGCTACCCTTGAAATGTTAAAGTAAGGAAAAAATGGAACAAATCAAAGAAATTTGTTCCTCAATGCAAGGTAAAGCTAGTTAAATGCAGTTGTAATTTCATGTGTTTGAAATACACGTAGTTTAACATTTAGTGTGACACGAATATGGATGTAAATATGTAATATAAAGACAGAATTTCAACTTTGAATTAAGTTATAAAATATTAGGTTGTGTAGTTGGATTCATGTCAACCATCCAATTTTTTAATATAGCTAGCCTTTGAATATATTTTTTAACTGCGTCACTTTGAACCTTGAACCTGACAAGAGCATTCCGGTGGGATGAATATATCACGGACCAAAGACTAAATTTATTTTTTAGTTCGGAAAAATAAAGTGCAGTGGAACGAGGGAAATAAGTCTTTGGTCTAAAAAATCTACTGTTCAGGACTAAGTTTAGTCATTTCTCGGACTAAACCATTATAGTCTAGTGGTTTCGTAGGCAACCGTTTGATTTCTAAGTGGGTATGTAGTATAACGTTTGATGGCAGGCGTTTTCTTGGCGTACCGTTTGAAAACACGGGAGAACTTTAAATCTCCGCCTGATGAAGCGTTATCCTAAGATAACGCCTGATGAAGCGTGCATCTAGGATCACGCCCACCACTAGGCGGACTCTAAATCTCCGCCCCATCCAAACGGTGCCCTAAAGCTACGCCCACCAACAGGCGGCTCCCTAAAAATCCGTTTACAATTTAATTTTTTCAAGCGGGTTGCTACATACCCGCCCCACATCAAGGCGTTACTCTAAGGTAACGCCTGAGATATGTTACCGTTGGGAAATAGAAAGTAAAGAAGAGAAGAAACTGGAGCATTTGGTAGTGCTGCCATGAACTGAGCTCGGTTTTGTGCAAGGGTTCGATTGAGGATTTGAGTAGAGTTCACTTGGTTCGAGAACGGGTTGATCTCGGATTTGAGTTTGGATCGAGTTTTGGTAACCTGAATTGTGATTGAGATGTTTCTGAACTAGAGTATAAAGAAGAACAGGTGGAAAAAGAGAGAACTGAATGATGTATGACCGGAAAACACTGAAGGTTGCTGCTGTTATCAATTGTTTTCTTTGAAATGTTGAATGTATGATACAATCGTAGGGAAGGAGATATTGAATGGGTCAAAAATCAGAAGACAATGTATCTCTTCACAGAACCAGTGGTGCACACATGGTGCTTGTAAAAATGCTTGAGTGACTAGGTTTCTATTCTAAGTCTCAGCAACAGCGTGCCATGGGTTCTGGTGGGTGTTTGAGTTCGAATGTGAGAAGATGCATCTCAAGGAAGTGGTTATTTTGGGTCAGGTTCTGCTTATTGAAACTTTGATGATTCACAAGGGAAAATTCAGGAACACGACAAAGCTTGAATTGGTTCAGGCAAGGTAGGAAGTTAGTTAGAGTCCTAAATGTTTGGTTGCAGATGGTTTGATAGTTGTGTATGGCTAGGACACGATTTAGAAGTTAAGAAGAACACGGGATGCTGGCTCACCGCCCCATCAGGCGTGTGTCTAGTGTTCCGCCCGTTTTTTGGGCATGGTCTTATGAGACCGTCCACCATGTGACCTTATTTTACGTTCCTACCCCATGTAAAGCGTTTAGGTAGACGTCATCCTCGCGCAAGCGTTACGCTAGGATCACGCCCGTCTCAACAAGCGATAAACTGAAAAGCCGCCCAACACCAGGCGTTATATGGGAGCACCGCCCAATCATTTACCGTTGTTCTTGGGCCGGACCAAAGACTAAAATTTTTTTAGTCTTTAGTTTTTGGGTGTGCTCGTCCCACTGTGGATGCCCTAAAGAGACCCTTAATGCAATTCAAAGGCCACATCAATAATATAAAATTTAAGTTATGAAAGAGAAAATTGCTACAAGGAAAAAAAAGAAAAATCAACAATATATTACATTTATCCACTAAGAAAGAATGTAATAAGAGAAAAATAGTCCAACAATATGTTACATTTATCCATTAAGAAAAAAATGTAATAAGAGAAAAACTAGTCTAGCTGTGATTACTAAGAGCAACTGCAACGAGCGAGTAGAGTAAAAAGAGAAGATAAAATTTTCTTTTTACTCGCCAGTTTGCAGCTGCAACAGGATAGTAGATATAGGATATACTCCAGGTTTGTTACAATACACGAGAGAATTCTCTCCGAATTATAAGTATACTCGCACGACCACTTGAGAAAGCGTACACCTAATACAGTTTGTTAGGAAAGCGTATTTATATAGGAAGTATCCCTAGCAAAGCGTCTGATGTTACGCTCATTTAACGTACCGTCTCATAATATGGTTACCTGGAACAACGCCCCTTGAAGAAACGCAACATTACAATAGCGCTCCACAACACGGCGTATTATATGTCCGCTTGACACTTGTGCGCTTCTTTAGCATGTCGTCCAGTACATACGGTGTTGCAGAAGAACTTCTACACATTAAACGTCATTCCTAGAAACCGTATTGAATTCATACGGTCACTTACAAAGCCGCTTGGTGTATACAGTCACTTGCTTGGCCGCCTGGTGTACAAAGTACAATAAATAAAATTTAAAGGTCAGGTCAAAAGACAAACATTTTCTGAATAATTATGAAGATCAAAAGAAAAGGTTTCACACGGCTATACATACAAGTGGAAATTAGCATACACGTGAAATTTCCAAATCGTTTAAAGAAAAAAGGGAATGCCTGCCTCTGGACCTTCCAATTGGACCGTACAATGATAGCTCGCATCATGTACAACTGTCCCACGCTTAAACCATCTCAAAAGAGCCCTTGAACCTCTTCCACTACACCTCATTAACACAGAAACCACCGTGAGTGTTAGCTGTATGCATTTGACCTAAAGAATAGAAAGAAAAAAAACTCCATGGCCGCCCCATTTCCATACGGTCATCTAAATGGCTGTATAACCAGGCGCTCACTTAGGAGCACTGCCAAAACATTATCGCTCTTCTGTTATGCCGCCTAACTCAACACACGGTCATCTGGGTGATCGTTTCATATGTAAGCGTCTTTCATCGACACCGTATCTCGTAATATGGCCAATCTAACTAGACGCAACAATTACTTACGACCTTGTATGAAGCCGTATCTCGTAATACGGCCACCCAACTAAACGCTCAATCATACGGCTTGTTAACTGAGAGCATTAATATTTGTCGCTCACTCGAATGACCGTATAGTTCCGCGCTCTTCTAACTGAACGCAAAACAACATACGTTAGGATAACTAAGCGTCCGTGTTATCTTACGGCCCTCTAAGAGAACGCCCAATATCATATAACTACCAAGAAGAGCGTGCGAGTAAAATTTTCTCCCCTATCGCTGTGGTTTTTTAGCCAAAGACCAGACAAAATTTAGTTTTTACTCGATAGGGTACTCGCACTGTTACAATTGCCCTAATGGTTTAATTATTAACGGTTCCGACAGAAGTTTATTATCTAAATCAGTCTAGATCTGATCTCGGCGCCTGAACTAGGTGTTGACTCTAATTGTCAATAAACACACAAAAAAAAATTAAAAAAAAATCATGAAATTTTTGTGTACCCTATTAAAATTGTCATAACAGGGTAAAATGCCGGTCTTCAAGAATATCTTTGATGGAATTGGAAGTGCGATTCAACACATCAAGGCTTATCAACGGTCAATATTACAGTGGGAATAAAAAGATGAGTTCATTTGCAAGTACTTTCTTTCCAGTTTGAAAGGCGAAGCGTTAGCATGGTTTAATGCTCTCCCCGAAAATTCTATTGCGTCTTTTTACGAGCTTGAAAAGGAGTTCCTCGCAACGTACATGCATAACAATTTGTTGAGACCAGGAGTAGAGAAATTGTTCAGTTTGAAGAGAAGGGTCGGTGAAAGCTTGCGAAGCCTCGTCACAAGATGGAGGACTTTATGTAGCAAAGTGATGGGTCACGAAACTGAAAAAAAATTGGTTCAGAGCTTTGCCAACGCCTTATTCCCAACCAACTTGCTATACATGGTCATATTCAAGCATAAGAATAAAATGACCATGCAAGATCTCCGGGAATTCCAGGAAGAGTACATGCTTGGAAGAAATTCAAAAAGAAGAAACTTTGCAGCCCACAATGACAAAAGAGGCCATTATCCAAAATCCCGTGAACGTTCAACAAACAGCTAGAAAATAAAATTGACGAAGTCCCTCAAGTAGATTATCGAGATATATATCGAGATGAGCAACAACGAACACCTCAGCGAGACATACAACCGAGTAGGAACTGGGCGAGTAATGATGAAGGAAGATTCTATAGGCAGTGCGAGCATCCCTCTTGAGGAGGAAGGTACAATGATCAGAGATATGAAGGAAGGAGACCCAATGCTTAGAAATTTGAGGACATAAAGTTTCCATATTAAGGGCTCCTCTATCAGCAATCATGCGATACATTGAGAACAACAAATCTGAATGCATCCCGGAACAACCAAATAAAGGGATAGAATCACCCATCTCCAAACTTAGTAACCAATTCTGTGAGTATCACCAATTTCATGGTCATACAATTGAAAACTGCAGGAATATGCAAAGAATAGTGCTGAGATTGATAGAGCAGGAAAATCTTCACGAGTTCTTGAGTGACATACCAAAGGAACCTCTACCATCTTTGCAAGAAGAGCATGAGGCACCACGAGTACATACTAAAAAAAATAAACTAAAAATCTAACCTAAAAACAAGTCCGCGTCGGTGCCGCCAAAATTTGATGTGTTTTAGAAATAGTGGTAAAAGATTCGATACTTAGACTTGTGAAGATTAGATTTTTAAACCTAATTTTTAATACTAAAAATAAAGAAGATTAAAGTAAAATTGATTTTAGATTCTGGAAAGAACTGAGACTAAGGCTTCCACCATTAGTCAATTTTTCAAGTGATTTAGCATTAACAATTATCTTGCAATTCATACATTCACTTGATTCTAAATATTGTCAAAGTTCGATTTTCAAAATAATAGTTGTAAATCAAAAGTATGAGACATCAATGGCTCTAAACTAATTCAAAATAATAGATGTAAATCAAAACTAATCAAAAGAAAACACAAATAATTGGTAAAAATCATTATTTCAAATTTAATTCAAAGCAAATAATCATAAAAAATTGCAACAAATATAATAAGATAAAAGTATACCACTTTATTATTGGAAAAATAACTTCCTCTGTCGCCTTAGCATCGGGGTCTAGCTCCTCATGTTGTAAACACTCTCAAGATATGTATTCATGACTCAAAAATTGTTTACAAAGATGAAAAGAGTGAAAATTGTAAACAGAGAGTTTGCAACGGTGTAATGGTGTTGCAGACAACTGTTTCCACTGTTACAGAAAGAAAGTGCTTCCACTAAAGATAAACGCTACTGTTCTGAAGATATCCGTTGCAGATGGGTTGAAGAAACCCTTACAGTTGAAGATAAATGTTACAAAGACGAAGATATCTGTTGATGTTCAGTTGAAGAAATCGTCGCCTATCCCTGTTCTTCCCTACAATAGCAACACTTTTTTTTTCTTCCTATTTTTTTTCAATTGAAGCTCTCCTCTTTTTTTTACTCGATATCTTTGCTTTATATATGCTCAGATAACCCTAATAACCAATCCTAATCGATAAGGACTCAAGAAAACGATCCCAAACCAACTCAAATTTCTTTTATCCAAATCAGGGAGTAAACCTTTTCTGGTGTCAACTCGATTTTTCCAGCTTGTTTTATGACTTTAAACACTTTTGATTGACGTATTTCAACTTCTTTTGATAGTTTCTTCAATTTGGTATAGTGAAAACACGTTTAAATCCCATGAATCTCGGTCCAAACTAACTCGACCAACTCTTCTCGCGTGAAGAACTTCTTCCCTCCCTTCTCGGATTTGAATTTAAAAGGATGGGTGTCTTTAGTAGTTTTTTCTGGGTCCCTTTATCAACTTTTCGAGCCAATTTTTCCGCAAAAGTTTATTTTCAAAAAACTTCTACAAAGACATAAAATCACACAATAAGTACAAAATTGAATAACAACAAAATATGAAATTGAGAACAATTTAGACACAAAAATGTATCTATCACCACTCGAGGAGCCAATATTACTAAAAAAAAATCGGGCCAATATAATTTACCAAGCAAATGTAACCGATTTTACCAAGAAAATACTAATTGATATTCCCAAAATGTTGTATAGGCATAAAAACTTAGCTCTTATTTCGAGGGTCATCGAATCTGTCAAACTTCTTTACAGTTTTTGATATCATCTCTGATATTTATCGATACCAACAGATGATATGAATTACCACATTTGGTAACAAACATTTCTTATAAAACACCAACTTTAGATACCAAGACTCTGCTGAACAGAAATCTCACTAATTCGAGGATTAGAATTCTCTGACCATATATCCCATACCATACTGCTCAGAAATTCACAAGGTTTGCTATGAAGTCAATTAAGATCTTCTGAGCATGCGCCCCATACCGCATACTCAGGGATCCCAAAAGAATCCACAATTTCACAAGGGTCACATCGAGTCCGACAAATGATTTTCATCGCTGCTACTGTGAGGTTCTCTTGTCGTTGTTACAGCTAACGATCACCGTTACATCTAACGGTCTTCCAGGTAGCCATCCATAGGTGGGAGCTGCAACTAACCTAACAATACACATCGTACTGAACGGGTGAGGGGTGATCAGTCCCACTGTTAGGGGTAATCGGATACCAACCACCGTTACAACTAACGGCTTTCCAGGTAGCCACCCGTAGGTGGGAGTCCCAATGGGCGTGGCAATTCACAGTACTAGGTCAAGCTCAACCAAACATCTTTTACAAATGATACGAACTACTCAAAAGATTCAGTAATCATTTCTAGCTCAATGGTATGAAATATCACCATATACATCAACCATCCTTCTCAGATGATATGAATTGCCTCTAAATGACAACAACCATCTCATTGGTGATATGAATTGGAATCCAACAATCACCCTTCGTTTCTCATTAGACGATATGAACAATCTCGAAGAAGATGTAATCATCTCTTAAGGTAGTATGAACAACCATTAGGATGACTGCAACTACCTCTTACCAACGATATAGACTGCTAAAATTACAATCATCTCTGAATAGATGGTATGATCTATTTGGCAATAACCAACTCTTTCCCGATAATATGAACAACCTAAAACAGATATGCTGAACTACTTAGCGGCTACCTACGTACCTTTTCCGTTGCTCGAAAAAATCAAGTACGATCGTAATTCGTCATTCCAAACACCATAAAACCATTATTTTCCCCAACAATTAAGCTATTATCTTTTATTTTCCCCAATAATTAAGCTATTATCATTTTATTAATTAACAGTACATCATTTATAGTTCCGTGTAGTATACAAGGAAATTCAAGAGACAATTAAGTTCTCAAATTAATTGGAATCTGTAATCAGTTCATATACACAAAATGATTATTTACACAAAAGTTAGCTATAGTTTTTATACATGCACAGTAAAATCAAACCTTTTGGTATAAATGAATACATATGCATTATCCACTAAGCAAGCTGAACCACTCATTTTCTTGATCGTACCTTAATTAAAGAAATGAATGTAAATGGCTTAGCTAGTTCTAAAGCACATAAACAACGTTCATCAAAACTAACTTCAATTTCGAGGACCGAAAACTACGTTACTAGTTTATGTATATATATCCGTAAACCTATAGTGCATACACATTCCAAACTCATGCATTTTACTAAACTACTACATCTTAGCAATGAGAATCTATATTAAAGTTTAACTCACTAGCCAAACTAATCCCCATATACATATATATGAAAGAACTTAAGAGATGATACTGCCATTCAATGAGTAGAGTTATTTAAATAATTAACTAAGAATCGATTCTTACCCATTATCGTTACAATGTCTCTGCTGTATTTTTCATGTTCTGTACATCAAACTCAATTAACACAGCAAGATAGGACTCGATCCAAAAACGAAACTCTCAAATGAAACAGAGGATATTAATCCCATATCAAAAATATGCCGCATGTCAAAACTTATAGAACATGCTTGAAGTAAGCAACCTATTGTCATTCTCATCGTTAGCGTCATCGGTAACTTCTAGCTGAAACAAAACAGTAACATCTAGCTGAAACAAAACAGTAAATTAAATAATGGCCGCAACAACTGAATAGGCATCTATATGTGACCAAACATAATCACATAAGTGGAGTACAAGATCCACATTTCAAACAACAGACGTAAGATTCAATCAAATACTTCAACCAACAACTAGTTGCTTAAAACATTTGGTACTGCCTGCCACCACTACAACCAATTTATATTAAAGATATCTTCTTTTAACACATTAAAAAAAACACCCATAGGTCGACACAGTTCAATTATGCACAGAGATTAAGTCAGTACACATATCCATTTTAATACACGGTTCCAAACTTATGGTAACCATTAGTTATGCACTAGTTTGTTCAAGTCTAGTAGTTTATAGATTAGTCATATTTTATTAACATCCACACTACAATTATTAAAAATAATAATGAAAACATAATAGGTGATAAGAAGGAATCCAAAAGTTGGTAATTATATCTTGGATAAGACTTGTAAATCAATTTGGGTTTGACAATAATTGAGGTTCCTCATGCAATCTTGTAGACACCCAAAATCAGACCCTTCGGACTTGGCATAATCAACTTAGATTCTCAAATCAAATAAGGTATTGAGATCATTGCTACCACATCTCGCTATCTTAACTCCATTCATAAAAATGTTATTCTGTATCCATTTTGTACCAAACACAAGAGTAAAACAAACTCCTCTCCTTGATCACAGTAAACACTAATTCATTTTCAATAACAAAACCGAAAACTGAGTCGGGCAATTTATCAAACACTTAAACTACAATAGTAACAAATATGATTCCAAAGCTCATTTCCAAGAAATTGAATGGTAAACAAATCCTGAAATTTAATCATCTGATTCGTACACAATACAAACTGAAAGTACCCATTTTTCCACATTATTGAATCATCATTTATCATTTAAATAATAATAAATCAATGATTACTAAACAAAACAAAAATGCTAAAATTTTCATTTATTGTGAATTCCATAAAGAGCCGCAATACCTGTTTTTTGTTTAACAATTGGAATCTTAAAGCTTCGAAAACACTCAATAATCTTCACCATTCAGCCTTTTTTTTTAACTTTAGCAAGACACTTTTTATGGTTGTTTTTACAGCCAGGAGGCTTGTTCAAGAACGACCCAAAACCAGATCAAAGCTTGTCTAAATTCCTAATTCTTCACAAACTCTGAAATCTCAATTCAAGACAAACCCAAGTTTTTATATCATTTACAAACTCTAACTGTTTCAGTAATCTTCACCTTTCATCGACAAATCGATGGCAACACCTTATGCCCACACATCCACCCTTCTAATTTTCATCTCTCACTTATTGTTTTCTAAAATGAGGCAAATACTTCTTAGTAGGAAGATAAAATTTCTTTGATTCTAAAAATCTCACTCCTAACATCAAGTACAAAGAAAAAAAAAATGGTTTCTAAAAATCTCACTCCTAACAGCAACCAGGCAGGAATGGTTTCCCGCATAAAAGAAGAACTAAAAACCTTCTCATTTCTATGAGACAAGGACAGAGATGAGAGGAAGAAGAAGAATAAGGGTCTCCCCCTTTTTTCTCTCCGTTTCCTTGTTTTTATCACGATAATGAAAAGACAAGACTGAAGTGTCTTAGCACCTTTATTATTTAACATGTATGCGGTGAGGTGTCTAGCTGCATGCAAAGATATTAAAGCACCCAAAGATTTAAACAAAACATAATTTTCTATTTTAACACCAACAATTATTATTTAGTGAACCTAAAAACATTAACGATATTTGTGTATTTAAATTTTAAACACCGTAGATGCATAAATTCTGAGAAAAAGTTCTGACTCCCACAAGAGTGCACAAACGACACAACAAGGGAAAAGATTTCAGCTTAGAAAAAGCACCTCCATTGGAGAAGTGGATGATTCAATCAATTATATTCTCACCGGAGAATGGAAAGTCACACACAAATCCACTCGTAGTCACTTTGAAAATGAGCAAATGGGGAGTAGATAGGGTTTTGGTGGACACAGAAATTTCAGTAGACATCTTATTCTACAACACTTTCAAGCGAATGAATCTTTCGAATAATCTGCTTATTCCTTCAATCTACAACATTTACGGATTTAATGGGGCGCGTCAAAACCAAAAGGAGAATTTACCATGACAATTTATTTCGGAAAATTGGAAACCATAACTACCTTTTGTATAGTCAATGTAGAGTCATCTTACAGTGCAATCATAGAAAAGCCATGGGTTCATGAAATTAGGGGAATAACATTGACATTTCACCTATATTTGCGTTTCCCAACACCGGATGGAATAGCCAAAGTCAAAGAGGATCCTGTCGAAGCACGATACTATAATGAAGTCTATGTTCGTCAATATGAGGAGCGCGTCGAAAAAATCAAGCAAATAAAGCAACAAGTAAAAGTAAAAGAAGACAAGAGCAAGCAAGAGATGTAGATGTACGAAGAAAATACAAAGAACATAGAAGACTCATCCAGCAATATCTCAACCAAAGAGAATATGCATGCATAACAACTACAACATCCATCCCCATTTGAAGAGCAAACGATGAAATTGCTATAAGGCTTATACGCGCGCGTGGGGGGTGGGGGGGAGGGGATGGAGGAAGGGGGAGCAATGGAAGAATCAAAAATGATATAAAATACAATACAAAGTTAAGCAATGGAAGAACAAAAAATGATCAAGTGTAAAATTCAGTTCGTCGGTATTGTAAAGTTCTCGGGACAAGTGACATATCCCACGAGTAAAATAGTATATGCGATCATCACACTCTCTTAGCTTCGCGAAAAAATTCTCGCACTCCAGTTGATAATGGTAAGCATTATTGTCTCGTCTCTGACAAAGATCTTTCAGGGAGTAAACCTAAGTATTAAGTAAATACAACAATTAAAGTAACAATTTAGTAAAGGGAAACACAGTAAAAGCTCACCTTCGAGATTATTAACCTAGTGACAAAGTGATTTTATCCTCTCCTTCTTTTTCGGTAACTCATCTTCCAACAAGGAATTATCTTTCTTCAGCTAAGAATTCTCGATCGCAAGCAATTGGCGATTCTTCTCACTCCGTTGAACTTTGGTAAATTGAGCCATTTGGCGATTAATCTCCTACAAAAGAAAACATATTCCTTAAAGACAACAATATTAAATATAAATCAACTTATCTTACCAATGTCATTAGCCCAACATGTTCATCTTCGGAAAGAGCAGTGGAAGTCTCCACCATAGAATCATCATCAAGGTTGGAGAAGAAGTCCAAGCATAGACATATCAGGCTTGGCAGACTGGGTAAGGGATCTCAACCTTCTTTCCCTATGATACAACCTTGAACATCATATCCCAAGAATTTATATGGCGAACATAACTCTTACTAATGAAAGACTACTCGTGGAAATCCATCATATCCTCTTTATACTGCTCTTTTTTCCATCCACGAGAGCCCCAAGAATCTTCGATTTATCAGCAGCTTCGGCAGTTGGCTTCGCAACAAAATTAGTTGGTTCTGGTGGAGAAGTCTCAACAAAATTAGTCTACTCTTCCTCAGAAGGTAACTTCTCGGCCTCCTTCGATGAAGAGGCGGTAGTTTTAGCAGCAGATTCTGTTTGAAGCGAAGAATCAAGCATAGACTTAGTACAAATGATGGAAGGAATTTTAAGGGTCGGAGGATCTCCCTTTGACTTTCGTGACTTTTTATTCGGAGAAAGCACCGAAGACTCGCCCGCGTCCACCTTCGTATCAAAGATTCGCCACGGTCAGTAAAGGAACAAAAGGAAATAATAGGGAATTATATCAGGGGATAAGATGTTTTTTACCTTCCCAGTCTCTGAAGGTGTGCGATTGCGAGACCAAGCGAGGACAGCCTGCAAAATCCATAAACGTAAAAATCTGGCAAAATGCAAAGATAAATGGCGAAGCAAGAAAAAGAAAAATTACCTCTTCTGTCTTTTCAGGCCAACCCATGACCCAGGGCGCAAATTTATCAAGATTTTCAAAATTATCTACGAGACCCTAGCGAGGAGTGTTATCCTCGTTCCTTCCCCACAACCAAGGACCTTCAAGGATCACCGGAGTTTTCATCCAGTTTTCATCAGTGGAAGGCGAAGAAGGAGGTTGCCTTTGTAATCATCGAGAAGTCTATTATTCTCAGTAATACCAGCGACCTAATTGAAGTGAATACCCCATCTTTCCATACGCACTAGAAGATAATGAGTATAATTTGACAGGAAGGAGGTGGAAGTATAGTCGAAAGCTTCAAAATCTGCTGAACTATGAGGAAGGGTCGAAAGATTCAAATTCGTTCAACAGGCGAATTACACTCCCACTCAGTTAAAACACGCCACATTGCTTTTCTAGGCGAGAGGGAACTTCATAAGAAACGGGGCTCTTCGGATTATATAACGGTATCGGAAGGCCAGCCTTCAATTGACCAAGAGTAACGATATCTCTAATCGCATTCCAAGTCTCACTTTCAATCCACTTCAAGCCTAGACTGGTGTTCTTCCCGAACCCTCGGGAACGATGAGTTTAGCACCCACTTGTTTATGATCAGCAATGAAGTGAGGGATCTCTTTCTGAGAAGTTCTTTTTAGAGGAGAAAGACTGAAAAATCAAAAACAAAAAAATTAATGTTAAAGTTAACCAAAAAATTGGGTCAAATCATGATGATCAGTGACAAAGAACTTACTTTTGAGATTGGTTTGGAGAAGCACCCCTTTTTGAACACATGTTGACTGCGCAAAAGTGACTGGAGATAAAAGAAATTGATGGAGAAATGTTGACAAAGATCTCAGAGAGAAAGAGGCAAAATCTGCAGGTGAAGTTAAGGAATCAAAAAAAAGAGGAGTCAGAGAATAAATGAGTTATGAAAAAGGGTCCAAGGGAAGTGACTTAAAAACTCTAGGTTACCGGATGATTAGGTGAAAAGGCAACGGTTGGCAGGACGTGTCGGTTAAAAAGTGAAGAATTAAAGTCGTGGAGACGGTTTCGCAGAAATTAAGGAAACGTGGCGATGGTCAAAACTTTTCAAATTCTCTTTCCATCCTACCCTCGTTCGGATGACAAGAGAAGATGTAAAATACAGGGGAAAAATAATCTTCACCACGTGTTCGCATCCAAATACATAAATATGGGTGAAACAGATACAAGACGAACACTCGGGTAGACCTCAACCAACTTATGGATCTCTGTGTACCTCCCAGAATCGTGACACATGTAAATCAAGGGTTTATAATCAACGTCGAGTTTGAATGGAGCAATTGGGCACTAAATGCGTAAGCATGGCAGTCACCTCAACCGTCAGTTAGTTGTCGGGACAAATGACAAATCATTATGGAGTAAAACACAGAGCCACAACAAAAGATATGGCGAGAGTTACTTGACGAGTATCTCAGCGAAGCAAAACCAGCGAGGTTGGATTATTTCCCAAGAAAACTTTAACGAAAAATCTACACACGAGAATATCTGCGAAGCAAAGTGAGTTGTCATCCATTATCATAGTGTGTCTATAAATATGAGCGAAAATAATGTAAAAAAGGAGAACTTCTGGTGTTAGGCATAGTGTGTGAGAAAACTTGTGAGGATTATAATTGAACTAAAAACTTGTAATCTTCATCATAATCATAGTGAAATCACTCACATGGATGTAGGTTTTAACATTGAACCACGTAAAATTTTCTTGTGTTCTTTATTTTTATATGTAATTGTGTGAATTCGGATGATAAACCTTGGCCTTGATTTGAGATATTTTTTTGTGAGGTAAATATTTGGATGTATTGTGGGATTTTCAGCAGCTATAGATGACAACATAGTCGATTGAAAATTTCTTCGGATCGTTGCCTGAAAAGTTCGTTGGAAACTTGATCGATTAAAATTCACGCTTAATTTGTCCGCCTAAAAGGTTTATTGATAACTTGCTTGAAGAAAAATTCCATTGTGAAGCTATGTTGTCATAGAAGAGCAAGGCACACAATTCATAAGGTGGGGGATTCGCTAGATTTCCTCTTCATAATGCGTTAGAGCATAATTCACACGAATTGAGTGAATTTTGCGCATCGAAGAAGTCAGAGGCGCACAATAAGGCGAATAACTCAACCAAAAGTCTAACTTCTAGTTATATTTTCTCATGGATCATCATGATAACTGTGAGGGAATAAATTCCGAGTGACGCGTGTCCAAAAACTATTTGAGAAGTAACGAGTTACGGTGAGACGAGAAGCACCAAAGCAAAAATTTCTGAGAAGATATGAAAAGTCGACAAGTTTAAAATTTGACATCGTTGATGCATGATTGACACGTGTGTTGCGGGAAAGTACGGCGCTATGCTTAAGACAGATAACTTTAACTGCTTGGATGACACCAGGGTACGGGAAAGCATGACTCAATAAAGAGTAATGATGAGTGTTGATGCATGAGAGACACGTATCAACTTTACAAGCTGCGGAACAAAAAGAGCCAAATCATGACGATTCACTTTTGAGATCTACGTGTTAGACATGCTGTGATTCAAATAAAGCCGCAACTTTCATCCAAATCCAAAAGCAATAATTAAAATATAAGACCACAGAAGAGTTGCGGGATGACAAATACAAGACCGCAGAAGAGTTGCGGGATGACAAGTGAGAAAGAAGATAATACGCTTACAAAGACTTGCGGGACTGCATTACGCTCCAGGGATGGATAAGAATATATAGGTGGAAAGGTATATTGTCAGGACCTATCAAATTGACTATAAATACCAAGCTCATTCACAGGAAAAGGGGTTGGAAAATCTAGAGAGAAATTAGACTGAATATATAGAAGTAATAGCAAAGAGTTTAGGTATGATTATTATATTCATGATTTTATGACATATCAATCTTCTTTTGTATCATATGATGATGTATAATAAAAGTAATACAAATCTTTTTACCCGTGGATGTAGACAATCTGACTATTGAACCACGTTAAATGCTTGAGTCAATTCATTTTTAAGTTGTTTGATTGATTAATTATCACTGTCTAAATAATCATGTGAGTTGATTTTACGATAAGATATCGTACTTTACAATGATTCAAATGCTTTTGGTTGTGATCCAGAGATGCTAGATTTTCGGTCATCATAATTTGGCGCTAGAAACAAGGAGGTAGTAAAAAAATTATTCTACTTGTCAAAATTTTCGTCTTTAAAATTTTGAATCGTTTTCTGTTTGAAAATTCTTTTCTTTAAAGTACAATGATTGAGAGTCATATGGAAAAAATTGTATATATGGTTTTACTCTGAACAAATCAGTTGATAAATATATAAATTTGGTCATTATGATCATACACTTTATTTTATTATCTCATAAATGTTAATTACCAAGGATATTCTTCAAATCGTTGATTTGAAAATTTAGTTCATAAATTTTCACCAAACAATATGTTATGCTTATCAAGTTCTTGATTTATACGTTTAACAAAATTCTTGATTCCTGCAAAGAGCAGTGAAATAAGTTTTCAATTGAATGTTCGAGCTTGATACTAACTTGTTTCCACATGAACTCATAAAACCTGTGGTAAACTAGAAAATTATATGTTTCGTGTGTGATATTTTTCTGAACCCAGCTCACGTACCGCTTGAATGGGTGAACAGCCCAACCAAGTGTAATATTTTCTTTCAATCAAATTGCATTACATATTTTTTTGAGAATGATAAAATATTTTGAAACACATAACTCATTATCTGAGCTCTTTTAGAATACTGGTATAGAAATCCCCACAACAACATAAGATTGAGCTTAGAAGAAATCAAAACATCTCAAAAGAGTTCACACAAATGGAAACAGTGTCACACAAAAACATGCAGGATCAAGATGCCAATTTAGGAAATCAGGGGAGTAATGCAATAGGAGCTCCTCAACAAAGGGAAATGGTTGGAGAATCACGAGGGCAACAACCCATTAATGATCAAGTAAATAATTCGGAAGATCACACAAATAGTCGTTCATTTGAAGAAAATTCTCAAAATAGTATTGATTACATTCAACAATTAATAGAAGAAATAGATGAGATGCGCAAGGAACAACGGACTTATGCGGAGCAAATTACACTCTTGATCAGAGAAAACCAAGTACTCAAAGAAAGAGCCCAGCACGGTGCGAAATCATCTACAACTAGAATACGGGGATAAGAAGCACGTTCCAGCAGACCCGCAGGAACAAAAGTGAAATCAAATAAGGATCAAAGAGTAATGGTAGTGGAACCCGCACGCCAGCAGCCTGACCCAGATAGATTGAATTTTGATGGTTCAAGGTTGCAAAATGATAGGTGGCAAAAATGTTATGAGGACATGGAGCAAATGTGAGAATAAATTAAGAATTTGAAAAACAAAGAGGGTGGACGATTAAAAGAAGTGTTAAAAGAAGCTAGACGAACGCCGTTGACGCCGCACCTGGCATACACACCAATACCCCATGAATGTAGTATTTCCCATTTTTGAATGCTACGATGGGACAAAAGACCCAACCAACAACCCGCCTAAAATATTACAATCGCATCATGACACGTTGGGAGAAATAATGTAATTATGTGTCGGTATTTTCCCTCGAGTTTGAAAGGAATAGCTTTAGCGTGGTATGATAATCTACCAGAGGGGTCGGTGTATTCATACACACATTTGACCCGCAAGTTCTAAGAAGCATACATGTACAACAAGTCCGCAGATGCGGAGATGGACAAGCTATATTCTCTTGCCTCATGGACAGAGGAAACCATTCGGGATTATACAGATCGATGGCAGACGATCTGTCAAGCAATCGGGGATGTAACCCCAGAAGTCGCTATCAATATCTATAAATAGGGAATTGCCAATCGAGAAATCCAAATCTTTGTTGATATCCATGATAAAAATCCTTAAAGCAAAGGGGATCTCAGAGATATCATTGAAAAATATGCAAGATTGCAGGACATCCAGAGGCAACATCCGAGAATAGTATCCCAACAACAAGGAAATATTAGAAGAGCCAATTTTGTAGAACCATCATCCAGTTCTGGGAAGAGGTCTGCGGGAAAAACTCCAAACATTGAATCAAAGCGTGGAAATATATAGGAAAGAATAAAATTTATCCAACAATTTGAGGAGCGAATTTTCACTAAACTCAACACTCCTTATTCGGAAATTTTAAATGTAATAAAGAACATACAAGATTTTCAATGGCCGCAGACAAAAGAACAACAACCCGAACACACAAAGAACTCCAAGGAGTATTGTGAATACCATTACTATCGGGGTCATTCCACAAACAGATGCAGGAATCTAATATTGCAAGTACAAAGGTTGATCGATGCGGGGGAGTTAAATAATTTATTCAATTAGTTGATCCCCCATCAAGGCTTAATAAGGGAAAAACTGTTAATATTCCTCAAAATAATCAAATTATTAACATGATTTCTTACTCTGAATCGGATCAGTCATTCATAAGTGTTGTTGTTAATAAAAAATTACACAAAAGAGTCCGCAGTCACGAAGTCTTCAAGGTTGCGGGAAGATTAACTGAAGTATGGGAAGAATGGATGACATCCCCGCTAACATTTTCTGCGGACGAGGTTGACAAAGAGATTGAAATGCACAATGATCCGTTGGTTCTTACACTGCCAATATCTGGATAAAATATAAGGAAGATTATTATGGATGGGGGAAGCTCTCTTAATGTTTTGTTTTATGATACCTTCCAGAAGATGTGGTTAAAAGATGATCAACTAACGCCTTCTTGCTACATAATTTATGGGTTTAACTGATTAGCTTCAAAACCGAAAGGGGAAATCTTGCTTGATGTTGCGGCTGGACCGATAAGTATTCTGACTAAGTTCAGTGTAGTGGAAGCTCCATCTTCGTATAAAGCCATCATTGGTAGACACTGGGTCCATCGATTCAAAGGGGTAACTTCAACGTATCACCAATACTTGTGGTTTCCAACACCGCAAGGGGAAATGGAGATAAAAGGAGATCAAAATGAAGCAAAATCTTGCATTCTAGCAGAATTCCGCATGAATGAAGAGCGAAAACAACAACAACAAGATAGGAAAAAAGAGTGCAAGTTGAAGGCAAAAGAAGAATTCCTAAAATAATATATGATTAAGGCTGCGAGAAGTAAAGCAATAAATGAAACAAATGAAGGTATTACAATAAAGGAAAGAATGCCAAAAATTGATGAAGGTAGTCTTCCAGCATAGCAACCAAAGGGGGCTCCTACACTTTTAGGAGCTCCCAAACCCACCTTTACATCAATCGAAGAAACCAAAAATATCAACATAGGAACAAAAGAACTTCCCAAGATGATAAAAATTGGAACGCTGATGGAAACGGAAAGGGAGCATAATTTGTTCATTCTACTTAAAGATTTTGTGGACATTTTTTCATGGAAGATGGAGGACATGCCAGGCATCGATCCAAATATTGTACGGCATGAGTTACATATACATCCGGAAACTACACCTTTTCGGCAACACATATGTAAAGTTGCGCCTAAACATCATTTGCCAGTTGAAAGAGAGTTAAAAAAGCTCATGGATGCGGGATTCATTCAAGAGGTGCGGTATCCAACTTGGATTTCAAACATGGTGATAGTACCAAAAAAGAATGACGGAGTAAGAATTTGCATAGTCTTCACCAATTTAAACAAGGCATGTCCAAAAGATAGTTATCCGCTTCCCAGCATTGATCAGTTGGTGGACATTGTTGAAGGTCATGAGGCCTTATCCTTTATGGATGGACAATCAGGATACAATCAAATTTCTTTAGCTGAAGAAGATCAAGAACACACTGTGTTCTTCACTCCGCACGGATTATGTTGTTATACCAGAATGGCATTTGGGCTGAGAAATGCATGAGCAACTTATCAACAGCTCGTAGACACAATTTCTAAACCATGGATAGGCCGCACACTCGAAGTTTATGTAGATGACATGCTGATAAAAAGTAAATTTTCAAAGGATCATTTACAAGATTTGAAGAGATATTTGAAGCCTTGCGGAAACTCAGAATGAAAGTTAATCCCGATAAGTGCATTTTTAGGGTTACGTCGGGGAAATATTTGGCGTACTTGGTTACCAAAAGAGGAATTGAAGTTGATCCGGCATAGATTCAGGCTATTGTTGATATGCCATCTCCGAGGAATGTCAAAGAAGTACAAAATTAAATGGTTGTTTGGCCGCACTCGGAAGATTTATTGCTAGATCATCAGACAAATGCAATCCCTTTTTGACTCTTTGAAAAAGAAGAATAAATTTGAATGGAACGAGATTTGTGAGCAACCCTTTTCAAGTATTAAAGCTTATCTCGCCACATTGCCCGCAGTACAAAAGCTAGAACTTGAAGAGGTGCTTGCTTTGTACATATCCGCAATAGAAGATGTTGTAACTGCGGTATTGGTTCGAACAAATGAAAAGGTAGAAAAACCAGTATATTACATCATTAAAACTCTGAACCCCGCAGAAAGAAATTACACAAAAATTGAACAGTTAATCTTAGCACTGGTTTTTGCTACCTGGAAATTACGCACGTATTTTCTGACATATTATGTGCGGGTACCAAGCAAAGCTTTGTTGGAGTCTTTACTGAAGAATGTGGGAAAAGTTGGAAGGATAGCAAAATGGAATGCACAACTCGAACAGTTCCACATATTATTTGAATTACAAACTGCGCAGAAGTCGCAAGTCCTGGCTGATTTCCTTGTGGATTTTCCGTTGGTTGATGATTTTGAAATTCAAGGTTTGCTCGAAATTGAAGATGATTATTCTCAGGATGTCCTAAGCTCCGTAAATTCCCAAAGATGGGAAGTATTTTTTGATGGGGCCAGGAACAAAGAAGGTGCGAGAATTGAAATTGTAGTTATGACTCCTACAGGGGATCGAATGGTACATTCATTCCGACTTGAGTTCGACGAACATACAAATAATATAGTGGAGTATGAGGCTGTGGTTCACGCCCTTAGGCTCATCATTGAATTGGGCATAAAAGATAGGTTGAGTTGAAATATCAGGTGCTTGATGAAGACCTGATAGAATACAAGAATCTAGTGCAAAAACTGACGCTTCAGGTTCCAAAGATAACCTTTCGGCATTTGTCCAGAGATAAGAATCACCATGATGATGCATTAGCATTTATTTATTCAATGATAAAGGACTAAAATACATCAACAATAAAAATTAGGCGTATTTATGAACCATCAATCAAGTTGTGGGCAGTTGAAAATATGGAAGAAGAAGTTGAGGAAGATATTGAAGATGCAGTTCTTCAAGATGATGCAAATTTCCCACAAAAAACAGAAAATGACTTAACCGGAGAAGATTGGAGAATATCAATACATCAATATTTGCAAGATAGAATATTATCGGCAAGCCCTAAAGAGGCAAGGAAGGTGCAATCAAAATCTTTGAATTATCAGTTGCGGGATAGAATTTTATACCGCAAATCCTTTTTGGGACCGTTACTTCGATGCTTATCACGAGAGGAAGGGCTGCGAATTCTCAAAGATATACATTATGGAGATGCGGAAAATCATAGCGGAAGACGATCACTGGCACTAAAAGCAAATATGCAAGGATATTATGACCATTTATGCATAAAGATGCGGAAAATATGGTGAAAAGATGTGAAGAATGTCAGTGCTATGCGAAAAGAATAAAAGCTCCCGCAATAGAACTTAATTCCGTACTCAGCCCCTGGCCATTTGCAAAATGGGGGATAGATATTGTTGGACCATTAGTAGAAGGTATTCAAAAAATAAAATACTTGATTATAGCTACAGACTATTTCACTAAATGGGTTGAGGACAAAGCTCTTACACATATCAGAGATACCGATGTTTTTAAATTCATCTTTGAGAATATAATCTGTAGATTTGGAATTCCGGTAGCCCTAGTCTCAGATAATGGATAACAATTACAAGGGAAAGATATAGATATGCTTTTCGAAGCATTCAATATAAAAAAGAACAAGTCAACTCTGCTCTATCAGCAAAGCAATGGACAAGCCGAAGAAACAAATAAAACAATTGCCATGAATTTAAATAAAACTCTTGATGGCCATCATAAACGATGGTGTGAACAACTTCATAATACATTATGGGCATACCGCACGACAAGAAGGGAATCCACCGGAGAGTCAACATTTTTTCTCACATATGGAGCAGAAGCAGTTATTCCAACGGAAGTCATTTTACCCATAACAAAAACAGAAGCATGGGAGAAAAATTTGAACTCAGACCTAATGCTTGAAAAGTTGGATGAATTCGAAGAAAGAAGAGAGGTCACACTTCAAAAAATGAAAAATTATCAAAGAATATTGGTAAGAGAATATAATAAAAAAAGTAAAGTTACGGAACTTTATGGAAGGACAGTATGTTCTGCGCCAAATCCCGGAATACCAATGGGATAAAAAAACAGGAAAATTTGCACCTACATGGGTAGGACCTTATATTATACAAGGCATTGTCGGACAAGGATCATATCATTTGCGGAATGTGGATGGAGGAATTTTACAACATCCTTGGAACGCACAATATCTCAAACCATACTATCCTTGATCAATAATGTAATTGTACAATAGTTTGCGCTCATAATAGGTAAAGCATATCAAATGCAATCTCTCTAGAAAATCCAAATAAATGTTTATAACTATAGGATTTTTCTCCACAGAGATTCTTAACATGACATTGATTATTGTACCAGGTACTCTCTACTTCAGGAAGTGCTCCCAATCAGCAATGCAATTATACAACAATTTGGCTTCATACTAGGTAAAACTACAAATGAAACCTCTTTAAGAAAGTCCATGTGACTGTCTATGAGTGTATGACTATTGGGTCTTTCGCCAACAGGGGTACCTAACATGATGTTAATTGTTGTATCTTTCTCCGTTTAAGGAGACTTTCGGGACCGCATCCTAATTTCCCCCTGGCCCGAGAGAAGTTAAACATGTATTACACCCACAATATAACTCAAGGTACAAAATTTCCTTGCGGTTAAATAAATCACACTCATACAATGAACTAACAATCTATATATATATATATATATATATATTCAAAATCTGTTTTGCAGGGAGAAACTTACAAGGAAAAATGAAAATGCAACTACAATCTAAAAAGGATGAAGAACGAAGCAACAATAAAGAGAGCTAGGGTGCGGGAAGGACACCTACAAACTTAGGATTATCCGGAACATCTTTGTGTTTGTAAATTTTTGTAAATCCATCGGCTTGTACTTGATCAAGAGTTTTGTTGATTGATTTTACAATCTCAACTCGAGCTTCCTCTCTTAACCATTTAATATAAGCCTTTTTATTGTCAATCTCTAGTTTGAATTGATTTACTTGAGTTTCGCAATTCTGGACCTTTGTCTTCCTAAAGTTTATTTTCCCTCTCTCATTATTTAAGTCCCAAATGAGGCTTTCATTCTTCGCAACTTCTTGCTTTAAGTTATCTTCGGCCCCTTCAACTTTAGAAGATAAAAGCTCAAGGTGAACTTGCGCTTCATTGGCCCTAGTAGTGGCAAGATTTAGATGAGTTTGCGTTTCATTGAACTGGGTAGAAGGTAGCTCCAGCTGCTTATTGAGGTCCTCCACTCTAGTATTTTCCGCACCAAGATCTCCCTCAGCCTTGGCAGCTCTTGCGGCTGCATCCTTAAACTTTTCTTCAAAACCTGAAACAAAAGCAATAGGTTAGTCGATGCGGGAATAATATCAAATTTTAATATACAAAAAATAGGATACCTCTTACGAGGGATTCAAACTCTTCTAATTCACGACTCATCGCATCCTTAGTAACTTCAAGGAAATCATATTCTCCCGAAAGCTTATTGTACTTGACAGTGAGTTGATGAAGATCTTGGTGACACGGTGAAGAATGAAATCAGATAAATCACGGATTTTGGCCTGAGCATCCCGCAAGGGATTTTCCTTTAGCATAAACTTCTGAAGGCAAGTGGTCTTTGTCCTTAATGAGTTGGGCAATATACAAAGACAGCTGCGAATCTTGATACGAACTGGAATAGGAAAATCCCGCAAGGATATTCTTGCGTTCTACACAAAGCCCGCGGTTTTCTTCTTCATATTTCGCAGATCTTGCCCATGCTTCGGAAACACTATCTCTAGTCCATAATAAAGTAGCATTAAACTATGTTTTCTTGTGAACCATTTCTTCAAGAAAAAGTTGATGATGCGATTCTAATCTATCATGCTTCAGTGACCAAGTCATGATTATCAACAAGATTGTTAAACTCTGCTTTCTTGTGAACCATCTCTTCCAATAAACGCTCATGTTGCGATTTTAATCTATTATACCTCAATCTGACCAAATCATGACTATCAACTAGATCATTAAATCTTGTCTTGACCTCCACGTTCTCATTGTTAACTTTTACTACATGATCTTTCAACTGCGTATTTCTACATCGCATCCTAGATATGAGTTCTAAATCCCCCGCTGGTCCCATGAAGTAATTCAGAAAGCAAGTAAAAAACCTTAAGAGAATGTGATAAGGTAAAAAGAATTAAACCTTGATTTTGAAGATCGAGCAGTTGTTGGCGAAGCGTGTAATTTTCTCGCCGCAAGCCCAAAACATCATTTTCCACAGTCTTAAATTGTGACTCCATCACTATGGATCGCGCCTTGTAGAATTCGTATGTGGTGAATGCAACGTTCTGACCCTGTGCAAGCTTCAAAATTAAAGTTATAAATAGAACTAAAAATAAGAAGAAGTCAAAGGATATAATAACGATAAGAATACCTGTACAAGAGCCTGTTGCAGGAAAGAATACACTTGTCCCTCTGCAAGTGCAAGTGTTTCCTCAAGAGAAGAAGGTTGGTTCATGGGGAAAGTGGGATCAACATATTCACCTTGATCTTGAAGCCAAGCTTCTCTAACCGCATCATATGGTACAACCCCCATGCACTGTCGCAAGCATGAAACCGTTCCACTGTCTTATTTCACTGGAAAATGATTACTTGGAACAGACAAAAGCTCCCTTGACAAGAACCACTGGAAGGCTTCTTCTTTTTTTCCCAAGAGGCTTAAATCCTCTGCAATCCCTTTGCCTTTACTCGCCTGCGAGACTTCTCTATTCAGTTCAGATGTTTCAGCAACAACTGCGCTTGCAGCAGGAGTAGGAGAAGTTACCGCCATAGTACATGTGGGTACATTTCCCGTTATATTGATGTCCGCGGACTCATCTAGTACCACAGCAGGTGAACCATCTTCATTTATAGGATCACCTTGTATAGGGCGATCCTCTCCGTCAGCAGAACCATCTTCATTTGGCATAGTTTCAAGTGGCTCATCAGCATCTAGAGGAGAACATTGGAGGAAGAAAGAGGATCAGGGACCATAGCTTCCTACGAAGGATTAACCACAGCTTCTAGAGCTTCTTCCCCAGAACCATCTTCTGGAGTTTCTTCCGCTTGTTCCGTAGATTCACAGTTGGTTATTTGAAGAGTTATGACCTGCTCTTGTTCTTGTATCTCTGCGGCGGAACTTCCTCCACCTCTAAAAATCAAATGATGAAGGGGAGAATCCTGAATTTTTCCCTCTTCCTTATCAGTTGGAGCCTAGGGTACCCCCTTAACCTTCTTCCGACCCTATTAATAAACCACAACAATTCATCAATCGAATTTTGAAAGGACAATAAGAATTCATCAGGAAAAAACAATACCTTTTCTGCGGGAGGTGTGGCTTTACGCTTCCCTCTCGCGTCACCTCGTGCGCTTTCATCAACTTGTTGCTAAAATTGTAGCACAACCAGCGGCTCAACTGGCAGCTCACCTTACGGCTATAAAAAGGAGAGGAAATTTTAAACCATCAGAGAGAAATTCTAATCATTAAGAAATATACGAAATACAGTAAGACAGAGAGAAATTTTACGTACCACGGTGACAACTGCAAACTTGAAGTCAGAGAAATTCAACCGCCAAGGGCAGTAACCAGGGAAGCGGGAAAGAAGGTGTTGAACCGCGTTATTTGAGAGGGACCCAAAGACCCATGGGCCTTTAATAACCAATAGGGTACGATACCATTTGAAATCATGATCTATGTGGATTCTTTCCTTTAAAGGAGTCTCCGTTCCAGGGATGAATCTTATCTTCGAATTATCAATCTCATGAAGCAAACGGAATCCCGCACCCCTTTTGCGGCCAGGACCGACGCTCTACCTCATATAATTCTTTTGAGCAATATTATCCGAATACGTAGCATGAAAGTTCTCAACTATGTAATGCTTACGTTCTGTAGGATCAAGAACGTAACATGTGAAGTTGGTCAATCCTTGGCTCTGCATGCTGCACTCATCCAAAATACACCACCAATTTCCATTATATTGCATAATGGATCGAGCAAGACCATGTGGAGATTTGCTTCGGGATGCAAGAACCTCAAACTGGAAAGGATATTCGCTTTTATACAAAGAAAGTTCAAGGCCTGCCTCTAATGCTCCCGCAGGAACTAATAACTTGTCGCTGGAATAATCAAACCCTTCCATCATTTCCAGTGAAATTTCTCCTTCACCCTGCTCGTAGAGGGAGACCTTGAATCTGCGAAGATGATGTTTCTTCTTGAATTCCTCAAGGTTTACGGACTTACAGCTACAACTTTCATGCTCCAGCTTACTCTTGGGAGCAGGGTTGCTGGCCGCAACTGGAGCATTTGCGGGCTTAAAAGAATCAGCAAGAGGATGACCTCTTGATGCAGGACGATGAGATGACTTCCTGATCAAAGGTTGCTCACCATGATGAGGAGCATCACCAATAGCTTTACCATCATTTCTTCCAGTCATGATAAATTTTTATCTACATAAAGAAAAACCAGAACAGATGAATACACCATGAACAAAAATAAAAAAAACAACAAGATAAACACATCATCAGAATGCCAACCAACAACAATTTTCTGATAAGGAAAAAGAAATGATCATGATGAAACAATCAGTTGACAAAAGAAGATATCATCTTCATTATCATCATTCATTCCAACAAGTAATAAATAGATGATAACATCATTAACATCATCTTCAATGATTAAGGTACAGACACAGAGACTCATAAACAAGTAAATACAAAAAAGAAAAAGTAAAAGAATTACTTACAGTGAAGTGAAAGATAGAAGAAAAATCTGTTGATTGAAAAGATAAAAAACTTGATCCAGATGCAGAATCCTTGATCATGGAAGTTCAAGAGAATGAAAAGGTGTTGAAGAATCTTTGAAAAGTTCAAAGGAGTGAAAAGAGCTGCAACTTCAATTAGGACAAGACAAAAGATATAAAGAATGGAATGAGGGAAATAATCGGTATTAAATAGGAAAAAGATGAAACGTATGAAACCGTCGAAAACTGAAAAGAAATAAACTTTATCAGAGATTTGATTTCCTCGAAAACCGCCAACTGACAGAAACGTGCAAAAGGAAGTTACTACTAGCGCAAAAAGCGGGTAAAAGTGTAACATGGGAAAGGAAGTTATTGCAGGCGTGGAATTGAAAGGGTAATTATTATTTTTCCTTTTTTTAAAACTTTTACCAACTGTCAATTTCAAAAAAAGAAAAAAGGGGGCAAATTGTGAGGGAATAAATTTCGAGTGACGCGTGTCCAAAAACTATTGGAGAAATAACGAGTTACAGTGAGACGAGAAGCACCAAAGAAAAACTTTCTGAGAAGATCTGAAAGTCGACAAGTTTAAAATATGACATCGTTGATGCGTGATTGACACGTGGGTTGGGGGAAAGTACGACGCTCTGCTCAAGACAGATAGCTTTAACTGCTTGGCTGACACCAGGGTGCGAGAAAGCATGACTCAATAAAGAGTAATGATGAGTGTTGATGCATGAGAGACACGTATCAACTTTACAAGCTGCTGAACAAAAAGATCCAAAGCATGACGATTCATTTTTAAGAGCTACGTGTTAGACATTCTGTGATTCAAATAAAGCCGCAACTTCATCCAAGTCCAAAAGCAATAATTAAAATATAAGACCGCAGAAGAGTTGCAGGATGACAAGTGAGAAAAAAGAGGAGATAGATAATACGCTTACAAAGACTTGCTGGACTGCATTGCGCTCCAGGGTTGGATAAGAATAAATAGGTGAAAAGGTAGATTGTCGGGACCCATCAAATTGGCTAGAAATACCAAGCTCATTAACAGGAAAAGGGGTTGAAAAATCTAGAGAGAAATTAAACTGAAGATATTGAAGTAATAGCAAAGATTTTAGGTATGAACTTATGTAAATTTTTAGTTCAATTATACTATGATTATTATGTTCATGATTTTATGACATATCAATCTTCTTTTGTATCATATGGTGATGTATAATAAAAGTAATACAAATCTTTTTACCCGTGGATGTAGACAGTCTGACTATTGAACCACGTTAAATGCTTGAGTCAATTCATTTTTAAGTTGTTTGATTGATTATCACTTTCTAAATGATCATGTGAGTTGATTTTACGATAAGATATCGTACTTTACGATGATTCAAATGCTTTTGGTTGTGATCCAGAGATGCTAGGTTTTTGGTCATCACAATAACTATGTTTCCTTTTTTCAATCAAAATCACAGTCAATAATCAGAATATGCGAACATTATAAACTCGATTGATGTGATTATATATCATATACAATTATAGTACGTGATATAAATTTTTTAATAAATTTATCTATTTATTCAATATTATATCAATCACCCAAACAAATTGGGCAGACCGCTATCTGGACCGCCATCCGGTTGTCATCCAAGTTAACCAGCCTAATCCGATAGCCTAGCCTGACAACCAGGCATACAATTTACAAGCTCAATATTTCAACCCAGTTTCATCGGTAGCCACGACGTTCCCAGTTTCCCTTAAGACTGCTGCCAGTCCAGTCTCACAAATACGACGACCCATCTCCGGCTAATCCAAGTAAACCGATCCATTTCCGACGACCCAATTTTGCTGGCCTGTGCTCGGCGCAACTCATGTACGCCAATCTATTTTTGCTAACGCGTTTCTGCAGGTCCACCTTTGCTGACTTATTTTGCCGAATAAATTATAAACCCTAGAAGAAAGTTCTAGAAGGTTCTGGGCTACTTTTTGGATAAATCAGACCAGTAAAAGAAAATTTTAGAAAATTCTGGATTATTTGATGGCTAAGTCTTCACATATGAAGAAGTTTATTTCATAATAGGAGTTTATGTTAAAAAACATGTTTTAAATATAGAGGACCTAAACCTCAAAGGTATATCTCAGAATCCTAAAATCTCCTGTGAAAAAATATATGATAATTTTAATGTCGGGGGATTTTTATTGGTATACCCAGATTTAATTTATCTGGAAAAAGAAAATCAATCAACATTGAAACTATTCATCATCGAGATTGTTTAAGGTGAAAATTAATATTTCCCAAACAACATTAATATGAGCTTTGGCTATATAAAACTTAACAAGTCCGGGTATAATTTCTAAAATTCGTTTGATCTTTAAATTCACTCACTTTCCAAAAAACAATAAAAAGAATAAAAAAATAAATGAAGCCCAAAGAGATTCCGTTGACTCGGTCAATATGTTCATAGAAACATTATTAGAGGGGGGCAAAGAGATGCCGAAATAGTGGTCCTAGACAGGCGAGTGACAGATATTGCAATTCAAAGACCAAATCAACCCAAATTAATCAAAACTCTGCTTTTTATTTTTGGAAAGCAATAGTTAAAAGAAAAACCAACAACACTATGTTTTGTCAATACTAAGACAAGTAAATATGAGGAATAGGAAATATATATGTTGCAATCCTTCACTGCAAGAGAAAAAAATGTAATGCGTATCCAAAACCAAAAAATGGAATACAGGATGGCAGTATTCCCGTCTATATATTCGATAAGAAAAAAATATTCGATAGGATATCCGTATTCATGTCCGATATCTGAAATTTCAGATAATATCCTAAATTTTCGATACAGATTTAGACGGATATTTGGTTATCCATTGACAAGCTTATAGTTTTAATTGCCATGCAAAATCACAACATTATTTCTTTACTTTTTCATAAGTAATTCGCGAGATCGTGCACCCTTCATTTACCTAGATTAGTTCTAAAGAAAAAAGAAAGTGCAGCTGGGTAGATCCAGCCTATTCTTGAAATAAACAACCCACACACACTTCCTTTCTAAAAAAGATCAATGCGCCAAGTACTACACTTAGATTTATTGGATTTGTTGTTAAAATATTGTTATTAATTCCGAAACTCCTTTTTAACAGTCTGGGGATGAAAACTGAATTTCCTTTTGGTTCTTCTCGGAAACGACCTTCTTTTTTAAAACTCATTTTTAAAAAACTGGAAAATAAAATAAGAAAATAAAAACACAAAATTTTTGAACTCTAAGAATTTTAGAAGAAAAAACATACGTCAAAACCAGCTTAATTCTCTTTGAAAATCGGCTTCAGCAGAATCATGCAGAATCAAGCACAAAGACAGTCATTATGCCAAATCAATTTAATTCACCTTGAAAACCGGCTTCAGCTAATCATAAATGTCTAATATTCGGGCTAGAAAGCCCAAATTACCCAACACCATAAAGCCATCTTTGAAGTCATGACTCTATAAGTAAAATCTAGTGGTTGAGGATTTTCTACAAGGTGTTTGTGGAACTGTCATGGTCAAAGTCAACTGTCAACCCTAAGAAAAATAAAGAAGAAAAACCTACATTCATTAATTATTGATTATGATGTATAAACAAGACAAGAATGATAATTAACTAATTAGAGTTACATCAACTGTTTTGGGAGTTAACGGTTTCAGAAGGGAATTGAAACCAATTATTAGTATAATTACAGTTAATTACATTACTTATATCAATCTTAATGCTCGATTACTATCGTGGACCAGAAAGGAGCGACTCTGCAACTGATGTCGAACGACTATACGTTTTGCTGCTCGTCGATAGAGACACCATTTCCATGACAGGGTTTCGACGCTCACCAGAACTCGCGGATGTCGTCACAGAAGGTTCATCATAATCGAGTGCCCACAACTCGGTTTGAGGTAAAGGCACATCTCCATCTAAATATTGCATCACTTGTCTCATGCTTGGTCTTGCCTTTGGATCATTACGTGAACATAACAATCCTAACTTCAGCACCAATTCCATCTCTTCTTTTACATATGCATTTACAAGATTCGGGTCACTTGTTTGTAATATTGCACCTCTTCTCCAACAATATAAGACCCAATCAACAAGATTTTCGCCTTCTTCTGTCTCGGATTTATGCATCTCTATTGGTCTCCTACCACAAGCAACTTCAAGTAAGAAAGCACCGAAAGAGTAAACGTCTGAGTTTGTTGTTGCTCTTCCGGTTTTAGTCATTTCTGGTGGTATATAACCCAGTGTGCCCACCACACTAGTCGTCCGAGGATTGGTTCCGCGATCGTACAATCTTGATAGACCGAAATCGCCTAACCTTGCAGTCATTTCACCATCTAATAGAATATTACTAGCCTTGATGTCTCTATGAATCACAACTTGTTCCCACTCTTCGTGCAGATAAATTAATCCAGATGCCACACCTTTGATGATTTGAAATCTTTGGTTCCAACCAAGAACTGGTGATGTTGAATTCGAATGGCGAAAGATTAACTTGTCTAGGCTTCCATTTGGCATGAACTCATATACCAAAAGTAGTTCTCTGTTCCTCCTGCAATATCCCAAGAGCTGAACCAAATTTCGGTGTCGCAGGAGCCCAATGCTAATGATCTCTGCAATAAATTCCCGTTCTCCTTGTTTTGAACTATGGGAGACTCTTTTGACAGCAATTTTAGTTTTTGAAGTTGGTAATTCACCTTTGTATACCCTCCCGAAGCCGCCGATGCCAAGAAGTTCTTTCTCTTTGAATCCGTTCGTAGCGATGTATAGATCTTTATAGGAGAACCTCTGCCTCCCATAATCCAGCTCCCAATCCTCCACCACGTCTTCAAACTTCTCGTTCCTGATTTTTCTTACGACGACTGAAATGCCAATGATAACCGTTAGCAAAATGACTGGGATAATTATTGGCAATTCAACTCCAAAGAGTTTTGATTTTGAAGCTTTTTTTCTAGGAGGCTGGGGAAGTTGGTCGAGATCGAGGGGTGGGGCTTCTCCGTTAATCTTAAAGCTCCATCCCATTATGTAATGAGATGTTAGTACAAAACTGGTAGATGATGAGAAACCAACATACATGGATTCGTTGATGATACTTGAAAGATCGCCGCCGTAAGATATTAATGGAACATTGGGTTTAAGCACATTAATTGGTGCTATCTTAACATCAAGTTTCTTGGCAGCCCCATCATAATCTATCCAAACTTGAATGGGTTTCCCATTAATAAGACTAAGGTTGCAAAACCTGCCGTTACTATCCTTGTAGTACCCAGAAGGTGCCGCTTTAGTAGATCTCAGGTCATTGATGTCGATTCCTACATGTTCACCATTTATGTTATCAAAATCTTCATTAAAGATGGTATCTAGTTCTACAGCTACGACATGATTTGTCTTCTCCCCATTGTTTGTTGAATTAAACAAGCCTAAATATGTGCTTGCTCTTGCTCCTGGTAACTCTCTTTTAGGTGCAATAACAAAAGCAAACCCTTGACCACTTAAACCTGGATTTTCCGGTACTATAGAGAAGACGAATGTTGTAGAGAAGGAAAAAACATCACCAGAAATAGAAGTATTACTTATCGACGATGAAGATGAATTCTTTTGAATAGTAGTAGTATTCTTGAATTGAAATGGATGAGTGTAGAAAGCATGACCTATTTGATAGTTACCCTTTAAGTCGCTGGTTAACCTCAATAAGCCATTATCTGTGACGTTCGCCACGCCTTGATCATCAAATCTAAATTTAGCAGCTTCACCTTTGAAGCCATTGAAGAGAAAATCAGTACGTTGTTCTTGTGATAATGATGGCGAAACTACAATAGATAGCACCACCACCATCAACACCACCACCACCGCAAGCTTCTTGAGTATTAACATGGTTAATTCGGATTGAAATTTAAGTTTGTGAAGTGTATGTATGTATGTATACTTGTGCTAATAGACTGTATTTTTTATTACATCAGAAACGCGTAGCGTAAGATATGCCTATGGTTCCAAATAAGTAGCACGTCTTAGTTATCAGAATAGTCGCACTAAGCAGATGAATTATTCATTCATCAGTCTTTAAGTCTTCTTGTTAGACTGCATGATACGCATATAATGCTGAGAGATATTTTCTGACTTTTCTCTCCACTTATACATGTGCATCATCAGTAGTTATATCTTGTTATTTGGAGGGTATTAAACATAGGATATATTCTTTCTGTAGGATCTTTGTACGTACTGAACATGGTTTGGTTAAAACAAGGAACATAAATCTCGTACTATATTGGTTTGGCAAAAGAAAGAACATTGAATCCTCGTACGTACTGATATCTGCATATTTAAATAAGAGTGGCTATATATGTTTCTAAACAGAACGTTTTTTTGGATAATTTATAAATTAGTTGATGTTTGGCTATTCCCAAACATTAAAAATTAGTTGGATGGGGCAAAAAAAATAAAAAAAAATATTTGGATGACATTGTCAATTGTTTCTAGGTGGTTCCGTTGATGCTAAATTATCACATCATATGGATATAAAGACAATTCAGAGGTGTCAAACTGGTGGTCCTAAACGTTTGACTGACCTTTCCACACATATGGACAGAAAGACTATATATTTCGTAAATCAAGAAATTTAGGCTGAAAATGACTTTTATTCTTTCACTCGGTGGTCACTTATTGTGATTCAAAGATAATTGAAAGAGTCAAACAAATTCATGGCCTATATTGTTCCCCTTTTCTCAAATTGTTGCACAAAAAGTCTTTATCTTTTATTAATCTAAAATCCAATTAGTTTTTTCATTTTTTAATAATTATTATATTATTATAATACATCATATTTTAATATTATCATTACATCATATATATTCTGCTTCGCACACAGTATAAAAATTACAAGGATTCAAACCCTTAAAGATTATTAATTCGATATTTTTATTTGATTGCTAAAGTAAGGTAAGTAAAAAATTTATCTTATAATCTCTTGTATTTAGAAAGAACATTTAATCGGAGGATATCCTCATAAAATGGGGATGCTTTAAGTTAAAACATGTTAGGTATATTAATAAGAGGTGTTTAAAAAAATTAAAAAAATAAAACTATCCTTAAAATCGGCATGGTTTTTATGAGTGAAAACCATACCGACAGTAAACACAATTTTTTAACTGTTGTCATGATCTTTAATTAATGTTTATGACGACCGTTCACAGTCGGTATGGTTTTCAATTGGCGACCACGCCGACAGTTCACAGTCGGCATGGTCTTCAATTAGCGGCCATACCGATAGTTCTAAGTCAGTATAGATATTGGATGAATACCATGTCGATTCTGGATAATTTTTAGGTATTGTCTCTATTTTTTTTCCAAAAAATAATAACACAATCTACAATCAATAATTATAATCTATATGTTAATCTCACTAATCTAAGTTTAATATAATCTAAAAACTGCTATAAATAGTTAAAAACAATTAATGAAAGATAATTTAGGTATTATAAAAAAGTTATGGATAAGAGGTTTTTACAAATACTTCAAAACGTTCCTATTTTATTTTACTTTGTATCCCTAAAATTTATGAGAGTATCCCCGAATTAAATGTTCTTTAGAAACTCATTCCAGTTATACAAGCATCAAAATTAACTGGGATGTATTGGATCCGTATTTATATAGATAGAAATAGATTATAATTTTGTCTGAATCTAGTAGTTTATAAAGTTTTTTAAAAGAATTCCAGATTCTTATAGATATATAATTTTAAATTATAATGGTTAAATTTGGATTAATTTAAATTGAAATAGATTTCCAAACACCAAAAAATTTCTCAAAACAAAAGCTGCATTACATTAAAAGAAAAACTTCGTAAAATTTCTCATATTCTAAGTCAAATAAAAAAGTTTTAAAAGATAATTTAACAGGGTCAACATCCGAAGATGAACGAGAAAAAATTTAAAAATACTAAAGAAGGAGATGAGTAATCTAACGAAGGAAAACACTACTTTAAAAAGAAAAACGATATTTGTGAATCAAAACATGCAACCTTTGATATCTCACATCACATGAATACTCTCTAGAGAATTGTGCATAAAATCTAACTCCATCTTCCTCTCAAACTTATATAACTGCTAATAGTGGATACCAATTTATTTAGGGGTATACCAAAATTCATACAAAAAAGGAAAACACCCTTAAAGCTCAAACATTGGACTAATACACTCCCAAACAATTTGGTACCCCCAATTAGTAATGATGCAAACTGGCCCTTGCACAAATCACAATGATATAGTCCCTAGTGGAGACATAACCGGCATATATGCCAATTTGATGGCTCCGTAGGGACTTGACCCAATAAAGCCCGCAGAACAATGCTTTTAGCCTTTCACAGTTTCATTCTCATTTTTCTCCTCTTCTTCTTTTTCTTTTTGTCGCCAAAAATGAGATATTTCTCCTCAGATTCATCCTGCAATTCTCATAGTCAAGCTTTATCAGTACTACTCCTGAATCAACCACCAGCTTCACAATTCTTCTTGCTCTAATACCTTTTTTTTCTTTGTCTCAATCTATACCGTATTGTTTTTGTATTCCACTTAGGGTTTGTGTTTTCATCTACAATTTTGAATCTAAATCCAGAAAGATTTAGTCTTTATAATCTCTTTTTGTATGAATTTTTGTGGGGTTTTCTCACAATTTTGAAACATTTATTATTTTTATTATATATCGATTTGGGGTTTTGTTAAAACTTTGTGTATCTCAAGATCACAATTCACAGTGGGTTTGGTTGACATTTACTGTTGGTTTGTTTATTGGCTTAATCTTTTATAGAATGAAATCAGTTCAATCAGTTTTACTTGATTGCTTATTAAGGTCTAGCTATTGTTTAAGGTGGTATAAGAAGGTGTAATATCAATCGAAGATGCTGGATTTAAAGACTACTTTTGGAATCCAGCATCCTCAATTGAAATTATAACCTCCCTATACCCATCTCGTCACCTTATACGTTAGCTCGACGATGAGGTTGTTCTCCATTATTAGTGCTTCGTTCTGTTTCAAATGGAATGTTGTATTTGCTTAAATTATTCAAATTTGTGCACATGATTGTGACCTCACCTACTAGATGAATTGGAAATTTCTATTTTTCTCATTTTCAATCTGATTATACTAATTTTATCAGGATTCTTGTGGTATATTTTTGAAGTAATGTCAGTTTATCAGGATTCTTGTGGTATACATAACCATGAGAAGTTGCATTTGGCGAATCCAGAATACTGCTTTGCACAGAGCTTCTGCAGGCAACTCTGCCATCATTACCAGGTATACAACATTTGATTGCTTTGGTTATAAGTTCAATATTGATGAATAACTCCTTTTCTTCCTGTAAAATTCTACTTTGCCTTTGAATTACGAGGTTTATGACTTCCCATATGTGGGAATCATACAAATGGAAGCACCTGCAAACCAGTAAAAGGATCTCTTTTGAGATAAAGATGTAATTAATATATTTAATGATACTGATTTTTTTTTTCATTACTTCTGTTAGAAACAAATAGATTCTCTTTCCTTTCTTCTTTTCTTGAAAATCTTTTCTCTTCTTCATGTCCCAACTTTTGTGTTTTTATCTTGCGTGTAGCTTGTAATTGATCCTTTTCCTTCTTCTATGTCTCTTTACTCAAGTTTTCTTTTGTTCTATTTTCTCTCTGAAGAAAGCTCTGATTCTTCAAATTTCCATTTCTTTAATGTAAATAAATGGAAATATGAGATATATCCCCTTTCTAACATCAATTTTATTCTCATCTTCTCTTGTTATTTGAAATACCTCATCCTACTCCTCCTCATCATCATTTTTAACTTCGGCATTTCTACTATCTAAGACATCCCCACAGAAGAAAAGACAACTAAGAAAACTGAAACACCGGAGCAACTTTCAAGAGAGATGAATACTCCTAGAGTCCTTCATTGCATAATTTTCCTCATCTTGGGTCTCTCTTATTCAGGTTTAGTAGAATACTGTTATACTAGTTTAATTTCTTGTTACTTTCTTGAAAATTTGAAAAAATGGATCCAAATTGATCAGACTAATTTGTTTTTTGGAATTGTAGGTGCAAGTAAAACAGAGAAGAAAAACCTGAATCACCAAGGAAAAACACATCAGATCTCTTCTCACAGAGAAGTCATTGAAGATGAAAGAAATGTACCCTTGAGTAGAACCATTAGAGATCAAACTACAGTCCCTGTAATTAATCCTATCAATTCACCCACAACACCTATTACAAGCCCGTTTGTATCTCCACCTACATCAACCTTGACTCCTCTTACTCCAATTTTCCCTCTCCAACCTCCACCGACTATAACACCTCCAACTCCATTTTTACTTTTGCCACCACCAACTACCATAACTGATCCCACAACTTCTCCCCCATTTCCTCCCTCAGGTGGTGGCGGTGGAGGTGGCAATGGAGGTGGTGGTGTTGGCGGTGGTGGAAATGGAGGTGGTGATGGTGGTTTTGGTGTTGGTGGCGGTGGCAATGGAGATGGTGGTGGTGGTGTCGGTATCGGTGGTGGTGGCGGCGGCGGTGGCAATGGAGGTGCCGGCATCGGTGGAGGCGGAGGTGGTGGATCAGGAACATGGTGTGTCGCAAGTCAATCAGCTTCACAAATGGCTTTGCAGGTCGCTCTTGATTATGCTTGTGGTTTTGGTGGCGCAGATTGTTCAAAAATTCAACAAGGTGGAAGCTGTTACAACCCAAATACACTTCGAGATCATGCATCCTATGCGTTTAATAGCTACTACCAGAAGAATCCTGCGCCAACTAGCTGCAGTTTTGGAGGGACTGCCATGACAACCACCACAGACCCAAGTAAGATTGATCCGACTGAAGGTTTTTTTGTTTGTTTTTATCCAATAAGGTTTAAGCTCAAGCTGTCATGACCAGTTACTATTTCCCACCCTGTCGTGTTCGACCTTGACTAGTTTCCATTTTATCTTGCTTTTGCTGATAAAACATCGAGGTCTAGAATTTACGATGAAAAAATTACCCATTTCAGAAACTAATAAGGTTCGATAAGCTGATATGAATATCAGACTTAATGTCTTACTACATTTATAAATGTTCCACTTAATCTCTGAATAAGTTTTCTTTTGTGAATTTCTTGTAGGCTCCGGGACGTGCAAATTTCCATCATCTAGGTAAAATCATTTGGTCTTTAATCTTCAGTTTTGTATGCTTGATAAGTGAAGTAAGAGTGTAGACTGATACTTTCTCTATTATATTTCAGCTCCAGTCCATCCATCATAAACACTCCGACCCCGCCTGGATCAACCCCGACTGTTCCAACAGGTGGCTTTGGAACAGATCTAACTCCACCAGTTGGCTTTGGATCAGATCTAACTCCACCAGTTGGCTTTGGATCAGATCCGACAGGATCAACAGGTTTTGGATCAGAACCTCCTGGATCAACATCAGATAACAACTCTGCCGCAGCCTCAATGTCATATAGCTTCGGTTATTTTACTCTGACATACCTTCTTATGTCATTACTTTTCACGCTGAGTCTCTGAAGACAGAAAATTTGTTGTTGCCGTTTGTTGGCTCACAGCAATTGAATGGCAATTCCTTTTATAACAAAAATATAAGATGAGGAAGTCCATGAGAAGCAATGACGGAACAAGTATCATCCTCTCCCTTCAGAAATAGCTTGTGACAAATCTGTCGTTGAAGTTAAGCCTTGGAATGCAATAGAATGGATGATGCCGATGGGTGAAGAGGATGTAAAGCATTATTAGGAAAGATAAAAGCCTGTGCAATATGGATCTTAGATAACTTTTTATAGTTGAATATGTTAATGTAAAGTTAAATACCCATAAATAGTTAGTTCTCTTCTTTGTAGTGTAAAAACACAATCAATCTTCTTTATCAACAATATTCTTTGTTGATTTTGTTGGAATATAAGAATTAAACTAGACAAGAGACAGAGGGA